>NMRA01000060.1:816817-847416 GCA_002633005.1 Phoronis australis | reverse complement strand
TGGTCGTACTTCAAAAAAATAAAAATTTACAGGTCGTTGTTGTTTCATTGGGCCATAAATGTTTGATGGTGGGTAATTTTAGTAAATTTTATAAACAATCTGCACAGAATCAAAAACTGAAACAAAAATGCAACTTGCAAAAAGCTCCGACTTTTTCAGTCTCTCCGATCTCATCTGCATGCCCATTTAACCACAGGTGCTCAAATTTCTCGATGGCTAATAACCATATATAAGAAAGATATGTTTTCTTAGTAATGAATGACGTTAGTGGTGATGGAGGAACAGATAAACTCAAGCGCCTGTGCAGTCAACCCCAAGAACAAAAAAAAATTACGGGTGGTTGCATTTCAAACTTATAAAAAATTACGGGTGGTAGGCTGAAGAAATAAATGAAAAATATGGGTGGTGGGTGCGAAAAAAAGGTGCCTTCCCCCCCTCCCATACAGATTTTACTGGAACAGCCCTAATGGAGTTGAAATGTGGAGATGCCATTAAATTGAAACTGTTCAAAAGTATACAAATTCATTTGGTATCATCACATTCCACATGAGACAATTGTAAATAAGCCTATCACAAACTGAGAACTGCTTAAAATGATTTGTATTCTTACAAAAGCAAATCCTTAAAATATATAGCGTAGAAAGAAAGATAATTACTAACCCATGTATACTGAAGAGGAAGTATAAATAGCATAAAGTCGTGAGAATAATCAATCCTTACCCAGGAGTTGTAACCAGTACAAAATATTTGTACTCTGTTAATGACGATGAAGGTAGTTTTTCAAACTCCAGTCCAGTGACAGGTGTCTTGGCATCCTTGTCAATCATAAACACCTGCAATAAATGACAGTGATTGACAGTAGACTTGTAAATGTAAACAACACATCAAGAAAATATTAGCATACTTGTCCCACCCTCAAAATTTCCAAATTCTTCACTTTAAATGCCCATGCTCGGCTTACTGGTCACATCCAACTTATACAAAAGGTATCTCCTTCAAAATGACTGGGTCTTTGTGAACGGCCATCTCATCAGAATTTCAGCTCTCAAAAAGGTCAAAACTCGTTCACTTTTGAGTTATAATCAGCCAGTTTTAGCCAAAGCTGGCACGAAAGTACCAGACGACAGTATTCTGACTCCTACTCTTTAGAAAAGGAGACATACAACGGCTCTTTTGGCTTATGCACATTCTAATGCAATAGTACCAGTGAGCAAACAATGGTGAAAGCATTCAGGTGAGCAGCGTGTGACCAGCTCACATGCATAATATTTGCATGGGAAAATTTAAAGATAAAAATTTGCACAAAAAGCTAAACAAGCTACTCAACTACCATGTGTGATCACTCTGTTCTACATGGTGAGTCACTGAAATGTTTTAATTAATTATTTGATTCTTGCATAAGAAGTCCCTCATAAATATTGCTCCGGCATTAACTCAATCACCCATTCAGGTAAACAACCACCTGCAACTTCTCAAAATTTAAGCTCCTGAGCTCAGCTTTATACCCAGCCTCTGATCTCAAAGTTAAGCACCCCAGTGGTAACTCAGACAAATACAAAGTTAAAGTGAAGCCACGCTTACTTGTTTCCAATACTGCTCGAGACTGCCTTGGAAAAACTTTATATTACTGTCTTCTCCTGAAGAGATTTCTGTTTCAAAAATTGCACCTGCAAGTAAATACAAAAGATTATAATGGTAATGTTAGCTAATTTTTAACACTGCCCGAATACCATTTCATAAGTAGAATCTAATGCTACAAAGTGGCTTGAATTAGATTGTACAATTCACCATTTTTTCCATTGCTATACTAGGTTTACAATTCAAAGCATGTAATTATTGACTATCAACACAACTGGGGAGCTCAGAGGTACCATGACTTTCTCATATTATAAGTACCAAAAGAATTCCTAGAAAAGTTTCACTACCATAATCTTGTATAGGAGAGCTATCAATTGGAATCCAATATACTTTACCAATAAAATGTGCACTTAGTTTCACTGATCACTTTACACAAATACGCTGACAAAGGAAATCATAAACTAAATGACATAAAAAATCTTTTATGTTCACAACAAAAACATATAAAGGAATAACAAAGTCAGAAAGTACAACCTTTGCTTGTTCCCAGTAAGATGGCGTTAGTGGTTCGGTCACTTGCATTTTGTCTATTCCATCCAACTGACTCAATAACATGGCCCTACAAAATAGTGCAGGAATGCTTTTAACAAGTGATATACAATTATAACTAGAACTTCCAATGATAAACATGAGCCTCTTGAAAGAGTGATCATTTTAGAAAAACATAAAGGTAAGTGTTCACCGTATTTGGCTTTTGATGGGACAAAAAGAAAAATATCAGCTTTTTGCATTCCTTATTTTGCGTTTCGTCAAAATGTTAGCATTTCTTCACAAGTTTTTATTTGTGCTTGCAAAATTTGTGCTATCCCTCACAACTTCATACATTACCCTCATAAAGTCTCACATCAACCAGTCACTTTGTGCTATCCCTCACAACTTCATACATTCCCCTCATAAAGTCTCACATCAATCAGTCACTTTGTGCTATCCCTCACAACTTCATACATTACCCTCATAAAGTCTCACATCAATCAGTCACTTTGTACTATCCCTCACAACTTCATACATTACCCTCATAAAGTCTCACATCAACCAGTCACTTTGTGTCTCTAAGAAGCACTTTACATTTAGTTACATTAAAAAAGTTGGACAGTAACTCTTTTTGTTCCTAGGTAACAGCAGAAGAATCCTAGAAACAAGGGTATTTTCAACTTTACATAACCACCTTCAAAAATTAGACAAGATAAAATAATTACTCAGGGGATTTCAACAAAACTTAAATGCATCAGTTGGCATGTGCGTGTCAGCCAGTGCCTCACCGAAAATTAGAATCAATGGCACATGTGAACTCAAAAGGACAGGATATCAATATGGGCACTTCATCCTGTAACATATTTTCATCCTGGTTATACCATCCCAACTTGGGATTCCCAAGTGAAATTTCTAAAACCCAATCACAAATTACCTTCAGTTTTCCCAAGGGCTTGGGTTTTTTGGAGTTCTTATAAAGGAACAACGTTTCTTGTGATTCCATGTTAATTAGCAAGTGCTGTCCAGTCGGGTCTAGGAAGATCTTGTGAACTTTATCTGACATATTCTTGGTGATCTCCACCTCTGTGAGGAAACATTGACAAGACAATAAATGAACTCTCAGATGACAAGTCATGGAGTAACTACTTTTGGTAAATATGGTATATTTAAGTCTAAATTTTGGTCCAGGAGTTTTTGAATAGTACTTATGACCTGTTGAAGACAATTGAATGTCTACATTATGGCAACTTGAAGAAAACTAGAATTATGGAGAAACACTAAAATTGTTCAACTTGAAATTTAACACAATAAACACCAAAATTAATCAGTCAAAATGACCCAAAATTCCCTCATCATCACGGCTGAGCGCATGTGAAATTCTCTTTCAATACAGCTGAGTGTAAGCGGAATTCTTAAACACAATACCAACGTAGCACGTAACAGTATTTTACTGTTTACTTTTGGCACGAGCCATTAACTTAATTTCAACAAAATTTCTGTAGATTAATATTACAAATAATTCTTCAAGTATTAGTGGCAGTGGTGCTAATGGAAGCAAAACGATAACTAATGATGGTATAACTTTTTATATGACTACATCACCAGTCACGGAGATAAAAAGGTCATACCATCAGGCTGATCAGGTCTGTCTAAATTGAGTCGCAGGAGAGTATTGCTGGACATAGCCATAGCCAGATTATTGTTGGCTACTAGAAGGTGGGTGATCGGTTCTGGAGGTCTGAAAAAACAATGATCAAATCTTCATTCAAGCAGAATTTTCTTTCCGAGGTAAAATTACAAGGGATGCATATATGTGATACCTCTAGCCAAAAATTCCAGGTTTTTGTACAGACATGGGCATTAAATTTAGGAATAGCAAATTCACTTTATTTACAAGGACTAAAATGTACTGTAAATAAATATATCTTAGCCTTCAAGAATATTTCTTCTGTACAACTGACCTTCAGTAAAGTAAAACCTGAAACTACGAAAGGAGACACAACACTTTGAAAAATAGTTTTCCCCAAACCCCAAGAACACATTCTCAACTGAAGTTATTTCATTCTTTTCTGAAAAGAGCAAGTTCAACAATGAGCTGATACTTAATAGGTACCCAGTGCTGACAAAATAATGACTTACTTAAAGTTGATCCTTTGTTTGTTGAATATTGGGGTTTCATCTTCCAGCCTAGCATTTATAATACCAGCAGTTACCATCTGAAAGTAGTAGAAAAACATTGAAGAAAGGAACAGAATTTATAAACTTATACTGCATTTCGCGCTGTTCAGCTGGATTGAAAAGGAAAATTGAATTAGGCCTTTTACTCCTATAAAGTCGATCTTACAATTTTTTCTTACCACGATGGGACTTGTTTTCTGCTACAAAGAACATGTAAAACCTCAACAAGTCAAGAAATAGCTTTGTACAATACTTGTTTTATTGGGGTTGGCCATCCCTAAAATTCGAAAATGGTGTGAATAGACTTCCAATCAAAATAGGTCAACGTCGTGACAAAACAATGAACTATTCCCATGAGTACATCACAGATCAGCTGTTGGTTTTGGTTCATAAGTACTTTTAAAGTAACTGCTAAACAGAATGAAATGCAGCTCTAAAAGTTTATAAAACGACAAAGAAAAGAGCAACTGCCATTAGACGTGGACAAGCACCCATAACAACATCAGACATATAATGAAGACCATTTAACGTATGTTGTGAGCATTTTTGTTTTGCTTACTGGCTCAGGTACAGCGGCACTGGTTCTTGACCTTGAAGTATTCACTGAGGCTTGTTCATACTGGTCAAACAAAGAGGCCATGGTGAGACTTCATGAACAGGTCTGCAAACATAAATAATATTAATTGTTTGATAGTGCGTTGTTAGTGCATCAGACCGTCAATTAACCAATACTGATATCAATGAATACATACATGCAAGCAGGCAGGCATACTGTAATACATATAGATAACACACACACACTTACAGACACACAGACACACACACAAATGCGTGAGGTTAAAATAAGAATGACTTAATGAATTGGCCTCTGTTGAGATGCATTCAATATTTGAATGACTCGACAGGAGAAACAGAAACAATGAAGAGCATTGCAAGCTTCAAAAATGCAAGGTGACCAGTAAAATCTTACCACTTTCAGAAAAATGTTTCCAAAATTGACCATCAAACCTTTTTTGTGAATGCACACATCAAGCATCATTTGAAAATGGTAAATGCTTTTAAGTGTGGTGAAAGTGTTGTTTGCATCATACTGTTACAATGAGAGTGATCAGATGTGGTTGTGTCTAGATCACCTCACATAAGATGTTCACATTGCTAAATAGCCCATTGATAATTTCAACATTCCAAGCTTGTAATACACACTTGGACAGTTAAGGTTGTCTCCAGACTGGAAGACATGAATTGTTTAATTGTATACAGACTCCCTCTTAACACATCAAAAACTGAATAGAGGCGAGACATGTACGGTAGTTTTTGCTAGGGCCTCGTCTAAATCTTGGTTGTCACTTCAACATAGGAAAAATATGGCTGCCAGAGCTGAGCGAGTGGTTAAGGAATTTTATCTTTTAAATAAATTATCTGAATGCCTTTTGAGATGAAATTTCTTCTTCTTCTTGGTTCAAGTGACCACACTCTTTCCAGAGTATTACATCACTGTATCACAATGAATAACAATAAAGACAAAAACAGCTATAACAAGTTTAAAAATATATACATAGTGGACATCACTTCAGAGATTAACATAGCTAAGTCATTTACAGATAGGGCAGACAGTAAGAGGGTGCACCAGGTGTAGGCAACCACCTATGTTTCTTCAGGAAGACAGATCATGGGCAGCGCACCATAGGGGGCTATAGCCCCCACTTTTTTCAATGTTGCACTGCCCATGGTCTATGGGTGGTGCACCATAGAGGGGTTGGGGGGCTATAGCCCCCCACTGTGCAGACAGCTTTTGACAAAGATGTCAAAAGGGGCTGATGTAATGTAACCCAGAAAGCTATGCTAGTCCACGACTGTTCTAGGAAAGAATGTCTTTTTCTGTAATTATTGTAATGTTAAAATTGTGTAACTTTCTGGTACCGATGCTAGAGAGAGCAGAATCTAACAGGGGCAACATTCAGAGTTGATGATCAACTTTTTATGGTACTTGAAAAACATTTTCAGCATACAGATTTTGCATCTATGGGTGAGGGTAGGCCAGTTTAAGTTTTTTAACATTGGCCCAACAGAGGATAGGCGAAGGCGTGCAGTAATAGCCAAGATTACCCTACCCGGGAGTCGAACCAGCAACCCCATAAAACCGGTGAGCAGGTTACCATTTAGCTAATAGGCAATTGCCAGTTAGCGAGTGGCTAACTGAGGCTCATATGATTCACCAGAAGCACTTTTACAACATTCCCCCCTTTCCAACGGAACAGGCATGCCACCAAGAAGGTGAACACCAGGTTGTCTCAGATACAGGTCATCAACTTCCCTTGGTACCTTTACCATAACACAAGAGAACACAAGGTTGTCTCTCATACAGGTCCTCGACTACTGTAACTTTTACCATCACCATAACCATGCACGCTATCCAAGGTCCGCAGGTACTACTTGGCAGTGCTTCATCAGTAGATCATCTATTTGCCGACTACGCCATTAGTAGAAATAGCCCAGATTACCCAACCCGGGAATGGAACCAGAGACCCCCATAAAACCGGCAAGCATGGTAAACATTCAGCTAATAGGCAATTGCCAGTTAGCGAGTGGCTAACAGAGGCTCATATGATTCATCAGAAGCACATCTACAACACATGTTTAGTGACTACCAAACTAAAACACTCTTAACCAAACACCATCAACCTCTTTCACTCGCAAATACACAGCTAGTCAAGGTCTTTTTGTTATCTAGTTAAGGTTCGTATACGCAGGTTAACCCTGAGTCTGTGGTTGATGACCTGCCTAACTCTACTGGCTCTGGCTCTGCGTCTCTACATTACGACGTTTTCCCGTTGTTCCCAACTTGTTCGACTCTATAGCCCAACAACAAGTTGGGAAGAACACCCCTGTAGCCAATATCTTACACGACTGATTAACTCCATTCTGGCATTTATGGTTAGAGGGTCAGTTCTCTTTTGTTCGATAATTGTTCTAATCTCCAGTAAGATGGTATCTACCCTGACTGGGCTGTTCTGCCAAAATAAATGCTAAGTTATAACATGCTAGAACATAAACCAATAGCATCTCTGAAATTCTCATCAAGTGGTGATCATGATTAGTTTTTGAATTGCCAAAATTGCCCAAATACAACCGAAGTTACGACAACTTATTCTTTCCGAATTAGCTCTGGGTTTGACTGTGTTCACGTGGCCTCGTAAATAATTGGCCTGCCTGTTGTCATATCAGACAAAATACTCTGCTTGGCAGTTAAAAAAGAAGCTAGATGTTATCACACGCTCACAACCCTCTACGTCTGGTAAAGTCACTGAACGGAAAAACGCCGTCATGTACGAATTCGGAATCCCGACCCAAGACAAGACCAAGTTCGTAATTGATTCATTGGCTAAAACTGACTAACATTCACAGCATTTCCTGTAGATTTTTATCTGTAGCACAAAATGGAACTGCTTGTTACCTAGTGGGAATAAGTTAATCCTTTCAACATATGAAAAGATGAACAGTCAGCCCAATAGCGTACAGCTTTTGCAAAGAGAATCGCGGAAGTGTAGAGTGTGCAAAGGTAGTAAAGTTATTATCTAACTAAGCAACGACTGAACCGAAGATGAAAGTCTAAGTTACTGACACGGTCATTTTGATTTCTCCTAAGGAGCAAGCCATAACTTTGCTCCTATGTCGGTCATTTATGAAACATTCTTCTTCGTCCCTTCTTCCCATTTACAACAAACGATCGTAATATCGATCCTTACATGTTGGCGCATGTTCAGTAGTAGGCCTAACTGATAAGTGAGGTGTGCATAATTGTGAAAAATAAAAAATAAAACAAAGTGTTGGATAGTGCCAAGATAAAAACAGACTGATTACTGGGTAAGATTGATGTTCAGGATGTGACTCGTGAACATTGAGTCTGTTACCAGACTTTTATGTCTTGAACAGTTTCAATAACAGCCAGCTCAACCCACGCGTGCGTGTGTACTGGTGGAGTAAAGAGTTAGTAAACAAGATAATTGACTTCTTAACCGTGTGCCGGCATTTTCAAAAGAGATCCCCATCATGCAGTGGGGGATTAAGAGGGGAGGGGGACAAGGGGGTCATGCCCCTCCCCTCTAAAATTCTATGGAAGGCATCACGTCGGTGACTCCAAATTTTTAAAGTATTCCTCACGGGCCCCGCACTTACACCAGCTCGATATAAAAATGTACCCGCACCATGATGTCTGGGGGTGGGGTTAATCGCGTCAAAACTTGAAAGAGGCCGGCCTAGGTTAGTTTCGCCTAAAATCCAATTCAGCCGCTTGTCTTCTTACGTGAGACATTGCAAAACTATTATTTCCGGTCAGAACTGATCAAACCTGAGCGCGAGTAAGGCGTGCAATTCNCCCCCCCCCCCCCCACCGCTCCCCGTGCTATCCGATGCTGCCACTTGTACGGCGAATCTCCCACGTCTGCCCGCCCATGGATGCAGCCATCAGGAGTTGAGTAACCGTGAACCAACAATTAAAGCATGCGCGCACCCAGGGGGAGGGGGGCTTGGAGGGCTCGAACGAGACCCTCCCATTTGGCGAAGTGGGCAAAAAGGTCCGCCTCAGAGGACCAAAGAGTCCGAGTAAACGCGACAAAAGTCCACAGGAATCCGGCGCGAGTGCACAATTCACAGATCTGACTAATACTCCGTTTTTTTTTTTAGTCCTCGATTTCTTTGCTCAGGAAAAGCTTCATATACCGCAAAATTCGGGCCCATCCCTATATTTTAGGCCGGGTGGGCATTTAAAGCTCCACGGAGAGTAAGAATGGGCTTAGGACCAGTGCACTGACGGGTGGCGATCGAGGACTCGAGCTGCCTCATGTGACTGTAGCTAACATCTAACAGTGTGAACAGACAAAATTTCCGATGAACTAAAGCTAGTCACTGGTCAGCTAATTTATGATTCACTTGAGACAGGCAGCTTAGCTCGTACATGTACCTAGGTCAAGATTCGTTTTACTGTGATCCAATTTCAGGAAAGCTTTATTTTATTGGTCATTCTTTGAAGGAGTTCTTTGAAAAGGTGAGGTCCCGAGGTCCATGGTATAGTGCCTTTGGGGCTATTTCAAAATCCCTCGTTGAAACACCACATGTAGTCTACTTTCTGGTGGCTGAGGAAAATACTACAGAGTGTGTCTCAAAACTGAAATGTACACACTTCAAAGCCTGGAGTCCGTGGATCACTAAGATTCTGGGCGCGCCTACTGCATGGTTACATCTTATTTTTGACGTCAGTTACGACGTTCTTCATCTGTGTAATATGCACGGAAATCAGGGCAAGTAAACATTTCAGTTTTGAAGAACAAAAATTCATTACGCATTACCACTGGAAATTAAAAAAACACAAAGGAATTGCAGAGACGACCTTTCCAAGCCATGAGTTTGATTTTATATATTTAAGGACTTTTAAAACTTTCTTCGATCTTCGCTTTGTGAATTTAAACTACTAGTCTAATTCCTAAGTTAACGAGCAATTTATTGTCATTGATTTGAATTGTGAGAACATTTTAGGACACTTTGTAGAGCTGTCCGACATTCATCAATATCCTTGAGACTTATTTTAGACAGAAAAAATAGCAGAGTGTACTTTTCTATTTGTGGATCTGATGATAGATCAAATTTTCCCTGCAATTAAGTTCACTGAAGTATCATCATTTCTTAAAAGATTCGCTTCTAATTGTCAAAAAATCAATCAGTCGATTTTCGTAGATACATAAACATGTAAATCAGAAATCAACAATCTATTCCATTATCAACGCGTTTACCTTGGTTTAATGACTCAATTCCTTTTTGATCTTCTGTTTGTGACTTAAAACGACAAATCTTGCACCTAATTCGAAAAGCAATCCATTTATTGACATTTGAATTGTGAGTATATTTTTGGGAATTGTCCGAATTTCACCAATGTCTTTGAGAGTTATTTTAGATAGACAAAATCATCTAAGTGTACTTTACTCACTGAAACATCACCAATTATTACAAGATTAGCTTCTGATTGTTAAAAATCATCTACTAGAGATTTTCGCAGATACATAAACAAGTAAATCAGAAACCAACGAATGTGTTAATCAAAACAGAATGTTATAAGCAATTTTCGCAGGCTAACTCACAGACTTTTGACGGGTGAATGGGGGAGCATAGGAGATGGGGGTTCGTATTAAGGTGTATTTTCAGATGTACCTATCACGGTTCACGAGTTAAATTTGAATTTCACTGACAAAATAAAAACGCTGAAATATTTGTTTGAGGATTGCGAGAGTACCTTAAGTACCCCTCGTTCGACATGTACACGGTCACCACATATAGTAGCCTCCAATGCAATGTTTTCCACATGTTTAAATTCCTTACAAACAACTCATAGTGTACATCTTCAAAATATGTATTATTCTTGTGTACCGTGAGAAACAGTAACATTATTCTATAACTAACCATCGGAAATAGTCGTTTTTCGTAATTCACAAATACTGGTCTTCACGTTCTTCAAAATTTCACCCTTTCAATGGCGGTCAATCCTATTGTATTTTTCACATTTTTCAGTTATGTGTTGTAGCAAGTGGTATTATTAAAAGCCAAGTATTTTTAATTGAGTGATCTGCTGAATAACCACAGTTGGAATATTTGACATCGCATTATTGCTTTAGTATGTTTATAATGCTCTAAGTCTTTGGTGTATGTTATCCTTGGCCCCCGTAAAATTTCCCAGAGTCCATTCGGAAGTTCGGAGGAGTGAATGTCTAATGGGCAAAATCCTGGCTAATACTCTGTCCTGGCCCCCCCTTACTCAAAATTCTGAATCCGCCTCTGTAAAGCAACCACAACACAACGCTGTGCAGTAATCTTGAAGAGAATCGCAAGTAAAATGTTAAAGTTAACGGGGATATTTCGTTTAATTCTGGGTAAAAAAAATCCGTTCAAAAAGGATAAATAATTATTTTTGATGAAGAGTTCTATCAGGTTGTGTCCAAAGGTAAACTTGTATGAAAACCAAGATACGCGATGGCAGGGAATCTGTAGGAAATGCGATAACTAGATAAAGATCTTTGCCTCAGGCTTAAGACCGTCCGCGCGAATAAATTGAAATGAGCGGACGCTTATCTCAGACCCTGCACATCATGTATGGAGATGATAACGGATGACAACGATTTTCAGACCAATCTGACTGTAGGTGTGCACCCTATTGGCAGTTTTACTTTATCACGTTGGCCTCTGTATCTTTGGAGATCTGAGATGGTCTTTTGAAATTTGAAAAGAAAGTTTCTATTAAGGCGACCACCATTATTAAAATCTCTTGGTCTATTTACACCGACCTCTTGTCTATTTACACTGTCACGACGTTTCGGTCGGTCTATTCTCCGGCCATCGTCAGTTGTTCCCGCGTTCTTAAAAGAACGAGCACGGATATGTAGTGCACTAATGGTGTGATTCTTTTGTCTGAGGCAGGATTTGAACCCACGACTTCTGAAACTACAAATTATTCGAGTCCAGCACCTTAACCACTGCACCACAGATGACCTTTGCATCTATATCTTCCAAGTTTCTTAAAAAAATTTTTATGAAATTTGGAAACAAGTTCCTATTATGAAAATGACAGTATCTTCGCAATTTGCGATGGATTTGACATATTTTGCGCCACCTAGTGGTCATGTCAATTAGCTTCAGATGTTTTGCTGTTTGCTTCTGTATTGGCAGATGTGTTCCTATAGTGACATGAGCACGACTGACATGGACTTTCAGAAGGATCTAATGTAACTGTGATGTTACCTAGTGATATTATTATAGCATCTGCGTTTGTATCTACGAAACCCTTCAGTGGCGGATCTACGTTTTCAGTAAAGGAGGGTTTAGGATTTCCGCAAAGGTCGAATCCGAGGCGCGTGGCGCCGAGAGGGGGTAGGTCGGGAGGGGGTTCCCCCCTTCCGTGTAAGAGAATTTTTTGTTTTTGTAGCCAAATAGTGAAATTTCCATGCATCCTGCTAAGTTTCTGGCACTTAACATGTCTCATGCCCTTCTGGATTTTGTCACATGAACTTGGCTCATAAGTTTCGTGAAACCATATTTGTGCACATCTGGGTATGAGTCACGCCACTAGCAAAAATTTATGTTGGAACATCTGCTTATACGAAAAGCCGTATATGAAAAATTGTGGTGTGTGTGTAGGGTTTAGACAACTACCAAATATTCAAGAGCATAAGGAGCACCGACGCGGCGTAAAAAATTGAATATCAGATGATCGCGTAACAGCAGCCTCAAGTTGTTTAAGAACGAAGACCTGTACTGTTTGTCCGGAAATAAACATGTGTTCTGTCTCGTTACAAGAAAAACTGGCGAACGATGGTGCTCTTAGCTAATATCATAGTCTATTATTAAGTATCACTTTATTAAGCTGAATCACGTTGACAGCAATTGAAAAACGTCAAATGTATTAGGAAACAAATCATCTGAAAACAGTTTCACGAAACCAAAACATTCTGTACATCGTGGTGAAAAGATATACAGGACCAGTTCGCAGTGGGACCAGATGTACACCGAGAGTACACAGAAAGGCTGTCCTGGTCAGTCACGAGACCAAAAGTACACCTGTGCTTATTATCCCTATAAAAATAGTCGATCTGTTCGCGGCCGGTCCAAACAGTACTGGCTGACAAGGCACACTCCGGTAAAAAACATCACAAGACTAGTTCGCCGAGGGACCACAAGTACACTGAATCTCAATATCTACACAAATAAATCTGGCCTGGTCCGTCGCGAGACCTAAAGCGTACTGTTTTGAATTGAAAACTTCTCTCTGGACACTTTTTAATACCCAGTGGTTGCTCATACAGTGTACGTGTATTTTATACATCTGGTCGTCAACTGCTGCGAGAGGTTGTCTAGGAAAGGTTTTCGCACCGTTCTGTTGTACTCATTGGAAGAAGCAAGTATTGAGAACAAATTTAACTACACACTACATGAAATAGATTTTGGATACGAAGCAGATAGAGCCAAGTGGAAATATAAACCAGAATCAGTTTCTGTGGGCTCGTAGACCCTCTGCTGTACTGGGTAAATTTGGCATGACCAAAAATAATTTCTATTTCGTTTTCATTGTACACAAGCATAAAAACCGACATTATGTACAAACTGTGTAGAATTATAACTTATTACGTGGGTTTTTCTCCAGGAACGTTAGTCCTATCCTGCTGTTGTCTGGACTGCCGAGGAATCTGTATATCGGATCCAATGGTTTGCTTGTCTTAGAACCATTCTACCCAGACATCTTCAATGTTTGTTCCCAACGCTTACACTTCGTCAACTGCTGTGTCAATGAGCTTGTAAGCCTCTACAATGTCAGCATCTCGTTTCGCAGCTCAATTGGCAGTAAGCCCCCTGAGGTTACCAAGTCCATTCAAAAGACTTACATGCGCAACTAAATTAGATCCGTTCATCATGAACTACTTCAAACCTAGACGATGTATCCCAGGACCTATTTGCATCTCTTGCCATTTTCGGAATAAACGTCCCAATGTCTGAACGCTTGAAATCCCAAGTAGGCCTACTAACATCAAATAAATTCCCATGGGCATGGGCTTTTCATCGAGTGGGCCTTTCTGCGGAAATTCCCAGTATAGAAGACGGCAGTGGTACTTATTGCAGGTAAAAAGACGGTAGTTGTTGTGGTCGAAACTAGGGCTCCTTAGGAGGCCTAGTGAACATCGCACGAGTCCCGCAAGACTTTGCTGTGAAAATACAGCCTCCCCGCAACTTCTGGTACAGTAAACTGTTCGCGAATGCGGTCATTTTGTCAATGTGAGTGCTCCCTTGGTCATTATTTGTATAGACATAACTTGTTAGAGTGTATCTTCAAACGAACTCGCGACAAGACCACGGCGCCCGCGACAATAGCAATTCTTCAGAAAACGAGTTCTTTTCAAAAATATTACATGTACGTGTACACTGTATGATATTGCGCAAGACAACTTTACAATACACCAGTCAAATTCGAGTTACAAACGTGTGGGGTATAATGGAATGACACGGCATGACAGATGAGGTAAAAACGTTGCACGTCAATTCGCCTAAATATCAGGGTTGTGGTACCGCAGTATTTCCCCTGATTAAATCAAAACATATCTTATAGTAAAGAAGCTAGTTACTTAAAGAAATTAGCTATAGAACTGCTCTTTCAGCGTTGGATCCATCAAAATGCTTGACTACTTCAGGAGTGTCGACGGAAGCGCGCGCACAATTGATTTCCGCGCGTTTTGCCGATGAGCCACGAAGACTCGAAATGCGTTGATTTTCATAACAGGAATTCGCAATGGAAAAAATTATATTTTAAGAGTGAACCCCCGCTCTCGCCCTCCCCTCATTTTTTCCAAGTTGGTTTACTTTAGGTTTACACACGCTGGCGGTGTCGTTTCTGTTTTGCAGTACGTTTTTGTTTTTTATTTTTGGGTCCTGGCCCAAGGGGGGGGGTTTAAACCTCCTGAACCCCCCCCGTAGATCCGCCACTTCCCTTGTCCAATTGTCATTTCTGTTCCTATTAACTTGCCATCAAATGGACGGATTCAACTACCGCTGTGGCTTCTAACGGCAGTTCTTTTACGTCTGACTTTGTATATTTGGAGTTTCTTGGTGAATTTTGATGAAATTTGACAAACAGTTTTGGAACAGAGAGACGGTAATGCTTTCCAAATTTCATAGGGGTTTCTGCAACATCCAATGGCCATTTTTATGATATATTACAAACACCATTAGAAGCACACCACTTGCATTGCAGTCGTGGGCGCATTTCAAATCTATGCGTTGCTCTAATATTAGTATCTCTTAATAAACAAAAAAAACGGGTTGGTATCCTTTTAAACAATCCTCTAAAAAGAGTACACCATAAGCAACTCCTTTTGAATGAGTTTCCGCTGTGTATTTCTTGCATGGTAATATGGCGTACACTTTATCTTTGAACCAGCTTGGAAGCAACAAACTGTTTGTGTTAGAATGTGCACATATATTGAAAAACTCAAGATGAGAAGATTTACCAAGAGCTGTTGAAGAAACACTCCGCATTGAGTTTTGTTTAAACAAACGCTTCAACAAACCTATATAAGTAAACTCAAGTTAGTGCAAACACTGCAGCCAACATGATACCTAAGAGAACCATTGGTGGCATGTTGCAATGATCCTCCATTCCCCAGTACGCCTAGCTTAACATGGATCTACTGGTAGCAACGTAATTCCGCGCACTTTACTCGAGTGTTGCACTGCACTTGGCTCTAAAGTTGAATTTAAACGACACATAGGATAGCCAACTCTTCTCGTCTTTCGTTATGTTTACCCTAAAAATGGTTCAACTATCTCTTTAAATTCTTTGTCGCAATTTGTCAGTGCAGTCGGTCTGCGCCGCCCCCTAACGATAGACTTGATCCATTCTCTGTAGGCGTACACCTGTGTATAGACACCAACCTTGGCACCGACGCATTCTTTGTCACCAAAGCTTGTTATACCTGCGAACAAAATGGCAAATTAACGACGCAGTACACACTGTACACTGCCACAAAACTGGCGATTTTGAAACATTACTAAATAATTGGCGATTTTAAACTGAATATCCCCAAACTTCATGACTGCGCACCTACATGTACTTACCGCACCGGCTAAATCTATTCTTAAACGTGAACTACCGTTAGGAGCATTTTGCCATGAAAGAAGTTGGCTTCCACCATCAGAGTGAATTAAGTTATTACGCGTGATTGGTATGTTTGAAGCGGTTCAGTCTTGGAAGGGTTGGCCACACCTGAAGTAAGTTAATGGCATTTCACTATCTTCCCGGTGTGCAGTTGATTGGCTTGTTCGGGGATAGAACATATTTTCTGTATAATGGTGTGGAAAAACAGACCTGTTTGTATGGTAGATAGAAAATAACATGTCGGCGTTTTACGAGCTAGGTGCTGATTGTAGTAAGTCTTTTTAATGTCCAGTTGAATACGTGGTCACCCGCATCAGATCACTACAACCTTGGAGTGAAGGTAGCCCGCACTAGCTGTGCACATTTACACAATGTGAGACAATGACGTCCCTGAGTAGCGATGATTTAGATTGTGGAAATGAAAAGGGCAGGCCATTTATTTAGTCATAACTTTACACAAGGAACCAGTGAGAGAAGGAATAGCAACGCGGCAAACCCTGGTTCCTAGCTTTACACTAGAAAGTTTTATCGTACCAGGACAGCATTGGTGATGCGTTCCCGATCTTACTGATAGTATCTGGACAGAGTTATGTCTTCGCATGTGGGTAATTTTCAGGCGAACAACGCTTGATATTTTCTTGTAATATCGGACATCAAAAGCAATGCAAAATGACCAATGAACCTCCTCTTTATTGCATCACTCTTAAATTTATCCGACAACCGAGATTTCGAAGTGTTTTCTGGTACGGGGTTTACCACACAGCTGTTGCGGTGGCTCGTCACTGACACTGGTGGCACCTTTTTGAGGGGAACAAATATAAAATTTCAATTTTAGAAAGATATTGTACCCTTGAAACATAACAATCTAGATTTAACATGTGTCTATGAGGAACTCGTTGGGCGGACTGGCTCGCGAGTCGTCAGTCAGTTTCTACGCCGAGTGCTATTTGGTCGCCATTGAGCGGCCTTGTCTCTCATCTAGCCTCCATTAGCATAACAACGTGGTGAACTATTCGAAATCAAGGTCATTTGATCAGGTTTTTGGACAACGGCCCTACATGCGTACATGTATTTCAACATCTCAATTAAATTGCTTGTCCTAGTGTTTCTCTCATTCCAGTCATTTTTTGAGACCGATAGATTGCAAAAGGGTGTTTTTTATGTTTCACTGGTTTAACTATATAATGGAAAACCCGGCAGATGTCAGGTATGTTCACCAGACCCTTACGCTGGCTGTACTGGATGCGAGACAAATATTCGTAGACAAGCCGGTCTCGCCACCTGGTGACTAGAAGATAGGCCAGAAAAGGGAACTTACCCACGGCGAACCACCTCAGCTCTGTATTTTTCCGACTGGATGATTTACATGCCAACGGACCCCCGCTGTCACCCTGAAAAGTAAAAAATTACACGTTGATGACGGGAATTGCACGAGAGGTAAGCTATGTGTTCACGGATGCAAACGATTCCATGACCATGCCTAAAAATTTCAAACCAGCAGACATCCACGACGCAAACGCTTAAAATTAAAAATTTCAGTTGATTTTAAGCATATATCTAATTTGCATTTGAAATAATTTATAATGCTTCCAATGTCTAATTAATCAATCAATCATTTTACCGAGTCTCAAAAATTTCCAAATAGGTTGTTTAGACTTCGATATTCTGTCGACGTCTAAATCAGAGTCGAATTTTGGTTGTTGAAACGTCGTTATTTTGTCCGACCCGACGTCGAATAGACGTTGGAAATCGGCATCTAATAACTATCATTTTCAATGTATTTACAACCAAATCTCAACCGACGTGCTAACGTTATTTCAACGTTAGAAAGACGTCGTAATGCGTGTTAGGATTTTTACACATAACTTTTTTCCTAAATGTCCAAATGCGCTTTAAAAACCCGATATCCTAGTAATTGCTAAACTATGAGTTTTAAGACAACGTGTCTGAACTATGAAATTTCATGCTTGCCAAAGGAAGCTTGTGAGAGAGGCGGTACATAAAGACCACGTGGTTCTACTGACAAGTCGAGAGTTGGTACAGGCTTTACAGATTTTGGGAAAATTTATAGCAAAATTTATAGCACAATCACGCAATAAAATCGAAGTCCCGTTTTAACTGCGCTCAACTTTGGGTATTTTATTTGACTTCATTGTAACCGACTGTACATGTACCTCTTTAAAAAACGTACACCGCTGGGAAACTTTCGCTTAATGAGTGGGACAGAACCACGTACATGGGGTAAACTTAATTCATGAAATTTCGCATTGAAATTTTCGCCTAGTGTGCGCCGTTTACAGAAAAAAAATCGTCAATTAATCGACCCAGCAACTCAAGACGAAAGTTTCTGATCAAGTACTATGAAACGGATTCCAAACCCAGTTTTGGCCCATTAACAGTCTAAAAACAAGTGTACCATCAAGAGTTTGGAGCAAAGTTTGAAACCTTACAAAGTCTGCTAAGCGTGACTTACGCCTTAGCCGAGTTACGTGACAACCAGGAAAAGACCACACAACAAGAAACATAATATCTAATCTTTGACTCACAGAGTTCGAGTTTTCAGTTGAATCCTTTTTCTATCAAGTGGAACGCCTACGGTACTATGACGCATTGCAGGTCACACGACGAGGATTGTTAGATCACCAAAACAGAGTTTAGTATCATTTTAACTAGTGTTTGGCATTTTGAGGATGTCATCAACGGAAAATCACAGTAAAAAAATCAGTTTGCAATAAAAATCTTGGTACAGTTCGTTATTTCAGTAATTCGCGTTTTTTTTTTTTTGTCTTCTGCTAGTCCGCACGAGGATACTTACCCCACAAGTATCTTTTCCTGGCGCGCCTGCGCACAACATTTTCTTAGTGTCCACACCGATGTCCTTAATGTTTACTTTGTCGCACATTTTTTTATCGATAATGGGTAGAATGACTTGATTCAAACTTGTCGCTGAAAAAGTCGGTAAAACCATCAGTCAACTGGACACGTCGTTTGCACCGTTAAGTATTGCAAACGGCTGGTAAAACTGCATGGCGATAAGTTACATTTGTCCACACCTAAAATTTGAAAGTTAGAAGTATACACTGCTTATTCGAAAAATCTCGCAGTTGTTCGATTAATACCTTCAACTGCCTGCTCGGGATCGAACGTCTCTTCCAGTTCGCTTCTCCCGCCTGTCTGTCCCCAACCGACGGCTACACAGAGGTCGCTAGCATCGAATTTTTTCATCTGAGGGCTAGGAAGACACAGTGGTTGAACTAAAGCGTTGAACTTTAATGGAGATTTCAGCCTCAGTAATGCAATGTCATTCCTGTAGTTTGTGTAGTCAAACTTTGGGTGAAGGAATACATCTTTAACGAAGACTCTCTGCTCTCCTGGGCGAAGCTCAGTAATCCCAATATAGAATTTTTCGTGTATGCCTGCGACGACTGAAATAAAGCCACACTGTGCAGCCTTCCGAAATAATCTGAAACATGCACACAGTATGGTGGCATTTCAAGTTACTAAAACATCTGGGCCCGGTCTCCAATCGTTTTACTCGAAATGGAACTCGAAATTAGGTTTGGCATTTTCTACTCTACTTTTGGGCGAACTCAAGATAAGTGTCTATTATTCTACGCTCGAGTACACAATAACTTACGTAGATAATTTATTGACCTTAGTTCACAGTTTGTAAACCCAATATTAAAGCAATAAATTCGAGTTTGAACTCGAAATTTCGAGTTTTTACTCGAGTTTGTAGCATGAATATAAGGATCTTCAAGGGTAAACTTGAACTAGAAACTCCTATGCATAAACTATAATGTATTCGAGCACAGTCTGATAACCGCACAAAAGGAGAAGAGAAATTGCCAAAAATAGTTTCGAGTTCGTTTCAAGTACAAAGATTAGAGACCGGGCCCTGTTTGCAAATTGAGACAATTTTTCTGCTATTAAAAGTAAGAAATAAAACTACTTTAGCAAAGTTTGATCGCAACTAAGTTTCACTACTAGTATGCAGTTCTACCTGTCGTATGTTTGTTGCGTCGGTACAGGCTGTCGAATCTGTACACTTTCGAAGTACAAACCCGTATTCTGCCATATTTCATTTTTGTGGCATTTTAAAACATGTTTGCAACTAAAGGTTTGTTGTCTAAGTATCAAAATACTTAGACCACAAACTGTAACAGATGTAACAAACTTTAACAACTCAACGACATCGTTGACGACACAATGGCGATTTTTGTTGGTGTTATTGTGTCATCGTACCATCACGTGGAGGGTCAGACCAACAGACAGGCAGACATAGAAAGGCCAACAACAATACATAAAAAATAAAATATAAATATGAGCGCAGCCCCAGAAATCGCTTTCGCATTACATCCAGGTTCTCATCAGTGCATCAGTCCCTTGCATACTTTCACTTGTAAGACCAAGCTCAGAGGAGTAAAAGATATCTTTGTGCAATGCTCGATTGTCAGGAAGTGAAGACAGAATTCGAACCTAACAGTGTCTCCCAAACAGGAGTCTGGAGCACAATTTACGGCCAGACAGTCATTCCGAAAGACAGGCAGTGATATAGGTATACGTATGAATTTTATTTTTGAACTTCATCAAAACACGTAAGTTACTCCACGAGATCAACTAACATGTTTTGTTACTCCAGCTAGACTATCCCTGGGGGAGGGGGCCACAACCATAAATACCTGTATTTCCAAATCTCTGAACATACTTTTATTAATCGCCTAAAGTCTTCACAAACTGCCGCTGTTTTGTGATTGGGTCATGAATATGTGTAGTTACCATAGTCTGCGGCTTTATACAAACTACCCCAACGTTCATGCCTGTCTTTCATTTCGTTGGCATTCTACGAAACATGAAAATATAATACCAACCGATTTATTCCTTGGCATAACCATTTCCTCGCTCAGTGAAGTTTTTAGTAAACAAATTATCGCCTGTAACCCTTTTATAGTGGTAACACCGCTTAGTAATAGTAATTATATCGACTCACATTGCTGGCCCAACCGGCGAGAAGCAGTGGGCAGCTGTAAGTACCCAGTCTCTCGATATCACGATACCTCCACACAGACCTCCAGATTCTAAAATTACTTGTACCTGAAACATAGTTATCACAGTCATAAACTACATCCCCGAGGGGACATACTCAAGTGGACCATACAAAGCATAGATATCTCAGTCATAAACCACAAGCCTGGGGCACGTACTCAGGTGGGCGAAGTGAAACATAGTTATCACAGTCATGAACCATAAGCCCGGGGGACACACCCAGGTGGACTATACAAAACACGGTGAGAGACGAGATGTTTATTAAAAATAATTACAGGCGGTCTGGTACATTGTACAGGCCGCTCAGGTTGGTCCATTGCACTGATCGTCTGGAAACATTTTATGATTTATATGATTGATGTTTACACCTTGACATGTTTTGTTGTGTCCAACTTCATCTTCGGAAACGAAATGAGGTCACCAAATAAGGTCATAACAGTAAGCGTAGGTTACACACAGCGCCATAGTAAGATATGGCAATTCGGCAGATTAGTTTTTTCAAACCAAGTTTGAGCCAATTAGATGCGTGTAATGACTCACGGACTATTCCCAACTTAGTCAGAAAGTGGATACGTAGTTTTCTCTGCCCATTTACCACAAGACCAGGTTGATTTTCAAAGTGGCGCATGGCCATAGGGGTGTATATGCCTCCCAGAAAGATGACTTTTCTCCACAGTTCCTCTCTGAAAAGGTGCCTTTGTACAAAAAGCCCAAGACATGTCCAAGTCAATCCCCTAGAAAGGTTCATTTTTCCAAAATGATTTGTTATCCTATTTTTGTGTTATGACAAGGCCTTTTATTCTGCCTCTTTAACATTGATGTGTGCAACTTCTGCCAATTAATCTTCAATACAAGGACCAAACTATGTAAAAGCTATACAGAAGGACATTTAACAGATGGTTCAGCCAACAACATATTATCCATCTACATCTGTAGCTTGAATACTATAAAAGGTTGGGCGAATAAATTCCTTAAAAGTGACAACGACGGACAATAGCGACGCTTATACAGAACATAATAAAACCTGAAATAACCGTTTTAACTCTTATACCATATTACGTGGCCAATAGCGTGGAGCAAAGCTTGTCATTGTATTTAGTATCTTCCACAGTAGAAATCTGGCTACTAAGACCAACGGAAACTCACCGTCCAGGGCCAACTACCGGGAACAGCCTCTTGGCCGCCAACAGTGCGCTCCATCTTGAGGTCGGGCGTTATGTCTGCCAGGCCGCACTCCTTCTGATCTTGAAGTATGTTTGACCACCATTTTGTTTCATAACTGCCTTTTTTGTGAGCATGTACACCTCGCACTGCAAAGTAAACATATTCAAATCTATCCAAAATAGTTCAGTGAGATGTTGAAATGTAACGTGGTTAGCAACGAAAGTAACAAATGACGCCGACACTGCTCCTATGCATGACGACGTTTAAATATTCCAGCTCTTTTCTTCTTCAATACATCGCTAATATTGTCACAAAATACATAAATGCACAGTTTGCATAATGCATGTCCTACATGTGCCAGAACTCACCTGCAGGCGATGTTACCGTGTTAGTAATTCGGAGCTAGTAATCCGTCAGCAAGGAGTTCATGAATTCGCAGCTCGGTAGAGTATAATTCAATGTCGGACAGGCATCGCGTACGTCACAAATTCAATCTGATCACGGAAGTAATTTCACGTAACCTCTAAAATGAGTTTAAGCATTGACCTGCCGAGATTAAACCGTAGAGGATGGCTAAACAAAGTTGAATATTTTGAAAACTTCTGTTAAAAATATTACGTTTCTGTACAGTCGATTTCCACGATCCGAAAAGAACTGCGAGAATCTTTCGCTCAAAAGATTTGCTAAAAATCTACATGTATGTATTCATTTGATGCATTTTGCGGCTTCTTTTTTAATTTTACTGTATTATGTGTGATGGTTGCTTAGTGATACTCGCACCTAAAATTACGTTGCAGTGCCCGGGACTCGTATGGTTAGCTGAGTTATAAGTACTGTTTTCCGTCATATAGTTTAGTCACCATAATGCATGAGTTTTCTGTGATGTCCCCGGACGTTAACGAGTCGACAACTATCCCATAATGTATTTGTAAACACCGCAGCGCTGTAGATGAAATTCCCTAAATTATTCGCAAGTGCATCCGCAGCACTTCTATCGTTGGCCAAATGGGTGAACGTTACACACGTAAATTACGTGCGTAAACAAATTCTTGTTAGTGGCGTAAATTAATGATTTATGGCGAAAAGCAACTTTTATCGGCGTAAAGTAATTATTTACCTGCGTAATTTACGCAAGTCAATTTATTATTCACGTGGGTAAATTGCGCACGTAAATTAACTTTAATTTACGTCGCATATAACTACTTTACGCCGAAAATAATTACTTTACGCCGTTAAAAGTTATTTTACACGGCAAATAATTAGTTTATGCCATTAAAGGTTAATTTAAGTCGCAAATATTTAATTTACGCCGTTAATAATTAATTTACGCCAGTAACGAGAATTAATTTACGCACGTAATTTACGTGTGTAATGTTCACCTATTTGGCCAGCGATACACTTGGGTATTTTTGCAATCTCAAATTTCCTCTCGGTGGCGAACGTAATCAGCACGTACGAACTTCTGTCAAACAGTTAACTATTCTCCACATGACTTGCCTCATAACTGAAGTCCGCACATGCGCAGATAACGTTGTCCTTCAAAGCAAAGATTTTATAGATACCTAAGTGGGATATAGTATCTTTGTCCAAAGGTAAATTTGAGGCTACGAAAATACCCGAGGTGTCCGTAGTACAGTCGCATACTGGTGTTACGAAAATATTCTTTAAAATCATTATGAAAACCCGAACAACTTTCTTATTCATTTGCTTAGCTATCCTGTGCTACCACTAGATAACACGCTCACCTTTGATTATTTGCATTAAAGGGACACTTCGTTCCTACGCACTTTCCCAAATTAGTAGAAGGCTATTTAGTAACAGTCCTTCTATTTTCAACACTACTTCCTAAATTGTTTATCTTAAAGTAGCCAGATCGTTCTTGCCAGGGTTACCCAGCCCTGAGAGCTACGCACTTCCCTATAGCATTGCTCTACTGTACTTTTTGTACTGTAAGCCAGGACCCAATACGCACGTGTTCATTGAAGCTCAGCTGGAAGGAAGGATATTACGAAAGTTTTATGACCTGTCGCACAATTAAGTCAAGTGATCATACCTCCACACCGGCTAACGTAGTATGAGATCTGTTGTGAGTTGCGTACACTGATTAACAAGCAATGGTTTGACTTTTCAACATTAATATTCAACAACAATGGAACTTCATCGGCAAGTTTGTACAAATTGTAGAATTTAACTCAGTAAAAGTAGACGTTTTCTGGAAGTGGAAAGCCCGGAGATGATTTTTATTTACTTTATACCGATCTCCTATTAATTTTATCGCGTGACAGTGTATTAATTAACATTAATAAACGATGAAAGGAAATAACATTCATGTCAAAATTACGATATCAGTTTTTGTTTTGATATAAAACGCTGTTACAGTTTTCGTTCGACCCAACTTATGTTTTAAAAAAATTCTATATCTCTCATTTGTGAAAGTCCATCACGAAAACGTGAGTATCATATGACATTTCAAAAACAATTACTGTCATCGTTTGGAGTACACTGTATGAAGCAGGGGAGAGATAGGTAACGTATCAGTCATCCACATCGCACCGCCCCGATTCCGCCTAAGGTTGTATTCCTGCACGCCAATTTCTCTACGAGAGATACGCGCAGTGCAAGTGCGGCTTGTCACCAATGGCAAAACGGCGGCAGCGTACTAGCCGTCTATACCAACTCCACGAAAATTGAGAAGTTGCCATCTGAATTAAAGTTTGAAAGTTTTTTCTCATGTGATACCGTGTGCAAAAATCATCTGTCACAATAGTGCCATTACCCACGTGACCGTAGCTCATGATCAGTAGCATAATTTTCGCAATGCTTGCAGAAGATCCATTTGAAAGCTGTCTGCTACAGTTATGCATATCGTACTCCTTACGTTCAGCGCTTGTCACATGAACCGTCATGTGAATGGTACCTCTGACAGCTGAGCCCGGGTACGATACACGCAACGGTAATCAATAATGAACACGCTGCTTGATTTCCTATCGAAAAAAACATGAAAATAATGTGTATAACATCAATTACATTTTGTAAGTAAAACAAGCAAACAGAAGCTGAATGGGGCTATTCACTTCCGGTACAAACTCAGTAATCATCAGGTACCAATGACAACGAAGTTGACAGTTATGCAACTCGAATCCCTAAAAAGGAACCGTAGCTGTCACCGAATTATAATTGCGATACCGCAATAAACAAACTGAGATATGATAGCACATTATGAGTACTAGTAAGATAAATTTCATTTGTCCTGTGATTATACGTCAAGATGTGCAGTCAATATCACTTAAAGATAAACGAACATGGTAATTTTTCAGTGTCTGAAAATAGAGTTTCACTTTAATCTGAACAGCCACTTCTGAGATATAATGTTTCAGAAGACGTGTCGATGTGCTATTGATGTAGTTGTCAAGATTTCAATTTTTATTGCTAAGTGTCGATAAATAATTTTTTTTCTAGTGTCGCACACTCGTAAACATCTGGGCACTCTAGTCTCAGTAAACGGTTTACAAATTGTGGACTGAATGTTCTAAATTATTTTATCAAATACCTGATATTATAGCCAGTGAGACAAAAACTGCGCTGAATCCAATCATCTCCACCACCTCTTTCCCGGCTGAGACTCGTCGTTCTCAATGCAGCAACCACTATAGCCGAAATATTGAATCGATCATCTATTTCTGTGTTCTGAGACTCTATAAGATCAAAATCAGACTGCGGCTATATTTATTTGTAATGAGGTCACGTGACAATGTTTAGCCAAGATAACTGATTCGAACGAAATCCTAAAAGTCTAATCTGATACACAGGCGTTTAAACACCAGTACAAACTAAGGGCGTACCACTGACGGGTTTCCGCTGCTAAACTGGGTGGAATTGTTGGGATTAATATAGGCAAATGTGGGCGTACATGAGTTTTTAAATCGTTCGTATCGCCTATCCTTAGGTAACGATATAAGACTCAGTAATTGGATAACGTTCAGAAGAAACATGGGTTCTTAGTGCATGCTCAACCGTCTTGTGATAACCTGTCAACGTAACGTAATTATTGTGTGGAGAGGTTTCACTGTCACGCTGTAGGAAATCACGCGCTCCATCAGGCGTTAGTTTCTCTTTTTTGGTTTGGCATCACCAGTCCGAAAGCGATGGCGGCATTTGTCATTGTCAACCATTCTCAGTACACTACACTTGCCGCTAGTCGTAATAAAAATATATGTTACCATTACGATCCTCACTGACGAAAATGTCTTGCAGCAATCAACACTCTTAATTAAAATTAAAATTGATTTACAAGTGCGAGTTCGAATTCCACTGTCAACTCACTATTTGTATCCACATTCCTTTGAACGAGATATCAAGCGTTGTCCAGTTGTTCGGTGTCTTATCGCTACCTCACACGTCACCACTGTATACACTGTCTACGCAATTCGATTTTCCGTATATGATTTCGTGCCGACTTCATATGTACGAGATACGGAATGTGTGGAAATGCAGTGACCCAGCAGTACTAGAAACGACTTCTGAGTGAAGCGAATATCGAAGCAAATTCGGACTTCCTCTCTTTAAATCTATTGGTCGTGTACGAGTTTTCTACGAGTCTGAACACCTGCCTACACACCCCGATTTGTCGTATACGCCATTCGATTATAAAGTCGCAGACGACTAGTCGCTTTACCACCACTCTAATGCTTGGCACAATGGGCGCCGTTTGAAACAATCAAGCCTATATTGTAAACTTTCGCCGAAAAAGCACGAGTTCGTGACCCGGCGAAATTTGACAACAATCTAAATACACGCAATTGTTTTTTGTACAGAAATAGAAATAGTTATTTTCGATTGAGACCGCTTACCGCAATAAAACTGATCGCAACTAGCTCACGATCACGTTCAGTTACTTGGGCACAGGGCCTTATGTCCAAATTTGATGTCGTACTCGAAATTATTTTTCCGTTTTCGTTCTGCTTTAAAGAGACACTGAACGCGAAAGCTCGTCAAAACTATCTTTTAGACAATTCCTGACGAAAGTACCATCTCGCAACGTCTAGTACAGAGCAATTCAATTTCCAGGAAAATCATGAAATTCATGACTTTTGAAATATGCGTGAAGGAAAAATTCTGTTGTTACCTAAGAGTTTCTAATCTCCCTCCCACTTATGATAAATGCGCGCGTGCGCTCACAATCAGTCGCTTGAAGTCATTTGAGGCCAAAGGTCACATTTTCCATATAAGGGAAATGTGCTACCACCAGACGTGCTTTGCCTTGCGGGGGAAAGTCGACGAAGTGGCAAGCAGATGACAGATTGCTTTTTTGAAATGTGAAACTAAAAGAAAATGCTATGGTGACAACAAAAATTAAAAATCTTGACTAACAAACACTAAAAATACCTGGTGAACAGGTTGAAATCTGTTTCAGTGCCGCGGCAGAGAACCACTTCCAATATTGCAATTTAGTCTGTTTATCGCGTTCCAGGTTTCTTTAATGCAAACTCAATATAACTATCAATTATTCTGTGCTCCAGTACAATCTTCAGAGACACCAAAAATGCATTTCAACTAATTCAACTATTCCCACTAATCGCTGCGCCATCTGTTGGCTGGTTCATAACGTACATGACGTCAGCAACAGGCACACGCATTTCAAGTAATTCAACTATCACCACTAATCGCTGCGCCATCTGAGGGCTGATACATGACGTACACGACGTCTGCAACGAGCTCATGCATTTCAACTAATTCAACTATTCCCACTAATTGCTGCGCCACTTGCGGGAATTCACTAAATAACGGGTAGATAAAATTACATGTAGGTAGATTAAGTAGAACACGCATTTCAACTAATTCAACTATTGCCACTAGTCGTTGCGCCATCGGTGGACAGGTAGATAACGTAGGCTACATGACATCATTAACAGGCTCACAATTTTAAAGACTCCAAACACGCATTTCAACTAATTCAACTATTCCCACTAATCGCTGCGGCATCTCA
This sequence comes from Phoronis australis, assembly GCA_002633005.1. NCBI lineage: Eukaryota > Metazoa > Phoronida > Phoronidae > Phoronis > Phoronis australis. The sequence goes on along the minus strand of NMRA01000060.1, from coordinate 819,250 downwards.
GCGCAGGGACAGGCTGGTAACAACATGGCATCGGCAACACTGAGGCTCAAAACTTGAGATACACAGAACACGCATCTCAATCAATTCAACTATTGGCACTAATCTTTGCGCCACCTGCAGGCAGACAGATAACGTACATGACGCCAGCTCACCAGGCTCACAACTTGAGAGACACAGAACAAGCATTTCAACTAATTCAACTATTCCCACTAATCGCTGTGCCACCTGCAGGGAAGTCAGGTCTTTCTTTCTCATAATGCCAGGAATACTTCAGATGGCGGTACAACTGGTAGAATCTGTTGAATTAGTTGAATAGCTCAGGGCTTGATAGGTTGAGATGACTTGAGATTAGCTGGGTTCAACTAAAATCAACTAATTAAACTATTCTTACTAGTCGCTGCACCACCTGCGGACAGGTAGATAACGTACATGACGTCATTCACAGGCTCACAATGTTAGAGACACGCATTTCAACTAATTCAACTATTACCACTAATCGCTGCGCTACCTACAGGGGCAGTTTGATAACATAACAAGATGTCAGCAACAGGCTTGCATCAGTGGTGATGGCAGGATAAGTTGAGATAAGTTGGGATTAGTTGGGTACAACTAAACATTCTGACGTATATGGGTGGAGGAGGGTAAAGAGTTGTGGCAACCGATGGCCTGGATAAAAAACTGACAAGGCGAGGCAGCTCAAGTTACTAGGATCACAGACTTGTTACAGAAATGGGGTCCCGAGAAACCTTGAACGAGTGCTCGTAATTTAATTCACTGAGCTGTTTTGGCACACTGTTACACAGGAGAGCGTTCCTTAGACAGATCATACGCATATATACCACTTTCTTGCGAGAAAAGCATAATCTCGCAATACCTTGGAAAACTAAACGACCATGATCTCGCAAGACCTAGTTACAAAATCACGGGGTGAATTGCAAGCGAGTGTTTCGTGAATACGTTCGGGAGCTTTCTTGCTCAACATAGCAAAATGATATTTCCGTCGCCACAAGTACAAGCCAAAGTCGTGGGATATACGGAACCCAGACCAGGTTGAACACAAACTAATCAATTAGTTGGAGGACTGGAAAGAAAAATTAAAAAAAGATATTGTGGCAAATGAACAAAATAAAGTTTGAACCGGATTATTCTGCTAAGGAAATTCAAAAAATCACAATTTTAAAATCCTTAAGCCAAAATTGGCATTCCAATGAATGTTTAATGCAAAAAAATGACGAGTATGACATTGTGGAAACCCTGGAGATGAAGATGTCACATTTGTTAATTAATGTAGAAGAAGTTTTGAAACCGATCACAAACATGTAAGGACGGAAAAGTTGCGTCGAAACGCTTGCTTAGTTTATTTACACTTTTGTACTCTTGAGGCCTTCCCAAAATCCACAATGTTTGAAAATCACCTTGAAATTCTGTTTTGACGTTTCAAAAGGTCCTATTCCTTCTATTTCAAGGGAATTACAAGAAATGGTGAGAGCTGTGGCTATGCAAGTATTTATCTCATGTCCAGATGTGTTGGGCACAACTTAGCAATTGAATAGCTTATGGCTTTCTAATGTTGAGCCTGTAATGTACCATCATGGGTAGCAAGTGCGCGTACATGTATCGTGCTCAGAAAATTACCAACATCGTGCGTAGGATGCTGAATATTTACGTACTAGGCCTGAATATCGAATCGTCGGTTCTTTCCTCGCACAGAGATCACTTCTGAACTGATAAAGAAACAAGAGATTAATTTTACAACGGTAAGTGGCCTAAATCGAGACTTTTTTGACCCGAGGCACGATTTAATGTCGTTTTAAGATTCATACAATGTGTATAAAAACACCTTTAAAACTTCGGGTATTTCGGTACACGATATAATACTCTTGCAATAAAAACACAAGCTATTTTACATTGTTTATTTTAATCAAAACATTACATAACTTCATGAATTATACAAAACAAGTCAAAATAAGCTCAGAAGCTCACAGTCAATAACACAAGTATAATTACTTGTCACTATCTGCCGAGCCGTGCCGTGCCAAGCATAACTAAACAAAGGTGAAAGTATCCCGAAAAAATTCTTGGTCAAAGTGTGAAATCATAGCACAACCTTGATAAACTAAAAACAAAACTAGGAAATATTTTAAAATCCCAAAACAACAGGTAATTTGGATGTCAAAAACACGCCTTTCCAGAAGTCAATTTTAGCTTTCATTATTGTGTACTCATTCATTGTCAAAAATGAAATTGTGGAGAATTAATCTTCTCTATAAACCCATGTTGGTATCTTACTAACAGTCATAATGGTTGTCAGCAAGTTCTCTTGGCAGAAGCAATGACAAACTGCCTTTGAATCCCAGTAAGTGATTTAACACTTAATGTTTTGGATATGGGAAATCATCACAGGCCCCTGAAGGGGTGGAGGGGGGGGGGGGG
>NMRA01000060.1:784062-816808 GCA_002633005.1 Phoronis australis | reverse complement strand
GGGGGGGGGGGGGCTTTAACACAAACAAAGTAAACTGTGACTGCTAGTTACTTGAAAGGTGAAAAATATTATGTAATTTATAACTGAGTTGCTTATCTTAGAAATATTCCACAGCTACTGAAAACTATATACACTGCACACAAATCAAGTCCTAACCTTCGGGAAGTTATAAGAATTCTGGATTAGTGCACATCAAAAACACAGAGAGATCAATACCCTGGAATAATCAACTGAAAATGCACAGGAATATGAAGATTTGTGAGTAAGGCCATCTTACAAATTTATTCTTAACAGGAGCAATATCTAAGTGGGGTCACCTCAACTCGTTATAGAGTGTCCCTAAACTCATTATGTACAACATACCTTATAACAATACTATATATTATATATGTGTATATATATGTCACACATGTCTCTAGAAAGGACCTAGCACCGTTATATTCTCAGTAAAGCAGTTACCAACACCAGAAATTATTTTCAACGCATTCGACACAGCATGGCCCAGTAAGCCTGTAATTCAGATGTTAATTCACAAGGTGCAATTTTCTATCAACAAGTGGTGAAAATGCCTGGAAAATGCTGCATTGTCAACATGAATAACACAATTGTACTTCTGATGCTACAAGAGCCAATACTGAGGCAAGGAAAATATATTGGCTCACAACAGGAATATTTAATTAGTTATGAGAATGAATCATGGTAGTCCAAATGTCAAAATTTTTCCATTTCATACAGTTTGAGTTACTAAAAAACGACTTTCGTGGAGTTTTCTTGAAGTCTTAGAATTCTATTCCTAGAGTTGCTTTAAGAGCAGTGCGGACTATTCTATTAACTTGTTCCTCAGCGTTACATGTGCATATAGTGATTTGTTTACTTATTGCACAAAACTAAACTATCACCCCTGGCAACCTAAGGTGGCCAACAGGTGTCACTGGAGGCTCATAATATGTCATGGCTGAGGATGAGTTTGTGAGTTGGTTTAGTCAATATATTGATGTCCAATACCAGAATAATAAAGATATGGGAAATTGTAGAAGACACTAAAACAAAACAGATAACGAAAGCATAAAAATTATGCTGCCAAGGGTTGCACAGGAAAATTTCAGTTCCACTGTGGCCCAAAGAAAGGCAGTGGTCCTACACAAGGTTTAGGATACTACTCCTCACCTTTGGCATTCACCAACCACGCAAACAGAGTTCAGTGAAGTGAGGTCATCTTCACAAACACTGGCATCTGCATTTTATAGCAGCGAAATCATGCAAATCACATTCACCAAACACACTGCTGCAGGCGGTGATGACATCAGATGACTATTGCAGTGAGAAGTACGGCTGTGTACAGCAAAGTGCAAAAGATCTGGCAATTTATAAATATCAAAGTGCACATAGTTTGAAACTTAACAACTGAAGTCAATTATTAGGATGAAGTGCTAAAGAATAAACAGGTCGTAATAGAACTACCATAAGCCACACTCGAGGTTGATAGGAGCTACATGAATTCTAAGACAGACAAAAAACACTGGAAATCATAATTCAGATTAGATCAAATCAAATGGATTCCAGTGTTATGCAGACACCCATATCTAATATGGACAGCGACTAAGAATTCATCATCCAATCCATTCATACAGATCAGCAAAATCACTTAAATAGACAATTTTTAGAGTGAATCTACTTTCACTTGGGAATTTGTGTCCATTTTCTGTCTTTATACATATATACATTTAAAACTTTAACACAAGATGTTACAAAAATTACGAAATAAATAACAATAAATTCCCAGTTCATGAACAAATATACAAAAGTTGACATGTCACTCCAAGCACATAAACAGTTTGCTGTGTATTTAATTGGGCACAGTTTATTGCATTGCATATCTTCCACCCTTTAAGACTACACCGCATTCCATTGTCAATATTGATTAACACAGGTCACCGATAATATTTTGTGACCATATTATGATATGTCTTGATGGCAAACGCAGCAAATATGCACCAAGGCCGTCACATTTTTCCTTTGGAAAAGAACACACTCATCTTTGTGGCAGGTCAAAATCTTTTTATTGCACAAGTCCATTTCTTGTCAAAGATTCCAACACAGTCATTTTCTTGCATGCCATCTCTGCATGCCATAAATAGAGCAGGTGCCCACGACGATAAGGCGTTATGGTTTCAGTTCACGATAGAGCACTAAGCGTAAATCCACCTTTCAGCGTTGAGCTCAGCAACATACAACAGGCTGTACACCCAGTGGCATGGAAATCACAACTTGTTAAGAGTCTGCCTAGCAGTGCTATGTCCGTAGTAGTAGGAATAAGTGCAGTGCAAAGCACAACAGCATCAGCAGTAAGTAATTGTCAAGTCTCACACAGGATTGTCCACTTGTCTGCTGGCCCGTGTCCCCCTTCCCTTCAACGTTATTGTGGTTATCGTCTGTGCCCCCACTTGGTATTTTCTTGGCTGAAATAGGATAGTTTCCATTAATATAGGAAGAAATAAACACGGCTAAATCTAAGGGCCAACACAGGCGTACAGCTAAATGCTTGGAATGCAAATGAGCCCAACTCATAGCTCACATCTGCGGCAAAATAAGCCATGAGGATTTTGCCTCGTGAGGCAGTAATGTGAACTCACAAGCGTCACACTTGTTGAATTATTTTACCAGGCGAGTGTAACCCAACATAGCATGCAGACGATGTGAGCTAAGTGATTAACCGATTACTCTGTCAATCACTGAAAATTAATTGTTGCATCACTTGACAACAAAGCTCTCTTGCTCAATTACGCATTGTAAACACCTGTACTACATTTATGCTGATTATTACGAATGTAGCTTACAACGAGCATTTTGCCTCACTGAGAGAAGGAAACACAGCATCGAGTTATGAGATGAGCTCAGCTCGTATCTACATACTTGTCTGCAGTCGCCCTAATGTGACGGGGCCTTATAGAATAGACAATGGCTGCACTTCTGACTCAAAACTGATCTGCTTCTGCATTTGAAAGCACACTTTACTGCTTTTTGTCTGTGAAGCAAAAAGGGTGGTGCAACCCAAGCAGTGGGAGATTAACTGAATATTTTTAAAAAGTAGAAGGTGGGTTCTTAAATGAGCGGTCGGAGCTTAATCCAAAGATCAGTAGGGTGTGGGTGATGTCATCAGCATGGGCATTAAACCGCATGTTTACAGCCTTGAAGTACTTGGCACGTCAGATTTGATTTTAGCTGTAAGACGAGATGCTTAATGAGCAGTCGTGTAATAGGAAAGGGAGTTGACATAGTGTGATAAGGGTCCAGTTGCTTACCTGTTAAGCAACTTTATAGTTACATGATAAATTTTATTCAATATTTAGGTAATACTTATCATATGATACAAACTGACGCAAGTTGGAATAAGTACGACCGTCACTGACAAAACAGCAGACTTACGAATGTATGTGAACATTGTTAAACTCAAGCTAAGCAGTGAGTTGATGTCATTCTTAGTCTTCCAGAACTCAGCCATTGATGGTTGCCACTTATCACTATCAATATTCGCGAGACTGATGAGCATTTCCTACGATATGCTGAAGCAGTTGCTATGGCCACAGATGCACATGAAAATTGCTCTGTAAAATTTGTCGTTTCCCATCGATGATCCCTTACATGCAAAATCTAGTCATTTCTTAGAATAACCTTCCAGAAACCGTTAACTTTCATCCCTAGAAGCTATTTTTCTTTAGAAAAACAATCTCATTTGCACACTTTGCTATTTTGGCAACAGCGCTATGTTTGTTGGAGATAGTCAAAGTCAAACAAAGCGATCAATCCACCAATCACAGTAGGTAGTTATAACACCTTCAATCGGATGGCACTGAATAACCAATACAAGTGGCCTCGTGATTCGCTAATTTTCGTGTCAATGAAAACTAATGATGGCGAAGTCTGATAGTGTGTCAACTTGGTTATTTTCGACTTCTAATTTATGGAGTGAAAGTAATTTTTGAATTTCTAATAAAAAATCAAGTCCTCTTCTTCCATTCTAACAAAATACTTATAGTCGAGATTTATACTAAACATTTGCTACAGAAACAAAAGCAGTCTTGACCTGTGTATTTTTGCAGTCGATGCCCATCTGCAGGCTGCATATGGAATTGCTGTAGAAATACTTGTGCTTTACATGGTTAGTATACTCACTTGTCTTAGGAACTACTGTTTTGATGGTCTTTTTGGTGGCAGATGTAGTGGTCGTCTGGTCCACTCTAGGTGGACTGGGGGTGGTGGTGGTGGTACTAGTGGACGGGGTGCGGGGTACACTGGCCGGTGAGCTGGCTGTAAACACAAACAACAAACGAATCAGACCAACATTAATGGTTGTCAAAACACAGATCACATACTTATCAGAACAACACTGTATATACTATAATACAAGCAGCAGACAAGAACAAATGGTTTACCATCATTTTTCAGTTAAAATCGTGGCTAAATCCAACATGTTAAATAAACAACAAACTAACAAGTAAGAAACTTCACCTTGCCAAAACCAGAAGAACAGGCAAACATCCTCCTATCTACATTTACACATCATTGTTCACTGACAATCAGGTGGGAGACTTGCATCAATATATTGATCCACCAATGCAGTAAGCCAGATAAAATATAAAGAACTACCAAGGAGTCTGTAAATTCAATCAAGAGATCACGTAACGACTAGTACTACTCACATGGAGGTGCTGCACCGCGGACAACAAAGGTCACCTTCATATTACGACGATGACAGGCACTCTCCGCTGTGTTGGCATTGTCTAGCCCATCTTCAGAACCTGTAGACATGGCTGGAAGATATAATAACATGGGTTATCATCTACCAACCACGGTTATAACGTCCAAAGTAGAAAATAAGTGTAAGAAAAATGGCTGCATGGGAGCCAACCAGACTTGACAGGACAGCGGCACACACTCGCGCACACATGATAAGACGAGTCTCTTTAGTCACTAAATGACCAATAATTTCAATAACTATTGTGAAGCCTCCAAAAGAAGCCTGGATGTCTATCACATTCAGATATGCTCTAAATATGGAGTCTGTTTAACGAAAATTGATGTAATACTTAAGGCAAGAAATTTGGTCTTAGGCTACCATTTCACAATTGATGAATAAAGGTTTAACCACGTTATCATGAGAAAATCAGTCTAGACATAATTTATAGAAACTATTTCAGTATTTAGCAGTTATGTGCATATTCTCAGAGACTTTGCATTTTTACTCAAGCGAGATCTAAGTATTTCTCAAAAATTATTTTGTTGAGCGAAAGATCAAATTTCTGACTTAAGTCATAGGTCGTTTTTTATGAAACGGACCCCTGCCCGATGCTTACTTATTACCAGCTTCTGCAACAAGCTTGTGATTTAAACTTCTGTCCCAATTACACCAATATTGGTTATTCTGTGCAACTTACTGTATACATAATACGACTTTCCAGCTTGAAACTCTGGAACGCCTGGAACTGGAGTGAAGTCCACAAAGTTTATTATCAATTGGTGAGGATCCTTGCCCTCCTCGGGTCGATCACAGCGCAACAACTTCTTGGTTTGAGCGTCTTTATTTTTTGCACAAGTATTGTAGTTACTTTCAGATGCCTGCAAAGAATGAAAGACCTTGAGAGCAAGAAAATGCTTAAGTGACAGGACTTACAATCAAGAAACTATACATTATAAATTAATACCAGTCAGCCAGCATGTAGACATATGATGAACCTTTAAAAAATACATTATTGTTTCATCATTGGCTGCACTTGATTTAATACCAGCCAGCAGCATGGTTTTCAAACAAGTCAACTGACACAGACATTTAACTGGGACGGCCATATTTTGACAGAAAATAGCATGACGATTCCTCACCATAAAAATGGCATAGTAGAGATCTTGATTGTTTACTGCCTCTTGGTATCCAGGTAAACTCTTATGAGGACATTTGATAGTGATAGAGTCTCCAAGGTTGACCTCTTTTACATGCCAGTTGTTGTCTGCATGGAATCTGAAGAAAATGAATGAAAACATGAGTACAACTTTAATACTATAGTCACTTCACAACCGATTTAAGTATCGGTAACCTCTTATCTTTTATGCTTGGAATTGGAATGGAAGACTTTGTGAGTAGTTCTGAGTCTTGCCAATAGGTGGCACAACATACCACTACATGACATGGTTAGGAGCAAATAAATTATATAATATTCATGATAGAACTATTTCTGAATTCCCCTCACAAGTTTGAGAGTTGTATCACTCAAAAAAGTGCATTATGAACCAGTCTAATACAGCAGCTTACTAAATACATTAAAACCATTGTCAGTGAGCCACGGATAGTAAATACCAAAACCCAACAGGCTAAATGTGATTAATAAACAAGATAGTCCAGTATAGAGAGTGGTATCTCAAGATCAACAAACAATGCCACACATGCTGGCAGTGTGGCTCACCATTAAAAAATGTAGGCAATCATTAGGCAGAACACTGCTGAAACAGACATCAACAATCAGTGACAACTATGGACTGTCAAAGTACTGAGGTGGAGATATTGACCAGATAGCCCCTACACACATGGCTCTGTTTACACCATTGTGGCCAAATGAGATTATTTATTTAATACTTCCTATTGAGGTTTGGCAAAGCAGAAGGATAAATTTATATTGAATGTAAGACCCTAAGCAGGATATATAATTATATCAACAACTGCTGGTTTCAATACCATTGTTCTACAAACCTAATTTAACTAAAAAACATCAACAATTATAAAGAATTAGATGTTAACCATTTTAAACATTGGTGATTGTTTTTAGCGTACCAACACACACAGACAACTCAACCGACTATTTGCATAGCATAAAACAGACTTTTGTAAACTGCATTAAAGGATAGAATGAGAACAGCAATGTACTGAGGCTGTATCAAGAGTCATATGAGAAACCATGACCTGTTTATTGCTGAAAAGAACCTAGAGCAAGTCTTATACTGAATCGATAGGATTAAACTTGGGGCTAATATCCTGAAAAATGTGGTTTATTTATTTTCGCTTCATGTGTGATTGGCTGAGGGAAATATTATATGTTTATTGACAGAATGGATATCAAGAGGATATGGTGAAAAACTGGCATCTGCGACTCGTATATCAATCAACGCCTCCTAAGTTTGATGTCTGGAAAAAATGTAGACAGCCAACTGTTTGCAAACACCACTGAGCTGGTGTGAACAAGAAATGCCAAACAAAGGTGGAATGAGAGAGAGGCTGCAGTTGTGGCCACAGCCAGTGGACTGAGATTATCTGGCTCTGGGACACAATGTACATTTCTAATGATATGGAGATGTGTGTAACTTAAAAAATAATTTCATTCGGCCACCTGTAGATTTAAGGGCTAGGACGGAAACATAATTCTAGGTGTCCTTGAAACAAAAGCCTAAGTACAGAGAGAATTGAGGCATTTCCTTTGGCTGGCCAATGCATCTTGTGAACAAAACTATGTCTGAAATAATCCACAACACCCTGAGAAGTAATCTGTAAAATCGTTTGTAAATACAAATGATACCACAACACAGCTATCGGTGACTCAGTAAGATGTTCTGCGAAATGAGACAGGGTTTCCTCTGATGTGAGAGACAGGTTCTAGTTGTTTGTCCATTGGTGGAGAATCTGTTTTAAACCATGCAGCTGACAGGCTGGCCAAAAGACATCCATCACTTTGCAGTCATGGAGGGGTTCCAGAGTTACCCCTTGTGGCCAGAGTTGCGGTCCAGCGATTCCGAGAAAACGGAGCTTTCTACTGTTGAAGTGGCCATGACACAATGAAATGAATAAATAACCTGTCAAGCTGTGCTATACTGAATTGAATATTACTCACACAACACTTGTGGAAGTGCCATTGAAATACTCTCTATATATATCTAAAGACTTTAAACAGAACGACCTGTATGAAATAAATTAGATCACTCAACAATAATGTTTCTAGAAAACTGACATTATGTCTGGTCAGCTTATAATGGAAACTTGTTATAACCACAGTCCTGGTCAAGCTCTCAGTAATGAAGGCTCAGATAGGATTAAACCTGAAGACCATATTAATACAACCAAGTATATCCACTCATAGATTGGCATAAATCACAGCCAACTCTTAGAGGATTATTCTGTCACAAATAAACATTTTCTTGACTACTGACTGCAGGCAAAGCTGACAGCAGGCACTGTATGATATATCAGGTTGCTAGTCTGGGCAAGGTTATGTTACAACCAAAACATCCACTCTTCTAAACTCCCAGTGCATGTGGTCAATCTACATTTCTGGCCAAGTCAGATCTGACCCATAATGACCACAAACAGCTTTTTATTGGTGACGCATTAACTTAATTAACGAACTGTTAGAAAAAATGATGACAGACATGTGACCACTTGAAACATTTCGATGTGATTAAAGTGCCACCTATGTTAATGCCAACCAGTGGAAATATGAAGGAATTAACGGCAACAACACAACACCATCAACTTTGTGATTAGTTGTGAAACAATGAGATAATTCCATCAAACAAAGGTAATCTTTATGACACAACTACAAGGATTTTTGTAACACAAGAAATAAATCAGTTTGAAAAACAAAAAACATGTTCTGGTATTTTTCACATTTAAAAGACAAAGTTTTGAGAGGGATAAATAATAAAATGCGTTGAGTGTGCAGTTTTTTGGCTGTATGATTCATTCACCAGATGGGTATAAATCAGTGGGATTCCTCAATGAAAATAAAGACATCCTATTAGTGGCTTTACTGCAGGGTTTGGTATGATTTATTTATAGAACAGTCATTTTTGCTGATGGATTTCCACATAGCCATAAGTCCACCATCTTGTTTGTATAAGAACAGTGAGCCACCACTGAGCCAACATTCTGTTCCTGAGGGTTCAGCTGATGCAACTTGTCTTATTGGCAGCTTGTAACATTGTCTGAGACCAGACTGTGGAATCTACAGTTGGTACAGTTATCTAAGCCTCTTAACATCAAATAAACAGACAGCAACAGGAGGTGATGAGGGCTTTATCAAACACCTCCATTATCACCACTTCAAAGAAACACATCAACTCAAAGAGCACAAGTTGCCCAGAGAATCAAAAATCAATTCAAATAAATGGATGATATGACAAATTTATGATTCTAGCAAGAAAATATCTCACAACTTTAAACACAACAATGGAGGACAAGGGAAATTTAATTTTCAAATCTTTTTCATAAAAGGAATGCAGCAACAAGTTACAGTTTTTCCATGTTCAACTTCACTACAATCAACTACCACAAGATATTATTTAAAAAAATTGTTGCGATTCACAATACAAGCACTTGAGAAATGAAAAAAAAATGGAAACTATCTTTGTCCGAAAGAGGCGAGCTTTCACTTTAAGATATTGTGGAATTAATATGCAGTTATGAATATTCATTTCCATAATTTTTTGCTAATTGTATTTGTGTCATCCAGCACAACCATGGCTGTATTCCGTATAAGGAAGAAACCAGCAAAAATGCAATATCACGCAAGACTTTGCAAGATATTGCCATGCATTATTAGTAGGTGGAGCATGTGATTACATTAGCTTTATTGCAAGTATCTTGTGTCTACAGAACTCTGCACAGGCAGCAGTTACCTTCACAAAGCACCATTTCCCCCACAGGAAACGCCAGTAGTTAATGACAGTGGGAAAATGGAAAATTTAAAAATGAAGCAATGCTTTTTTCAACAATGTCCGATTTCAGTTGCAGGCCGAGTACACAAGTTCAAGGCCGTTATTTTTGACAAGCGTATTGTTTTTGTGTTAAAATAACTAGAAGCAGGTCCCATTCTTCTCAACTATGGAGAACTGTCATTCACTTGGCTTTGATAGGAAAAAAACATTCAAAACATTTACTTTGTGAATTGAACTGAAAGCAAGTGAAAAGGGTGACAGAATGGGACATTGGGGGGACCATATTGTGATAACACTCAACTGATGAGTGGATGACTCTTGGGTGAGAAAGGTTAGAGAAATGTCATGAGAGAAAGGTTAGGAGAAATGTGATGAGAGAAATGATGGACATCTGAACTCGTCAAAAAATTAAATCGTGTCTATATTTAAAGTTAATTGCTGTCAAAAAGACAAAATTGAAAGGAAAACATTTTTTTAAAGATGATTTTTAATAGTTTGTCAACTTTGACCATAAAGTTAACAATCATGACATTAAGAGGCGCGCATGAATTTTTCATAATACTAAAAATCATGAGAAATTGCCAACTTTTAACAAATAATTGTTGAAAGAATGACATTATATATCAAGACGAGGTGTGATGAGAAGTTTTTCAAATAGGAATACTTGAACATTGTGAACATTGTGAACATTGTGAACATTCCTGAATAATCAATACAGATTCTGCATTAAGAGCTGTTCAAACAGACAAATATGCTGGTCTCCTATCCAAATAGATTCTTAAAAGCCATATGCTGAACCACAAAATAAAAACAAGGAAGCTTGCTACAGTTTCTCAAAGCTTATTTTACTAAATAAAAATAAAAACATTTGATCCTGCACAGAACACACAATTTAGCATTTGGTAAATCAATTAGGTCAATTTCTAAATGATCACATGAATTCAAACCCCTAACCACCCCCCTCCCCACAGAGACCACCGAACTTTACTCCAGACTTGAAAATTTACAAATTGCATAATACGAAATTTGGTTTGACTAGATAAGACAATTTTCTCGAGAGTGAAGTCTTAAATAGTTTTTGTGGACCTCTGGCCAAGGTTACAAAGGTTGATCAGGGCTGTTGGAGGACAGGCCAGTTGTTCATAGTCATGCCTAGACATGAACAAGAAGGAAGTGGATGTAGTGAATCTGTGGAATGCCACCTTCAGTAATGGAAATGACCAGAGGTATGGGATTGGGTTGTTGACAAACCCTAACCATTTGTCAATAGGGGGAGTGGGGGGAGAGGGGGAGAGGATTGGAAAAGAATGGGAAGGATAAGACAGGGACCCATTGAAACAAGCTTTGTAGAAAATTAAATCAGATATTATTCACTGCCTTTCATCCACCGAAATCCTTCAGTTGAATCCAACCTGCATCAGAAATAAGCATTCAATGCAGTGTCACAACACGTTCCCCTATGTGTTCTGTAACACCGCAACTGGTGAAAGACAATGGCAGAAACCAAAACTAAATTGATCCATCAGATACATTGATTACAAAGATCAAAAGAGACAGAACAATTGCCGCCATGTTGAGGTGTATTTCCGATAATTAAGCATTTTATGTTAACGGCTAACTTGGTCCAACCACTTCCTCAGTGGTGTTATTCACCAAACGGCACAACTTTTACACGACCAAAGAGGAACAACTTCTTAAGCTATAAATGAGCAAAATCAAAAATCAAGTTCATAACCAACTTTGCCAAGAACTTGCTAAAATGGCCAGCCTGATAGATGATGAGCTATTTAAGTTAAAAGATCAAATGACTTATTTAGTCTATTGTCTGAGGCTGGTGTTAATGACCAGGAGGACTGACCATAATAGGATGGGATTACCAAGATATTTGAAAATTTAAGACAAGAAAAACAAAACTTGAGCCATTTCATCTAAACACAAGTGCATGAATTGAACCTACTGGACAGGAAAAAGTAATCTGTGTGGTTTTTACAAATTTATACAGAACCGTTCCTTGTATGAAGACTCCGGGATTTTGAACATGAACACAAGTGGAGTTATGAAGTTACCATAAAGAAAGTTATATAGTTACCGTTTATCAATTTTGATTAATGGATGCAAAAGTACCAGAAAGAATTATTAAGGAATATGTAACAATTATTACATCAAACCAATAAAAGGTGATGATTTCAAAACCTTCCAGAGTGAAATTGACAAACATATACAAGGGAATCCTATGAGGGCTTCGCTAATTAATAGCAAAATGCTTCAAAATCATTACAAAAAATTAATAATTCACAAGGCATGCTCGGCACTACAGAAATGCTGGACAGGGAAAAATAAAGGAATATTTGCAAAACAACTACGCAAACAAATTCACAAATATTAGCAGAGTATTCCCATTGTGGTCAATAAGTAAATAGTCAAATAAAAAACAGGAAGTGGCCAGTGGTGACATGGATGACTTGTAAACCAAATGGCAACATGGACTATGACAGGATAATATGGAGTTAAGCAGGAAAGGCCAGTGTAATCTTGTTATGGTGGAACAGAGCATCTTGGGCAACAATGAAAAAACAAACACGCGTGTTTAGTCAGGTGGTTTAATGGGTGTTTGAATAGAGTCATGGGGACAACTGGGTCAGAGGGAATGGGAGAGAAATCACAGAGAAAGAAGATCTATGACCTACAGTGTCACAAGGCACAATGAGGCAAAAAGAAATAACCCCACTTGTACCATTTTTACTAGGTGTATCTCAAGAGTTACACAAAATTGTAAATGTGGCAGTTGCTGGAAGCTTGATCCCGACAGGGTCAAGTAACGTAAAGTAAAATGTTCTGTTTTTGAGCACTCAGACTTGTCACTGCACCCGTCAATCTGACTACAACTGAGGCGTGACTGGCAAAAAGTTGGGGATTCAGATAGTGCAAAGCATGCTTGTAATAGTTATTGTCTGAATACTGTAAACTGTGTCTGGTATGTGGAACAGGTGGAGGGTACAGTCATCATGTGATCAGTTGGCTGTCTGCAGTGAGTGGGGGTTGTACTAGAGAATGGGAGAAAAGGAGCGGGCTGGGGAGGGGAGACTGGGTTTATTTTGATGGAGGAGCCATGCTATCAGTTGGTGTCTTCAACTGAGTGGAGTTGGTCACCCCTCGAACTAAAGAACTAAAAATACTAGCAATTCGAGGTCACACACTAGAGAAAGGGGCTAGGGTATTGA
This sequence comes from Phoronis australis, assembly GCA_002633005.1. Classification (NCBI taxonomy): domain Eukaryota; kingdom Metazoa; phylum Phoronida; family Phoronidae; genus Phoronis; species Phoronis australis. The sequence goes on along the minus strand of NMRA01000060.1, from coordinate 803,894 downwards.
GTAAGGCAGGGTGAATTAAGGAGCTGGTGGAGGGTACAATTGTGTTATGAAGGATGGGGGAAGGGGGCCAGGCAGAGACTGTCCCTGGTTATGGGGAAACACCAACCAAATGTAAACATTTATCTACAAATGACCCTTCCATTAATCTGATTTCATCTGAAGTTTCTAAGACTTTTTATGTGAAACATGGCTAATTAAACCATGTAAAGAGATTTTGATGAGCATACAATTACAATAACACTGATAACAAATGTTTAACTTAAAAGAGACAGTCTTCTCAACTTGGGATGAAAAATGTTATCAGTTGCTTTCTAAAATAAACTTTCCGATGAAGGAATGATTCAACATAAACAAAAAATGCAATACAAATTTGCTACCCCATAACCACAACAAATTTTCGTAAATTCTTAAAATCCTTGGTACTCAGAACTATGAATCAGCTAATTATTAATGAATTTCTAAATGAATACAAACTTAAAATCAACAGGAAACCTTCCTAAATTTTGGTTTAGAGAGTGAATCATGAGATGGGCATGATGGCACCTTGACAAAGCCTATGACCCTAGTCAGATTACAACAGATGATCTTAACATGTTATGACAGGCAGGACTAAGCCACACACATGATAGACATAGAAAAAGATAGGGAAACAAAACCACATTGTACCTTTTATTCACAACAACAATAGCAACTGCAACAGTACCTCCACTTGTGAAGAGTGCTTTTTAACTCATTGATTGCTGAATGCTGACCGTAGATAATATCACACACAGCAGTCGATTGTGGACAAATGTTTCTAAAGCGAAACAATCATCTAGGCTTTTTCAATAGAAAAAACATCAATAAAGATATTCTGTAGCTGCTTTGAAAAGATTGATAGAAGGTAATGAAAAACTGCCTGAACTTAGAAGTGAAATGTTTACCAGAGACAATAAATACTGTTGGATGTTTAAATTCAACTCAACTTTCACAGAGATATTTCAGGTGATAAAAACAGCACTTGAAAACTATCAATTAATTTTCAACTGAAATATAATAAACTTAGATTTATTAAGTGTCTGATTGAAGGACAAGTGCGGCATGGTTTATTCTTTATTAATGGTGGAATTATGGCGATAATCAGGTAATAAAACTGCCATTGAAAAGTCCTTTATGTCCAGATGGAGCACAGGCAGATAGCTAGGGAATGTTAATCCCTCTAGTGTTGAGGGGGCTCTCTGCAATGATATTGATGAGATTTATGGGCAGATAAAACAGACAGTTTCTAACTGCCAACTAGGGAACACTTCAAGACATCATCTCAATAAGGAAATTAACTTCTTTTAAAATAAACATGGTTTATAAGTCTATTGGATTTCAGTAGAAATAAAGTGATTTAAGTTTTATACAAAACTAATGTATAAATATGTAATAATACTGAAAGTGAAACTTTTCTCAAAAGAGAACATTTGAAAAGCCGGATGATGCTATACACCTGAGAGGAGTTAGCTCCCCTGCAGCATGCCTCAGCTAGTTTCAGGTAGACAGCCAACACAACTAGATGGTCAATTAAGATAGGTAGAGCAGTCTATTGAGAGGTGTGTGTGCAACATTAGGCTGGATATGCTGGTCTTTGTTATGGACTGTTTGCAATGAATTAACACCATAAAACTTGTGTGAAGGATTTACATTTCTCTATGCCTGACTTTCAAAACATGTCTATCAATGCAAAGTGTGTAATCACTCTACAAGGCTGAATGGCCTACAGATATTTTATGTGACAGTGAAAGAACATGACTCACACAACTAGAGCACTAGATAAGATAGTGGGTGAAGACTATTATTGCAATCCTCAATCAAGCAACTTGAGGTGCATGTGTGGGGTATTCCCATAAGAGAGATGTGGGCCTGTGGGTGAGGGGACATGTCGCTCAGAAGGGTTATCTCTTTACAACCAATTTCTTTATGGATGCATACCTTTTATGACAAAAATTCTCCATGAAACAACGCTTTTTTTCGACAAAATTCTCTACAAAAGTGTCCACTGTGGAAGTTTGAAACTTACCAAAAGGCTTCTTTTTATGTATTATAAAACTTTGTTTACAAATGATGTATTCATAGTTGACAACACAGCACGTCTAATTCCAATGCTATTTCAGGCTTAATACATTGACAATTCAATCGTCCAAAATCTCTTTGATAGGTTTATGAAATTAATTGCTACAAAACTCTGACAAAAGGCGACTTCCTCACGTTAGATCTTCATAAACATTTGTTATTGAATCTACTCTGTAAATGCGATGTTATTCTAACTTTCCAGCCACACCCAGTCAAAAACAGTCGATTACCACCCAGGTGCAAGAGACCCACTTCAACAACTGAACTCTAGAGACCTGTGGACTGGGTGTTGAAAAATTATAGCCAAGCAGAGACTGGGGGAAGGATTGACAATAATAATAATAATTATCCCCCTGTGATACATCTAGGCACAAGAAGAGAAGAATAAAGAGCTGGTAACAGGTGAGACTAACAAGCCTACCCTGTTGGGTAAGCAGAAAGGACAAGGATGGCAATTATTAAACTGTTTGTCTAGCTAAGGGTAGTTTTCACTGTTGGCAGTTTGGGCAGCATTTATATCAAACAGAAGGGAACAAAGGAGCAAGCTGTGCTGATTCATCACCTTATCATTAACATGTACACTCTGCCTTTCAGGTGGTCAGAGTTAAAGACTTGGGAAGTTGAGACAGTGGAGGAAAATGACAGACAGAGATAGTGCAACCACTGCCCTCTGTGAGGTGGCCTCACAGTTTTGGTCTAAGACAGTACCTGAGTGTGTTCACTCGTGTACTAAGTCTGACACAGCATGTATTCTGTAGACGAGAGAACCTTACAAAAGCGCAAGATCAGATCTCGTGAGACAATGCCATAGAAAAATCCCACAAATTTTGGATAAAAAATTGTGAAAATGTCCTCTTTATTTTTTCAAGGTCTAACATTGTTGTGAACACCCAAAAAAATTTCAAAACTTTGTTTGATCATAGTTATGGTAAAAAACCTAAACATGGAAAATCCTTTAAATTGGCACTACTTATGTTTCATGGTTAAAATGTACAATAAAATCTCATTTGTCAGCCATGTTGTTTCCTGGTGAGAGTTTATTGTACAAGGTAAGCATGTGATCACACAAGATTCCTTTGCAATATTCTTATATCTGCAGCCCTTAGACTTAGTCTAGGCATCATCTACCTACACACATATCTTAGACAGGTGTCACAAAACTGATAACACAAAATGTCCTATATGCACTAGTTGATAAGTTTAACACTGACACAATTTTTTGTTAAAACCAGCTTAGAGACTCTTAATTTTCTAGTTTTTGTAGAGAACACATTATGTTATGTTCACACTATAGGAATTATTAATACTAAAATCATTTTAGCTTTATTAAATTTCCAACTAGTACCGGTATATGTCATTAACTCCATTTCCGAAAATTGGCAAGAAGAACATATTCATCTCTGTACTGGGCACTCAACATCGCGGATGTGTGGAATTTTATGTTTTGAATTTCTCAACAAAAATAAATAGCAAGTACATTTTACTTGCTAACTATCTCCATTTGTATAGTATAGATGTCACAAAAACCACATTTAATGAAGAGTTACCAAATTGCTTGTTATACTTGATAAAAAATGAAATTTATTGAAACGGTATCAACAATGTAATTAATATCTATTCATTAACTTAATGATGCCATAAAAAGCAAGCAAAGTAATTTATGAAGTCTAAAGCAGCTCTTGAGCTATTTAAGAGCGTATTTATTACAGTCAATCAGCACAAGTATCAAGAAATATATAGCAGCAATTAAATAGCACACACTGTTTCTTCCACACAACATTTCCTAGTGACTACGCATATAGCAACAATTGTGTTGTAAATTGTAAACATACCCATGGTAAACATACCCATGGTAAACATACCCATGGTAAACATACCCATGGTAAACATACCCATGGTAAACATACCCATGGTCCCATTGAACTTACAAAAGCAGAATGTTACACCCACTGGCAAACCGAAAATACCTTTGTTAAAAAATATTTTTATACAATGGCAGGTTTGACTTAATTGTAAAAAATTCATTGTCCTTATCACTATGGGAACTATTCCATTTTAATTCTTAGGAATTCTAACGTATATTATGAACTACACAGCATCAATTTTCACAAGCCTAAGGGAGAAATAAAAGCTGGCACACAAACCATTTTTATTTCAAAATAACGCATTTCATTAACATCAGGAGTTTATTGTTAGATGATATTCAATTACGAAATTCAACTCAGAAAATAAATGTTTATATTCTTAAATGTACATAAATATCATAAATGTTTCAAAACTCAGTGGATATAAATTGTAGCACTGCCAATACTTACATTTATGTATCTGTAGAATGAGTGCCTGCTGCAACTTCATCCCTTTTATACAAAACAAGCCTCTCCTTTTTATTGACACAGACACACAATGACTGGAGACAAAAATGATAAACTTATACAAACCAGAAGTATTTTAATAGACCAAAATGGCCCAAAAAGCAATTATTTGACAAAATCTCATACTCAGTTGGAAATTGTTTCTTTCGTTTAACAAAAACTCAATTACCAAATTACGGTTCGCCTTCAGACAAAATAAAGAGATTTGACACTAAAACACTAGTAACTAATTAGAACTCAAGTTACAAATATGTGTTGGAACTAACTAGCCTATCAGATACATTGATGGCATTTTTAGGTTGTTGTATTAAATGTCACAAATACAGTACACGATGCCTAAAGCCGACCATTTCTGATTCCAAAACGGTTAAGCCATGCCAGTAACGAGTGGCACATGAAAATCAAATTATCACATATGTAAACTAATTATGATAACAATTCTTTAATTCTGGGACAAAAATAATTGGTGAAACAACGATTTTTCTACTTTTCACTAGTTGGGTATAAATGCTCAGAAATTTACGAATTTTATTTGGCGACAGCTATCCCATAGAAACCATAGAAATACGGAGCAAATTTTCCAAAAAAAGTTCTTTAAGCTAAGAAATTTATGAAAATGAAATTTCACTCATCTGGTTTATTGTCCCGAACTGAAGAAGTTTTACCAAAATTTTTAATTCAAAACCAACTAAATAGTAAGACCTTGACTCTTTTCATGAATTGTGATTTTGACATATACTTTTTGGCATTTCGTAATCAAAGTCAACCTGGGCTTGCAAAGTCTGTAATGTGTCCATCATTGGAAACCTTCAAGTGACACAAACAGCAACAAACCCGACAACAGAATTAAATTTCACTGATAAAACATGCAGGTTCTCTTGATAAATTAATAAAATCTGGTTTATGTATAACAACCATGCTTATAAGCAGACTTGTGGACAGGCCTTGGTCTACAGTTGGAGCACAGTTATGGAATCACTGTACCAGATAGTGTTTTTTTTAACAGATACCAATTTATTAAGACGTACACAAATATACAATACTATAAAATTCAGCCTGGAAACTGCAAGCAGATAGTGTTGATGTGTGAGGCTGTGACAAGGTTGAAAACATTTTTCTTCAAATATTTTGCTATTTTAATTCATTCACTGACATTTTAACATTTATAACACCATGTATAAACAATGGTTTATATAACAACAGAAATATTAATTAGATAGCAACAGTAATAATAGTGAAAATTTCTGCATCAGGATATATGGGGAAGAATATTTTCTGAAAATCATGATTTCATGAAAGTAAGACATTCTTCAAAAAAACAAGCCTGTCTCCTCAAGTCCCGGTGGTCAACAAGATGACTGAATATAACCCACACTACATCCTGCAAAACTCAGGAGTAGAATTCCCAGTTGATTTTATCTCAATTTCACACTAATTTCACAACCACTACCCAAATACCATGATGTGTATTGCAGATACTCCAGAGAGGCATACAGTCAGCCAGTTCAATTAACCAGCAGATTTATGTGTGTGTAGCCTATTTCCTGCTTAATAAAGAAATCACTGCTTCAACCACTTAATTAAAAGGGAGCTTTAAAGCTCGTTACTACTACAGAAGTAGTCAGACATAACAGCTTTACAAGCAGACCAACATTTTTTTCCCTGACATCTGATAAAATATCTAGCGCCTATCACACCAAGAATAAAGTACACAGAGGTGTGAAAAAAAATCCTACTGAAAGATGCGTCAGATAAATGTTTGTCAAGGCATTTGAACATTTCAACCTGTGGGTGCTTCTTTGTGGATAATAACTACCTTGCTATCCTGTGACAGGATGGTGGTGTCTTGTTTCCCACCACTAATTGCACTTGGAACACTGAGCCTAAGGGCCTGGACTCCATTACAGGAGAATGAATGGACACTTTCCCCAACCAAACCTGGTGTTTATGTTATAAACACAGAGACAAGAGCTTGCTACTTACTGGACATATATCTCTGCTGTATGGACCCACCCCCACTGACCAATATGTCTCAAGGAGCTGTTTAACTAGAGATACTAACAAGGACCCTAATCATTACATTAAACAACTGGCCAACCAGCAAAATGGAACCAAACCAACAGATTGTCATTTTTATCAACCAAAGGCAACACGCATTATTAAATTCCGTACTCATTGACCACCATTGAAATTAATCAAAAAAATCAACGACGACACACTTTGGAATACGGTCAAATTAAAATCAATAGACCACACAAATGAATTGTGAAGTATGGACAAAAAATGCTCTTGGAACTGTCAGTGAGGAGTTTTGCAAACTGAAGTGGTCATAGGAGGCGTGGTGTAGTGATGGTGTCCATGAGTTCACCCCCCCTCCGGCTAAAGGCATTGTCATTACTAACTGCATGTCACAACCAAATCAAATTGGTAGAAAATAGACTTTGTTTGTCCACGATTCCACCTATTCTTCCCTTATCTGACTGATCAAATAACTAAGTGTGAATTAAATGATTTTCAAACACAAAAGTGGAAACTTGAAGCTTGAGTCAAAGCAGAGAATTATTTAAAATATCCCAAACCCTGGAGAAAGAGACAGCAAATCTGACAAAATTTAATTTTCTTCCTTATTTAAAATAGTTCTTCTCGCTGTATAAAAAATAACTTTGATAATAACTTTGCTGACATTGGTGTTACAAGCTCAAGTCCTGTTCACTGAACTAGTCTGAGGAATGTGTTTATTGATTAGTACTCATTCAGGGGCAATGGCCAAAAATGTTAACAAACAAAGTGAATTCCAGGATTAGGTAACCTTCTCAAAAGAACTCAACAAAATGGAGGAGTGTAGTAGCATTATCTAATAGCCTGCAGATGGTTTGTATTGGATCTAATCAACACTGATTAGGTAGATATCAAATGGTCTACTTACAGACCTTAACACAGATGTCCATCCTCCTGACAGGATCTAAATACTTACCCATACTTAAATTACTAACTGCTGATGAGAAAAAAGTACCTTTCTCCTTTAAACAGAATTTGACCAATTAACTTCTAATAACTTGACGGCAAACTGGAGACATTAAATTCCCAAGACTTCTGGCTGAGAAACTCTAATTAGAGGAATTTTGCTGTACAAATTGGATCCTGTCCAGCAGAATTAGGTTTGAAGACCATCAAGTGAGTGGACGCCCCTGACTTGTGACAGGAGTGGTTGAACCCAAACAAAACTGCAGAAAGCAATATACAATAGATACCATAAATTAAGACAGGAGCTTCATGCACCCCCCTGCCCCCTCACCCCCCTCCCCCGGGCAACCAAGGTAGATAAGCAGGTACATGTGGACCATGAGTGATTAAATTTTATTAGACAATGTTTTTATCTACAGACACATTTCCGCTTGCGTGATTGTGAGCAAATTTCCAGATGGGTACCAAATACCAAATTGATAGCTCTACTATTTTTTAGCAGAAGTAGTCAACCTCTGGCCATGCCGGAAACATTTTAAAAAAATGTTTCCATGGGTCAATTGAGCAGCACCTCAAATCTTTAGTCCCGTTTAGACATCAACTTTTGGCCCGACGCAACTGACACGGAGCAAATTGATCAGTGTCAAGCATTGGTTCACACATGCGCAGGTTTACAAATGACGGGAGTTGAAGAGACAGAGAACCTGTATTTAGGTCATTACACAAGCGCAGTAGAGATCATCCTTTCCGCCTTGCCCCAGTTTCGCGTTAAGAGACATAGTTGACACGGAGCAAGATGTTCTAGAGCAAATTGCTCTACCTAGCTAACGGGTGGCAAAAATTGTCACCACGGTGTCAGTTTGCTCTAATTCAGTTCCCTTTACACTTTACAGACATACTCGTTCCGTGTCAGCTGATCCGTGTCAACTTTTGTAGTGTAAACGGCACTTATGGGACAATTTGGAAGACCACTGGTTGGAGTTACCGGTAATAACATGTTGAAGAAAATATTTCTGCATCAAAGAAGCAGAGCACGTCCCTAAAATTACTCCTGCCGTGTCGCAAATGCAGCCAGGTGAAGAGATTGTACATTTATCAGGGTGCATTCAACTCAAAGTCGGTCAATTATTAACGAAGGAAAAATAGCATAATGTTAGCACAGTTGAAGTGAGAGTGTGTTGGCTTTAATAAGAAGTCTGCCTGCAGAGACTCCTTGTGGTCTATTACAAACCTGGCTCATCTAGTTCAGACCCTCTCTACATCATCCACCCCATGTTATCAGAACCAATATCACTATCAAAACACAGCCAGTCTGTTTGTCTTCAGTTTTTCAACACCCATCTCTCCTGACCTAAATCTCCTCTCTTCGAGATAAGATTCTCCTAATTGCACTGTCAAACACCACAGAACAATAGATTTTGAAACAGACCCAGTCCCCTTAAGAGGTAACAAATACTGACAATGTACATTCTTTGGAAATGGTGTGCAATGCCAGTACTGTAAATTAATGAGTACATTCATTATTAATGACTTAATACCAACTACTTAAAAATTTAATTAACACTGCCTAGTAGGTTTTGACTGGTTTAAATGAAAGAAGTTGAAAAAATGAGCTATAATTATGTGACAGATGACACCTTGCGCACAGCATATAGACACCTGGACGACCAGGTAAGGGAACGAGAGGCCGTTTGTCCCCACCTACTCCAAGGACACACCTGTTTAATCATTAATTAGCACACTTGCGGGTAACAACACAGGGCCATATGTAAACCAGAAGTTAAAGGGTACAATTAATATGTCTGAACCACTCTGTATCTAGGGTTAAACACCTAAGGGTAACTTCAGTGAAGAAAGTGTTGACAAACAAAACCGAAAACCTGTTTCAAAGTAAAATTTATGAAAATTTGTGTGTGGACATTTCCCTAACCTGAACTGGTAGAATATTTCAGCTTCACAATTCCAAGCTTAATAGGACTTCTGTTCTGAATAAAACAATTCCAGCAATACTCTACTTTTTGGCACAATTAAAATAAAATAAAATAAAATAAATAAAACAGAGTAAAATAAAATGGGCGAACCTCCAGTGCTTGCCCATTCAATTATATTCAAAGACAAAGTGATACCAGCGTCATTTTGAGTACAAATGTCCAACATGTATATCTTGTATTATGATGGATTTATGTAAAGAATTTCTTCACAACAGCTGAACAGAGCAGACAGGAAGTAATAGAAAAAGTATGAGGCTGGTGTGAAACCTGATGACCAAGCAATGAGGACTGTCTAGATATACAGGAATGATCATTACCAAGGGAGATCATGTTGTCCATGGTGCTCTGCACATTGCTGGACCTCAACATGGGGCAGCCATCAAGGCTTGGTTGAAAATACCAGAAATCCAATTGAGATAACGAAATATCAGTTTATGATCCTTTCAAAGCTTAAAAAATTTTGATACCTCCACTAATTTGTGATACACATTTCCACGCTTGTTTAAGATTTATATATTCCTACTAATTCTACCAAACAAACAATGACTTATGGTATTAAGGACGGAATGTATGCAGGCTTTATGCAAATAAACACTGAGTCAAGTAGAAACTATTTAAAGTAAGGCAAACATTAGCTGTAGGGTATGTCACCTACATCAATGATGATGTAATCAATATGTGGCCATGGCAACCAAAGGTAAAATGAGCAGGTAGATATAAACAGCAAAAACTTCACTAGGCAAAATGAAAACGACCCTGTTAAGAACAATTGACATCTTGAACTACAAGAGGCTGACGACTATGGACAGAAATGAATCATGCCTCACAATTGCAACCAGTACCACCACTAGGGTCAGTGAGGACAGAATACTACAATTAACTACTAGTTAAAACATAAAACCAGCAGTTATTAGAACCACTTCACTTGTCATATGTGATAGTAAGCCACAAAGTTTGGCACAAAGTCCATCTCCAGGGTTTGTCTTTGGCCATGCTTCAACCATCCTTACAATTTGACCAAAGAATGGCCCTCAGACACTGAGCCTTCAGTAGATGACCATTCAACCAAACTGATGATACTATTGAAAACTCAGAACTGCTCCATGAACAATAGTGGAAAGGAAATTATCACTTTGATTTACAAGCATTTGTAAATGGAAATCACCTCCAGGTCATATTTAAAATCCATCTGCTCAAGGTAATGGGTGTAAGATGGCCATAGATTTATAATAACAAACAGTATGGCTTGTGTTATGTAGGAAGACAATGGGGTGACATGCAGGTCTCCCATCAACACATCACTTGACAGTCCAGCAGATTTCTCTTGATGGCTACCCCAATGTGGAGGTCTTGTAGACCAGAAAAGCAGCCATGTTGGATAATATGTATACTGTGAATATCACCCTTTTGAAGGTGCGGTGATCCAGTACACAAAGGAACAAATATTAAATACATAATAATAGTAAATATGTAACAATAAACAAACTACATAGATATAATAGATATAAATGGTTGGTTGATATATAGTTGGATCAATATTGCACACTAGAACAGCATGCAAAAGTAAGTGAAACTCTGAATGGATGGATTTAATGATTTATGTACTAATGATGGCCAAATGATGTAACACGGAACTTCACTGTTCACACAGATCAGGGAACAATCTTTAAATCAATCAGTCCCTCAATGCCTGCATCCTATATTAAGGACCACTCAATGTCAGACATAAAGCTTAGCTCTGATTATAAAGCCAGTGTTAAAACATGGTTGGAGTTAACAGAAACAAAAATTCCACGAGAGACATCCAAGAATGCAGAAAAAGTCACAACACACTCTGAGACAGACAGCAGGGTGCACCCCTATGTCCCTATCCGACCTTCTTTCAATAGGGACACACCAACAACAAAACCCATTTAAAATTGTGGAATTACAAGACAGTGCAAAAACTATGGTGCCAAAAATAAATATTTGCAGCCAAAGTGAAACTCAAATAGAGAGGTCCAACAGACCTGTGGCTATTGCTCAGATGGAAATAAAACAAACAACAGGTCATATAATCCAACATCATGCTTTTACATATTTGAATACAAATATTTACATAAGACCTCAACTGTAACTGCACAGAGTTTCTGCTACTCTCAGTGTCTAGGATAGGTTCTACCTGACTAGCCAAAACTGGAACAGTTACAACCCAAAGCACAAATGATATGGAGGTAAAACATAAGATGAAGAAAGGTTAACATCCTTGATAAATCATTTTACAGGACAGAAGAGAGGATAATCTGCCCAAGGACATCTTTCCAGCTTGATACTTTGATCAAACATGTCTAGCAAACAATAATGTTCTTCACACAAAGGAGAGCAAGACCAGTGCATTCTTAACAGCCATATTGGCCACAACTCTGGAGGTGTTGGAGTGAGATCATAACATCTCTCACTGTTGTTGTCATGGTCACGCTGATCATCAGACAAAGATGTAACTGTTAGCTTTCTAGTATATCCCAACCAATGGTTCAAGTGGACAGTTGCAGACATGGAACCTAAAGATATCTGATGAGAATGTTCTCTGTCCAGAACAACAGATTCATGTTTGACTCTGTTATTATGAAGAAGAAATCAATTCCAGAAACACCACTTTTAACTTAAACCAATCACCATTACAAAATGGTTTCAAAATTTTTAGTCAAATTGAAGGTGATTTCAAAGCTTCAAAACAACTGACCACTTTCGATTATAGTCATTTACAGGGGATCCAGCATTTTGAGAACAAGTTTTATGTCCATTATTCAGTGGAGAAAACAGGTTGTCAAAATGGGAGACTCTGTGTAAGTGACTGTTACATAATTCCCTATTGCTAGAGATCAAGCACTACAAACTGACTTGTGGCAGCATGTCATTTTATTTGCTGAACATGGGGACAAAGAATTACCACTGGTGTTCCTTGACAACCGAGAAATCTCTTCTCATCTGAATAAGGAACAAGTTGAGGCCAATTTCATAGTGTAAGTGGTCTGAAACACAAGTTTGCTTCTTGAACAGAGTGTGGGTTTATAGTAGTTTTAATTGTTTCTACAAGTGAACAGGTGTGGAACTTTTAAGAATGGCCAAACATTTTATATTGAACATGTTGTGTGACTACAAAATACTCAACACACAAGCAAAAAGGTGGAGTACATATAGCCATATACCATACTATAACAGGGGCTCCTAAGACAGTCTTACTATCAATTAGTCGAATACATTTATCAATTTCTAACTGCAAAAACACATCTTGGTGCGAACAGCAGAGCTCCAGACCTACAGTGCTGAAAAAGTGAACTAACTTTTAAGTATGGCCGACAGGGTGAGACAGAGAGGCCAGACATTTTTAAGCTCTTGTGAAATTTGTCAACCTTTGTTGGCATAAGCAGTCAAATCACAGGACAAGAATAGACTATTCATTGGCGGCTAATACAACTTTGAATGGTGCCTTCATTGAATAGGATTACCATAGAAAATCTCTTTTTTCCCTTTGAATAAAAACCGATTTGTTGGAGTTGAGCTGATGTTTATATTTTCCTAGTCACTGAATGAGTCAACAATTCAAATCAGGAGGCTAAGTAAACATGGCAAGTCCAATGAAAAGACGTTAAATTAATTTTAATTAAATGTCCTTAATAACCTTATAGTTGTCGAATTAAATGAGTAAAATTAGACACAATTACCAATCAAACAGAAACTAAATTGAAATCATTATACACCTGTTTTGTTTCTGCCCTGCATTCACATGGCAGACTGTGTGGAGTCTAAAGGCCCTTTCATATTGACTTAACTCCGGTCTGAGCGGAGCGTCGACGTAAACAGCGCAGTTAACTGGACCGTTCATACTGGCTTCGGTAGTTAATGACCATCGAAGTAAAGNCATAGAAAATCTCTTTTTTCCCTTTGAATAAAAACCGATTTGTTGGAGTTGAGCTGATGTTTATATTTTCCTAGTCACTGAATGAGTCAACAATTCAAATCAGGAGGCTAAGTAAACATGGCAAGTCCAATGAAAAGACGTTAAATTAATTTTAATTAAATGTCCTTAATAACCTTATAGTTGTCCAATTAAATGAGAAAAATTAGACACAATTACCAATCAAACAGAAACTAAATTGAAATCATTATACACCTGTTTTGTTTCTGCCCTGCATTCACATGGCAGACTGTGTGGAGTCTAAAAGAGCAGGTCAGTTCACATGGGATTGGCTCATTCCTTGTATTTATTTCTTTCATTAGGATAATAGTTTTAACAGTCACTTACACAGCAGAGGTCCTCGCAGTCGGTATCAACATAAAACAAGGGAATAGTAACTTTCCAAAGTTTCTGATTTCTCTGGTACATAAAGTTAAATTCAGTTTGCTAAATCACATTTCAAAATCTGTTTTCAAACATTTAATGCCGGTCTGCCAATGGGACCACTGCATGGATCTGGACAATCATAGAATAAGATAATGGGACCATAAGATTGCTGGTTGCGACTCTCAATGTTGACATTAGTAGGTATAGCTATACAAGGGCAGACAATTACTGCCATTGATTGAGTATCAGGTATGCGGAGACATGTTTTTTATTGACACTGAGACAGGGACTCGGTCAATAACAGGCTCTCTGTGCTGCCATTTTGGCCGCAGACTGTGCAACAATGGGACTAGGTATGAAGAAAAGCGTAAAACAAAGTGAGCAAATAGAAAATGTGTAGTCGCCGACACAGTAACAGTGCAGGAAATGACTGAGGGTCACGTGATCAACTGTTCGATATTTGTGTAGGGCCTTTGTCAGACATTTTATTGGATAAGAATCAATAGAAAAACAAGCAGAAGGAGTTTGATTGTCCGAGAAGTCTACCTCCATTGGTGACACAATGACATGATCAGCCAGAATTGTTGCAGTCCAAGGGATTCTGTAGTAGCTAGAAAATACAGCAAACTTGAGCTCCCAACACAAAGGCAACAATTCATAGTCACGTTACACCTTTGGCGAGAAATAATGTCACGAGAATGTACCATCTCAAGAGTATTAATATTGAGTATCAGCAGCATTGATTGCTCATTTCAAGAGCTGAGATCAACATTTCAAGTGGTTTAAACAAGTCTTAAAGTGGGTATTAGGTGCCAGCAGACCTCACATCATACAGAGTTAACTATCACCAGCAGCATTCTGGTGTACCACATCAATACAGGGACCACTAGCAGGCCCCAGGGACAGGCTACCCTTGAATATTAGATTATTCTTCACAGCTCTCCTGTAGTATTAGATAGAAACAAACTGACACCATGCTGATGTCAAAGTTTGAACATTATGTAAACTCAGGTCATCACTGTCTATATGCACCAATTTTGAATCTGCAATATTAGGGTTGGCTAATCCCATTAAACTCTGAAGCCTGTCTGATGGTTTTAATGTTCTTGTTGGTAATGGAAATAGACTTTTATCAGGGTAAGGAGTATCACATTTTAAGCAAGCTAAACAAGAGGAAGTGAAGCTTTAATTCCCAAAACATCACAAGTATCTTGATACTACCAGACAAAAAGTAGACAAGTTGTACTTTTGAGATTTGTCATGAATTTATAACGGCACCAATTTCATCCTAATTATTGCGTGAAACACTGACTTGTCGCGCAGGAATCACATGACGCGTTATTCTGAACAGACAGGAGACAACAAGTCTGATAGGACTGAGAAAAAATGTCCGACTGTCACTTAGGGCTTTGTTATAAAGCTACATAATAATGGGGAACTCAAATAACAAATCAAGCCATGCCTTGTAATTACCTATATGCCCTAGTGACTACAATGATAAAACTGAACACTCATCCTAACTTATGCACAAGCTAATCAAGGCTCTTCTAAAGCACGTCATCAAAAACTAATACATCTTTTTGGCAGGTTCAATATCCTTTGGTATCTGTAGAGAATTCCACCAATTTGACACGATATAATTTTAGCTGTTCTGTAGCTTTTCATCATTATTTTCCTTGTCTACCTTTAACGGTTGGCTGATCACAATAAGAGATAAACTGAACACGCCTGCAGACTAACATTTAGTGCAAAATAACTTTGCAAACCTCGTTCTCAATAGAATAAAGACCTTCTCTCCATTTTTATGCAATATCTAGAATGGTAAAGTTTCCTCAAATTCAAACAAAAATAATGGCGAAAATTGACATTTTTCATTTGTCAGAAGCTCACTGAATTGCCAAAAGTTGCGTGCCTGCTATGTGAAGTTTTCAAACAATCAAGTAAAAAGCCTTCTCGTTCATTCTCGTTGAAAATTTTAGTGTTCCGCCATATTGTATTCTAATTTGAAGAAAGTTTACCTACTCTTTACCTAAAGGATGTGATAGGATTAAATGTGTTCCACTTGCAAGAGGTTAAATTTGATAATCTTGAATCAAGAGTGAATGGTGAGAAACAAGTCTGTTACTACTGTAATTATACAAAACACTAACAAAGCCTTTGAGCATGAAGACAGTACAGGTGGACAAAAATGAGCACAGAATGTTGAAAACATACACTTGCTCTGATAATATTAGGGACTTCTTTATAGATGGCCGACATACAGATCCTTGCTAAATGGGGTTAGTGAAATGTATCCTTGTCTGCAGAAAATGGACTTAATTGTGTGTGAAGGGGATGTTTATCACATTACATGGGATTCATTTGTAAAAAATCAAACAAGCAGAAAATCTCTTGTTGCGGTATATGTGTGGTCTGCATACAATAAGAAATATAAACTTATTAATGATCAGTTCAATGAGAAAATGTTATTAACGTTTCATCAAGCTGCCAGAAATGTTAGTAGTTCATAGAATTTTAAACTTAACGTAAAAGCTGACAAAATCAAGTTCATCGCAAAACAATTTCATCAGTTTGGGCTATTAACACTGTTTTTTCAATCATTCTTGATATTATTAAAATCAAAAATCAAATCAAATACAGAATTGCGAAAGACGAAGTGTCCATGCAATGTAGGACACCAAGATATGAGCAAAACAAGCACTCCAGTAACATTTGGAACGCCGTATGGTGGATAAATGGAATTTTTTGTTTCTGAAATATATGTAAGTCCAAAAAAATGTTTTATTACAGTATGTTAGAAGTCCTAAACCATAGGTACAAATCAAACAATGTTTTGAGACATGGTGGGTGTTCACAACAAATGGTAATAACCTTTGAAAACAGAAAAAAATCAATCTTGGCAATTATTTTTGACCGAAATTGGCGAGATATTACTGTATTTCGTACACATTTTAAAAAATTTTACTAAGCACAACAATAAAATTAAATGCTATGATGGAATTTCAGAGAAGTCACCGCTAAGTATTAGATCACCGGAAACACTTTGCATGTCATCAGGTTTAAAACGAGTGACAGAATAATTAATCAGCTCTTGTTGTTTACAATTATTATGACAAGATGAGTGATGAGCAAACAATGCTTCTTTAAAAACCCAAAGCACCTTATTAGCATGATGAAATCTTGAATCACTGAGGCTAGTAGAGCCAACAATTTGGCCTATGTTTATTAGCTGAATGTAGCCTGTGGAAGTTTGCTGTCTGTTAGTGAACAAATAGGAGTTGGGCTGTGAGTACACAACAGTTCGTGCCAAGGACAATACCTGTGGTGACAAAGCTCAGCTGAATGTTAATTATGCAATCGCACATCTCATACATAGTTACAACATAGCCACGGAAAGCACGAGAAATTACTAAAACAATTGTTAGTTCAGAAAAAGATCACTCTAATTCCAGGTATTTTATTAATGAAAGACTTGCAATAGAATGTTTGTTCACCCAGATGTAGTCACGGTTACCACAACTTATGGGACCTAGTGGTGTGTGTCTTCAACATACAGATCTCTGTCCTGATCTCCTGTGATACTGAGTCAATTGTGGGAGGCTCTCTAAATATTATCTCAACACCTTAAGCATACCTGAGTATTAGGCTTAAAATACAGGCATAAACGGTTTACAGCACCTTTCACCTCACAAAGAAAAAAAGTTTGAGGAAAATTTGAACAAATAAAACATGGACTGAAAGTTTACTTATTCAAATATTCTGAGTTTGTGATATAGGAGAAAACCTGGTGCAAAATTACAATTTTTATCTGGTAACTAAAAACTCCAGGAACACTTACTGAATGATATTAATTCTTAATAAACAAATATTGAATTTTAGAAAATTATGAAATAATTATAATACATTTCATTTCATTTTGATATTTTGGTAGATCGATGGGTCCACAACATGCAATCTGGAGGCAGTTAGTACATCAATGTGTTGTATCCCAAAGTGACCAACATGTCAGCCTAGTACATTAATCACTTGAATTTGAGGACCACAAAAGGCCTTGGACAATGTTGTGTATTCTAAACATTCTAGACAAAATGGTTTATTTCTGACAGGCTTTATATTGAATTACTTGGGGTAATACACAAACTTTCTATTTACCATTTACCATGGGATATTATTGCAAATCAAATGCTTTCAATATCTGACTAAAAATAATATGAGATCTTTTGTAGATGTAGGTTTAAACATATGTTATGATAAGCAAAATGTCCTGAAAGGGTTTGATTCAACACCAATTCATTCAATTATTTCTCAAAACATGGCTAATGTTTACCATTAGTTTGGTTCATTTTCATATGCCCACGGGTTTCATATTACTGTTTTGTTTTCTGAAGGAGACCCTGTTAGTTAAGAGTCTGCAAGACAAAGGTTCACTTAGTGATATGAAAAGTCTTCAGGAAAGCAATTGTCGAGATTTATACCCGCAGTTGTGTTTAATTTTAAGATTAAACCAGTGTTCATTTGAAAAGAGCCCAATTTTGTTTTAGTACACCACACACCTTTTGTGCAAATCTGTAACCTGATAATGTCAGGCTTTCAGTAAAAATCATAATATTTAAATCTTGTTAACAAAATATTGCAAAATAAAATGTTTGTTTGTCTAATAAATCACAAGCAGATTTGAATGTGCTCAAGAAATTAAATATTAAAAACATCTATCAAACCAGAAATTATTTTTGTGAGCAAAAACTCTGTTTTGAAATTTCCACTTGATATTCCTTTTTACAGGGACTCTACTGGAGATGTGTTTACAACTGGAACCATTTGGCTATTGTCAGAACAAGTCTATCCTAGTAAAGCCTCTTCACTCAATCTACCATAACTTCCCCCAGGGAGGCCACAAAGACCAAGCCACATAAATTGACTGGTCAGGCAGAGGGAGTGCTGTGGCTTCTTCCCTCCTGGTGAACAAATGAGAGTAAAGGTTTGAAAGTAAAAGCCACATAGAAAGGCAGCCTTTTGTTAATTATGTTTGGCAAGTTAGGATTAACAAAAGTCAACATTCTGCTTGTCTCATCAGTGTTGCATGGTAAAATCTAACTAATTTAGGACACAATATGGCAGACAAGTGAAATTTTATACCTTCGTAAAAAGTTCTTCATCATTTCCAAGTTCTATACAATAGCTACAAACAGGCAAAGATTTTACGATAATTAACTTCTAATTTGTTAAACCAAACTAGAGGGTGATAATCCACACACTGCAACCATTTTAAAAGATAATTTGGACTATTCTTAATTTTCAATTATTCATAATGCTCCATTTACGTAAAGTTGCCACAAGAGTAAAAGCTGATTAAACACACCCATAGTTCTTCATCATAACCCCAACTCTGAAAATTGACATCATGGCTGCTTGAGAAATATATGAAGCCTTCAAATAAGACAAAATCAGATTGGAATAAAGTACAATGACAGTGTTACCTTGTCCATTCACTGACCCTAGGTTAAGAAAAACAATAACAAACTAAATGTCATCCAATAGCCTTCAATTGCTTAGACTAACAACAAAATAACAACCAATTAGAGGACAGCTTGTTGTTATTAATACATGGAGAGCAAGAATTTTGGCCACGTGGTCAACAGATGACATAAATTATATTTAATAAATGTTCTCTGCACATATTAATTGGTGGAGAAGACACAACACACTGGCACCAGCAATGACAGTGAATCTAGGGCATAATCTCATCAATTTAATATGGTGGACAATTGAAAATTTTCATAAAATATATGTAGTACCACAGTGACCACAAGACCATTATTTTGAAAACTTGGAGCCATTCATAACAATACTAGACCCTTGAAAAAAAGAAAAGTTTGGCAATTATTTTTATCTGAAACTGGCAAAATTTGACTGAAATGGAAAAAACACAAAGACCCTCAACTTCAACTGTGATTCACACAATGTCTTTCATAAATTACCAAACTGTTAACAAAAACTCTTGAATTAGGGAGCAGTTTGAGTACTCAAGCATAGGCGGATTTAGGGGGGGGGCCCAGGGGGCCCGGGCCCCCCCCCCCCCCCCCC
>NMRA01000060.1:759246-783888 GCA_002633005.1 Phoronis australis | reverse complement strand
AAGCTGCTGGTAAGATGTGAATTTCAATCGAAGCCTTAGTGAATCACTCAGAAACTCGCAATACTCTCTTTGTCAAACCTTAACTTAGACGATTTCCAAAGCAATCCCGTCATTATTGCCAACTCGAAAAACGGATTTGGTCTTTTGGGCATTTGAAGACTATTTTAAATACGACAAATTTGTTAAGAATTCATGGCACAAAATATAAAACGTGTAATAAGCATTACGAAAAGAAGTAGGTTTCGCGCGCAAACGCTGTGGACCATAAACAAGTAGATCTTTTAGCATGAGTGTACCAGTTATATCGTGGTGGTGTAGTGGTAACGCACGCGCTCTCTAACCCCGGGGTCGTGAGTTCAAGTCTTTGGTACATTCAGTTTTCCTGTTTGACACGTTCTCCGTTTTTTTTTTCTTGAATAATACTTCATGAATCAAGGAAAATGCTTGATTTTTAGAGGTAAAAACAGAAAAATTTCCTGGGCGGGAGGGGGGCAAACCCCCCTCCCGACCTCCCCCCATTCGGTGCTATGCGCATCTACAATCGTGGTTCGGTGTGCGCAAATGCTTACAGCCGGACAAAATGTTGGGCCCCCCCCCTTGTGATCCGCCACTATCAAGGTACAAATAATATTTCCAAAATGGAAAAAAGATGTCTGCCAGATACCAAAACTGGAGCTTGCAGGTGCGAACAGTTTCCAATTTGTCTGTGCAGGTCACATGACATTGTTGAGTGGCACTTGAACATCAACACACTTGAACATGAACAAATCCTGTAAAAATCTTTGTAGCCACATTGAGCTTGAACAATGTCGTCCCTTTGGAGTATTTCACAAGATTAAGACTGCATTTAACCTCAGCTCAGCCCTCAGTGAAGTGCCTGCATGTACATTGAGTCTGAAATCCGCCATTTTGTGCTAACCAGAAATATACATGGCACTTTGAGCACCTGTTGTAATGCATAAACTTGAAGCATGGTCCGATTATGAGTACAAGAACTGGGGTGATCTGCCATAAAGGGATAGGTTTACAGAGTTTCAAATGACATGGGGATCTGCAAATTAAAGGCCGATGTAAAATGTTCAACTAAGATCTCGTCACGGTGGTTGAAGTGAAAACTGAGATGAAAAGTATTTATGGTGAAGTTTATTGGAGAGACTATAAAGTTCACCTGACACTGTCCTGGTGGTTGCACACAATCGGACTTTCAAGTCATTGGATTAGTGCCAATGTGGCCTTCATCCATAATCTGAGCGCCCTCATAAAGAGCTCTTCTAGTGGGATTCACGACTACCTCTTTCACCCCAGGTAACAATTAAACCCCTTAAGAGTTTTGCTCAAAACTTCAAGCCACAGGTAATATCTCTATCTACACAGTATCCAATCACCTCCAGTTAAGTATTTTGTGCAGGTATACTTATCAGAGGGTTCACCTGTCTAACTTGAGACAGGTAAAGCTATTATCACCTAATCATGGGAGAAGAGATGAAAAGAAGCAGACTCTGGCACAACAGGGTACACACACCCAGCTCATCCAAAGTGTGATAAGGCAAGATAAGAGCAACAGTTATTAAACATCAACTGCACTGCATTCCTGTTGTTACCTTCTTATTTAGCGACCAAGGTATACTCTCTAGGTGTCCAAGGTATACTCTCTAGGTGTCCGACTAAATGGAATGTTTTAGGCAGGCAATATCAGACAGGTTTTGAAACTTAGAGACATTTAATTCCAATTGAATTCGGCAAGTGAATAAATACACCTCTAGTATATTTTGAGTCGTCTCTTTATTTGGTAGCTAAAAATACTCGTCATAAAGAGGAGGAAATCCATTTTGATTGGAGACAAGTGGATTTTCCTTCACGAGGTATTTGACATAAGCGAATTACTTTCTGTTAATGATACTTATTTCACAATCAAATAAATGACCCTATTTCAAAAAATGTTTTAGTGTACGAAATTGAAGGTATTTTATCTAATAAGATTCAAAACATCTTGAGCTTGAAGTATCCAATACCAGGAACTTTTTAGAAATTAAAACAAACTATATGTTCAACATCAAGTGCAATTTATGAAAATTCATGTTAAATGTATTATTTTATTTTACACCTAAAATGGTTATATAATTTTGTGATTGTGTATTTCAAAATTTCCAATTCTACATTATATCTTTAGTTTAAAACTAATTTAAAAAGTGAAAACCTTTAATTCTAATCTATGTCCTCATAATAAATTAGTGACTGAAATTAGTAAATTGACCATAAACAAATTTCCTAAAAAGGACCTCGCATTTTAAAAAAACAGGAAGAAAAGAAGTGATGAATGTCCATGGTTATTTCAATGTGGGTCGGAAGATGATAGACATGCACCATGATTCTCCAATGACTCACAGCTTTTGGTGCAGACACTCCTGGTTGGATTGATCATCAACAGGTGAATAGAGGGCGCTAGTGGAAATCTTGCATAATATGCCAGTTATGACCAGTGTCAAAATTCACATTAAAACACATGCTCAGTTCTACTCCAGTGCCCATGTATAGGGGTGAGTCCACAAGGACACAATTAGAGATGTACCTCAAAGACATAAACCTGCTTGCCCCAGGCATGTGCTGTTATAATGAATAAGTAGCCAACCTGGTAAACATGGCTTCTAGCTCTGGGCTTTTGATATGACCAGCAGGGGTTCTTTAACTGGGTGTCAGCAGGCCCTTGGCTGGTTGTGTCAGTGGACAGGCCACAATGAGAGTGTGGCTTCTGGTCAGCTAGATAGCATCAACTTGGTTGACAAAGGAAGGTAGCCAGTCAAAAGATGTAATCTCATAAATGTTATTTATTCTAGTAGATACCACACATGAAATTGTAAAGGAAATCAAAAGGTCTGTATTTCCCCCTCACATTTCATACTGTGTGCCATCAGTATGTTAGTGAGGAGACTGCAGTGATACAAATCCAGAGTGAAACCCTCTATTTCTCCCCAACAAAGGCCCCAGTAACAACAGAGAACAGTGTCTGGATTCCCAAACATGTCAACAGGCTCATCACAAACAAAGCCAGGGAATGACTCCTGCAGAGTTCACTGTCTGTAACTGTGTAATTTCCTGTGTTAATATCCCTAGACCAGTCTTTCATTTCACCTGGCTCACAATAGTCCATACTGGCCCAGGTGTCATTAACCATTGTCAGAACTGTTTGGCCAGACTAAAGAATTCAGTTATTACTATCAGAGCCATGGGAAGAGCACCACTTTATTCTGCATTGATTATGGAGATGTTGGTAGGTAATGATAGGGTGTCTAAAGGGACTCCTCTATAATGGACTATTCTATACCCAGTTATACACACCAATAGATGCTTCTATGGAGTCTGGCTTCCAATATATATATCAATGTGTGAAATGTTGACAATTGATGCATTCTTACCCGATGACGTAATATCGGTTTATTTTCAAAATATTAAAAGAGTTTGGGGGTGCAACGAACGACCATAAGACCTGACCAGTGAACTGATCATTTCAGATGGAACATCTATCAGACATTATCCACTCACATTTCACACAACTGCATATTTGATCAAGAGATATTTGTTCATGTTCAAAAACACGCTTAACTTCCACCTTGGAATATTATCAAAATAATAGTCCTTGTATGGTACAATAACATTGACCTAAAAGGAATTTGCCATGTCTTACAAAGCCCAAGAACAATAACAACCCACAAAATTACAAAATCTTGCATGCTGTACATAGCTGGTATTGTAGTGTAGAGTTTGCTGATAAAACAAGCCAAATAAAGTATCCCAGACATCAGGCTTTAATCTACCTGTCCCTGACAATGTCTTTGTATAGGGCTTCACATTGAATACACCAACAAGACTGTACACAGGGGCTGGGCTGGTTATAGAGCAGGATATTTAAACTGTCCAACACTTAAACAAAATCTGGGAAAATTTGTGGCCATTTAAGGTGCATAACTAAGAAACTGTTCTTATATTAGGTTTGTGATTCGAGAGAGATTTCATTTTCTTATCAAATAATTAAGTTGTAAAATCACTTTTAGCACCAGTAGTAAGTGTTCAACTTTTAAAGCAAATTAAATATTGTTCACTGGGACCCATTGAAACAGGTTAAATACTTAACCCAGAAACCAATCTTCAATAACAATTTCAGTAATTTAGTGCATAAAATAAAGTGTTTTAAAATTATAAACATTGTATTATATTTATAATAACAATATCGGGGTGTGATTTAGAGTACATTTACAATGCGTGGTGGTATCTTAAATATATGAAACACTTGAGCACCAGAAATAGGCACGTGAAACAGGTTAAATACTTCGTAACCCAGAAACCAATCTTCTATAACAATTTCAATAATTTAGTGCATAAAGTAAAGTGTTTTAAAATTATAAACATTGTATTATATTTATAATAACAATACCGTGGTGTGATTTAGAGTACAATTACATTGCTTGGTGATATCTTAAATATATGAAACCCATGAGCATCCGGAATGAGCGTGAATATGTAAAATTTTCACAGGCAGACCCAGGAGGTTTGCCAGAGAGGGGGGAATCCCAATTTCTACAGAAAAATGTCTGTGTAAGCCCTAAAAATGGCATGCCAATTCGATTTATTCATTTTTGGTTGTGTCTATAGGGGCTCTAAATCACAATTCAAATCCAAAATGGTTACTTTCAGATTCGGCTAAAATTGAAGTTGAAATTCACAATTCTGCATTCATAAATGTAATAGATCAGAATGGAGAGGTAAATGAAAATAACTATTTCACAAAATAGATCTTTAATCTCTAGTACAAAAATACAGGAATAATCACCAGTATCCCAACACTACAGGTCCAGGTGAGTAAAGAGACAATCCATTGTCTCTACTCACCTGGAAGAGCCTCAAAAACCCTAGTTATTTTGTCTGCATTTTATACAAAACAATAAGGTGCATACCATATTTTATTCTAAATTAATAACTTGTCAATTTGGTTTAAATGCCTCATAGAAAACAACAATTTTGAAGTTGAGAAACACTTTTTGAAATACGAAATGTTTTATTGGCGTCTGTTTACGTCTGTTGTGATACGGGCAAAGCGGTTTAATGCGGCCTTAGCCATTTCTCAAGCGACCGAAACAAAATTCAGGCTGAAAACAAGTTAAAGACATCCCAGAGACACATCAGTGAAAGAGGCAGTGTACTTACATTTGATTAGATTCGTTCCAGTATATGGGGTGATGTGCTATTCCGCTCTGTCGCCGACTTCGGTGGAGTACGTAGCAATCCACGGGGATATTTAGGCACAGCAAAAAGACGTATGTACAAGTTAAAAATAAATTATAATAGTCCATTTTAGATACACGAGTCCTCTGTGTGTGTCCCATAACTGCAAAGACCGAGGACACGATCACATTACTAAATTTACGAAGATATTTCCATGTAGGAGACAGAGCCATGAACCTTGCGTCCTCAACTACACACACGTTCCGAACAGATGAAGCCAATCAGCTAATGTTCCGTATATGGAAAGTCACGTGACCAATGTACAAAAGGGCACCTGCTTCGCTCGGACAAGATGTGCCAAATGTACCTTCAGAAATTACAATGTGGAATTATTTCACTGAAAACAATTTAGAAACGTTTGAAAACATCGACATTCAGCGATGAAACGACTGTTTCGTTCAATTTAGAGGTAATTTTGTTGAGTCATGAAACTCTCTTACCACATATTTTGATTGGCTGGGAGAAGTATTTTAGGAATGTCCTCTTCAATTATATTGCGATTACTTCGCCCCCTATTGATGGTTTTATGTCGTCGGTTCATTGGCACGTAAGGCAATTCGGAATGAGGATTTTTTTATGAAACAGGACTAATTTTCTCTACAAAAATCCTTTAAAACTGCGTGTTAAGACTTTAACTCAGAGTTTGATAAAATGAGTTATTAATAAAAAACGCTGGGCAAATGATACGGTGAATTTGCGAAATGAAGTGCTGATGGCGGCGCCCTCGGTGCTTTACAAGTTTTCAAAAACATTCTATGAATGCGAAAAGCGCTTGGAGATCTGCCATAAACATAGTAAAACACAAATTTTTCTTATTCTTTTGAAAAATTGTCGATATAAGCAGGGAAAATCCTTGACTCATGTCTTAAGCCGATTCAGACTAATGGAATTTCAGAAATTATTATGTAATTCGATCACTAACTGGCCAACTTTTCATAGATAAGCTTTTCGTTTTTTCCCGAGGTAGCACTAAATGACACATACTATCATTCGCATAAACTATTTAATTTCCTATTAAACTACCTCTTCCATTTCAGACTGATAATGTGTTGTATGTCTGACGCGCCACAACGACAATAACGGAATGGTCTTACAAGTATAATTTTGTACGTTTTATTGGCGGTAGTCATCGTTAAAGTCTACCTTTCAATCTCTGCAAACAACAGATCAGAATTTAATGAAAACGCCAAGCACAAAAACATGCAAAAGCATTTGACAATATGAAGCCCTTGAGGACAGAGTTTGTGTGTTGTGTTGGTGGGCGCTATTAAACCACCCAGCAAATCATTTCGTCGACATTTAAAGTAAATGTTTTTCGCTATCATTTCAACAACAAGGTCTGCGTATTTAGCAAAATATCTAGAGAGCTAAAGCATTTAACTTAGTAAAAAATATGTATTTTATGAAAGTAGAGAGGTCGCAGAACTAAATTTTATACTCTTACCCGGCCACTATGTCTTTAATTGGGTCACGTGACGCTGTACTTCAGTACAGATTGACAAAAAATAAAAATACATTGATAGCGAAGCAACGGTATCAATAACATGATCAAATTTTATTTGATATAAATATTCAAGGCGAGATCTCAATTACAGTTTTCTAAGGAATCAATTCGTTTTCGCTTCATGTAACTTTAATTTTTTTCCAAGAAAATCATAAAAATGATATTTTTGAAAGCCACCGTGCAAAAGTGGAGGATTTTAAAAACAATTCCAGCAGCGTTTTGAGAACAGTGCATAACACATGATAACTGAAAGTTTCATATGAATCCAATCAGCCATTTCTGGGATAGGATGTTCCGAAATTTGCCAAATTTGAACATTTTTCTGGGATCCTACATAACCTTAAAAATTGAGCTACTTCCCAAGCCATGAACGGATTCACGGAAACTGTGACTGGCACATTGAGAGTTGTACAATAGCACTTCAAGTGCAAGCCAACACAACTACACTTTATAATTATTACTTTACTTTATACTCATATTGTAAAAAATATAAAAGTCCAACAGTATTAGCATCTCACACAAAAGAACGCGTGCGCCCAAATAAGAACCCCCCCATTCCTGCCCATATAATCACCACTTACTTAATTTCAGAGTCTCTACGTGAATGAGTGAAACAAATTTAAAATGGTAACAGGTTTCAAATCAGGAGCTAGCCAAGTCGCAAAATTAATTTATGCAACTTTTCAGCAGGACGGGTTTACTTGAAATGTTATTAATAATTTTCATAAGCTATTTTTGACAATAAACCTAAGTCCAATTTGAGGACGTACAAATCAGCTTCTTCAATAGTTAAAGACAGTTTAGTAGTGAGCCATACTTTTCTAATCAACTCCTAATTGAGTATGCTTTGGTAGCCTATTGTCTTACATTTTCTGTGATGTTATCGTTTATGACGTCATTTTTAGGTTCAGCCAAAGTATACACTTTCTTTGACATCTTCGTCGTCCATTCTTTTAAAACAATCATTTGGCGTAGTTGGCAGGATCCAGCATTGGTGCCACGAACGAGGTATTTGTACATCTCACAGGTGCTTCTTATCATCGTGCTACAGTACAAACGGTACAGCAGAGCGCCTAGTTCAAACTTTCAATCAATCTTTGCGAAAGTCCTCAGTAACACCAAAAAGTGCATTACAAGAGTTTTTGTTGCAGTATCGTCGTACGCCTCTAGATTCTTGATATTCTCCTAATGAACTTTTAAATGGAAGGGGAATTCGGTGCAAACTGGAGGGTTTGCTGCCTGTGTGTCAAGGAAAAGAATTCTAGAATGGAAATCCCAAACGTCTGAGTCTGAGGTTGCGGTATCAAGCAAGTCGTCCAATCTTCTAAAACATAACAGTGCAAATGCAATGATTGTGGATGTCATAATTTTTGTACGACTGCTTATAACTGGTGGTACGTTAAGGCAAGCAGTTTTGGACCTAAATGACCCTTTTGCCTAGAGATTCGGTTCAACGAAGGTGAACTAAATTGAACATATGTGATTTTTTTACTGATAAGTAGTGTTTTACAATTAGATCAAAATCAGTTATGAGCACCAAGGCATTGGCATTTGGGAAAAGTGGTTTTGCAATAAAACTTGAAATAAACTCCAAAAACTGTTTTGGGCAAACATGATGTCTGTCGCTTAAAGTTGTGCAAAATTAGCGCTGAGCTCAATGTAAATACACAGATGTGCATCAAGTTTGAACATTTGGAGGTGCAAGAATTTCTAAAGGACAACATATTATATCCTGTGTCATATCTGATATGGAACAGCCAGTATAAAAGCGTGCACTGAACATATACTACTATTACTAACTAACCGCTGGCGGATCTAGGGTGTCGTAAGGGGAGGGGCAACCACAATCAAAGGAGAGATGTTCGCGTAACACCTACAAACGGCGGATTATGGTAGTGCCCGTTTTGTTTTGTGTTATGTAACGTTTATTACGAAAAATACAACGTACAATAAGCAAAGCCCAGAAAGCGCTAGATGGCATTTTACCTGGGCGTCAAAATATTACATATACTGTACTTATCAATTACAGAGGAATGCACATGTTTATTATTTGCTCTGAATACTAGAAACCTCGTGTTCGCACAACAAGCACAACGGAAAATGTAATGCTGAGTCGGGTCACCGCTTCAGTGAATCTGTGTATGACACTAGCATCAGCTTGTTATTATTGTTATTAAAAGATACAAACCTTTCCACTTTCTACATGTAGCTGCAGCGCGTCTGATAATCGCAGTTTTCGTTCCCGTTTCGCGAAGACACTGTCGCAGTAATTGCGCTATTTGACCAAATAAAAACAGCTATTATATTATCATTATCATTATCATTATAGTTATGGTTATCATGATTATCATTATCATCATTATTATCATTATTCTTGTTATTATTATCAATTATTGTTATTATTATCATTATTGTTGAAAGATCTCGCACTGACGAACACAAGTAAAGTTTGAATAACGACAACAACTTTTCTTAAATGTAACGACATGTTTCGGCCTTCATCATCATTATTATTATGACTGGGTGGCACCTAAGTACAAGTTTCATGTCACCGGACACTGAACCATTAGAAATTAATCATTAGAAATTATTGAATGCTGACGAAAAGATGGTCACCACGAAACATGTGACGTCATGCAGTAACATTTTCGCTTGTCGAAGTCAAGTTAGCAAAATTGTTCTTATGTTAAGAAAATCCCGAATGCTGAAAGTAAGCGCTGCAACTGTCAGATAGATTCAAAAGACGGTGGTTAAAAAATACGCCCACACTTCAAAAGAAACAGACTCTAAACAAAATCACTACACAAGCTAGGTAAACAGACTGGCGCCCGTAATGCATTATTTAATCCTTTATTAATTCACCTTGAATGTTTACAAAAACAAGCGCTGGTTAGGTCCAGTTAGTCATTATGTTTACACAAGTCTATCACAAGCGTTTTTCTGCGACCGCCGACAATGAGTTAAATAGTCTATTGTCAGAAGACGCCTGATAGTGTTTAAATCGTCATGAACTTTAGTCGTGGAATGTTTTGACTTTCTCCGTGTAACAGCTTAATTAAAACACAAACTGCTTAGCTAGGATCGCATGTCTCTCATGTAGGTATAGTAGTTGCCGCATTGTAATTTCCTTGCATAAAAGTTTACCTTCCTATTTCTGTTAAAGATTCCTAAAACGAATACCACACTCAACCGCATTGTCAAATATGGTCTTTCAACCATTTTATCAATACATCCTTTCAAAATTATCCAAATTGAAAGTAAAAAAATCATCCTTAATTTTTGAATGTCTGGTGGTGCACCAACGAAATGGCTGAAGGGCACCTAAGTGGTCACCAACGAAGAAAAACGCATGTACGTAATTTATAAATTCTTCCTGATGTAACAGTTCAACTGACAGGATTCATTCTATGTCCTAAATTGGTGAAAACAAAGGAAAAGTATCTTATAAGACAGTTTTATATAATGATGAATAAAACCTTTTTAGCTCAGCGGAGGATTCTTAGGTTTCAGACCCCACGCTCGACTTTTGCTCTGCTGCATTTGGCCTCTCTCGTACTATTTGCAGCTAGATCCATAATCAGTCTTTAAATCAAAATGTTGAAAGCAGACTGTTTCGCAAACGGAAGGTTAAAATTAATTCTCTTGTTTTTCTATAGAATGGCATCACAAAAACGTCACATACCACTGCCACGGAAAATAAGTTTCCGCGGTAAGTAGAAGTGCCTGAAGTACTTCTTCGTGGAAAACAGAACAGTTAAGTAAATGGGACTTGCATTTCGAAGTTTCTAGAGTCATCTAGCGTTCTTTGTGTGAGAGCTACGTCAGAGCTTTTGAACTTATATTTCAACTTAATCGTAAACTAATTTGATGCGAAAATGAATCACTGCAATAATTTTTATTGGTAAATGCTGACTTAAGAGCCGTTCATTATTATCGCGAGCTTCGTTGAAAACACGACTAAACTTTTTGTTTGAAATCTTGATATGCAGTCGCTCGTAGTGTCGAAACAATCTCCTTTCCTCAGGTGTGCAGCTATGTAGCAAAACATCGAGAGACATAACAAACAACAAATTAAAACACTAGCTGTATTTCGAGACTGGATGTCTCATCATCAGGCAATAAGTGGGATGAACATATACGAAGTGAAATAAACAGTGAAATACACGTGACAGAGGGGCATACAAGCAGAGAGTGTAAATGCTGGAACCAGGCTAGATTTTCGATTGCCGCTGTTTTTCATAGAAGGAAAAGCGGAGAACAACTGGAGAGTAGTCTTGAAATACGCCAAACATGATGTTGACCTGATTGAATCTTGGCGACAATTCTGGTATTGGTTGTTTCGTCATGTTTTTACGATGTGAAAAGTAATTATTAAACGTTGACTTTATAGTATTATTTGACGTTGCCGTTTTTATGATGTCAAATGCGTATGCGAGCAGCAAAGCTCCCTTAAGTGTACGCTTGTGAAAATGCAGAACGGACACTTCTATGGGCGATGCACCACAGGGGGCTGGGGGGAGGGGTTATAGCCCCCACTTTTTTCAGTGTTGCTCCACCCATGCTTACTCAAATGAAAATTATTCACATGTCCTCGAATGAAGATAAACGTTATGCACGAGCAAGAGAGGTGACAGAGGAAATTTATTTACAGTGACACCGCCAACGATAACAAATGAATTCGGGAACAGAGTCTAATCATCTGAGTATTTGCAAGCAGTTGTCCAGTTGAGAAAGATGTATTTCATCGGGTTCAAGAGAAACTGGTACGATAATCTGATAGTTGACGAAAAGCCAACGCTGTATGAAGTTACATTTGACAATGGGGGGGCTATAGCTCCCCGCTTTTGCAGTGCAGCGCCGTCCATGTCTATTCGAAGAAACTAGTCAGATAGCATTGTCATTTTTCAGGTATTTATTATCATTTATAAACAAGTACAAAAACAAACATATAAACAAATTCATCCATTCATTCACGCATGCGCACCTCAGGAGAGACCATTCTCGTATCTCGTATAAAGTAAACAACTGCTACATGGAGTTAACGTGAACAATAAAATTTTCCCATTTCGCAGAGAAGCTGTCATATATAAAGTTTTTATTTGCAATTAATTTTTCAGCATTATAGTACTCATAAGTATATATAACAAACTTGAGAAAATTAGGTATATTTTTGTGACATCTCTCATAGTAAATGTACTGTTTAGCTAGTAAAAGGAAAATGCGTCTCATAAAGCCCAAGAATAACACGTTCGTAAGAGAGACAGCTGGGAAGCTGAACGATACACTTTTGACTGCAGTAGCTGTCCGAATTCCTTCCAGAAATCTTGTACAAACATTGTCATTTCCATTCAACATCTTCAATCTGCGATCGTCTACCCACTGACCTCACTAGGCCACTGCTCTAGCCAGGGACAATAATCGTAGTCTTCACAGCGGAAATAAAAGATACGCGTACACTCTTTCACGGTGCTGCGAAAGGTATAGGTGGCGCTGTATCTGAGGGTAACGTATGTACAGTCAAATTCTAATGATGAAGTTTGAAAATTACTTCCACAGGTCAAAGATGGCGAATATATCGGCCATTGCGTTCTGAAACCCCGAGGGCGCCTGTACAGGGCGCATTGTATAACCAATTGTTTCGAAATTTCACATGTGTTAGTTTCCTATAAGTAGCTATTATTCATTTTACACTCTATCACAGCACTTTGCAGTATAGGTGGCGCTGTGTCATAGGGTATTATTGAGTTCATTTCTGCAGAACCGGAAGTTGCTTTCAAGATGGCGGATATGACGCATTCTAATCCATCGTGCTGGGGTGCCATTTTGAACGTCAGCTGCAATTCATCTGAATTTTATGCATGTGGATTCTCTCAGGAGTACCCTTTCAAATGATTTCTAGCATTTTTTCTTAGAGTTACCGTTTTTGAGTTATTTGACTTTGAATTTCAAAAATGCAAAACTTGGTATTTTTAGAATTTTTTTCTGAATTTTGTGAAACTGCTTCCTTAGATAGAGTTTTAAACGGACTTTCATAAGATTTTCCCATTTTTCGCTAGGAAGTCTGGTTTTTGAATTATTCGAGATTTCTTATAACGCTGTTTCTTTGTAAACTGATTTTGCTGCACTTTTGTTGATTTACCTTTGGTTGAACAAGACTATAAGATATTTCTTACTCGCCCATTTCTGACATCTTCCTTCTTCATATGATTGTTCATCATCTCCACTATCGTTATCATCATCATCATCATCATCATCATCATCATCATCATCATCATCATCATCATCATCATCATCACCATCACCATCACCATCACCATCAACACCACCATCACCATCACCACCACCACCATCACCACCACCACCACCACCACCATCACCATCACCATCATCATCTCCATTGAGGTCTGATCAGTTAATTTCGCCAAATGTCGATTCTCCGAGAGCTTTTATTTTTATATTTTTATTTCTATAGACCACCGGGATTCAGCGGTGATCACGACTCTAAAATTCATACCCGGTTTAGCACTCATGACTTTCATACGTTGCCCTGTACTAGATATACCAATATTCCAGAGGCTTTTCGGGCATGAAAAGGTAACAAATTTTCTTGGGTACCACGTTGCTCCATGGTTTACGCGATCGGATATGACCACCTGGCAAGTTCGCTTTGCCGGGTGTGGTCAGGGAAGCCACGAGAATGACACTAAAAACTGAGCGGGATCAACTCTTCCGGTAACCACTTATTACACTCACAACACCTACTAATCAATTCAAATCATCAAAATTATCCACTGAAAGATAATTTCAGTGGCCTTTTGAGAAGCATCCGCCATGCAATTATAAATGGCTGTTAAATTTGAGGTACTAGATCAACCCAAGAGGTAAACGTATAAAACTAGTTGCAAATTATTAAACATAATGCTATGTATCAAAGACAAACACTGCCATAGAAATCCAGTGGTAGGATAAAGCTGCCCGACCCACCCAGACCTCTGAGTTGAACTTGATAAACCCACCACGTACTCAGTTGAAACAGATTGCAACATGATCAGCATCACTCGACACGTCACAACTTAAGACAAGAATACAGTTTTAGGGGTGAAAAAGTAAAGGATCAACAGTTCAAAATAATATTCGTCATAAGCCTGTGTACAAAAAATGAACGACACTGCCCGACACACGCAATAGTGAACCAATCTTGTCCACATCCAGTGCCAAGACGATTCGGTACTATACAACAAATACACGGTATACTGATAGAAAGGTTTGCATTTAAAAGAACAAAAGGTTTAATCTAAGGTTTAAGTTTTCGTGAAATTTATCTCCACTCAAAGATTGAGGTCTTATACTGTCTGACAAAAAGTGCTTTTTACTCAACGATGGACAATGAATGACTAATTTGAATTTGTGTTCTGTAGGGTATGTAAATCACATTCTGAAACTGCCATGACGTTATTTCTGAAACCAACCGAAATTTGTGAGCAGCATAGAAAACAGAAAGTAAAACCATAAAGCTCGAGGCAACATTGTTACTGTACACCAGTCACTGTACCAGTATGCGTTGGTAACTTGGACAAAAGATTACGGTACTTACTGGGTTGTAAAGGAAACGTGCAATGCTATGGTTGTGTTATTAGAACGACAGTGCTCTTAAAAAAAATTCTTGGGTGATTGTGAAAAGAAAATGCAAATTGCGAAGGCTTTTGACCTATTCAATAATTTTAGATAATCAACTGCCGCCGAAAAACGCCGATTGATAAAACGGTGCACCCCTATGAATTGCGGTAATGGCTCTTTGAAGAAAAATTACAGATGTAAAATAATACAAGGGGAAACGAACAAGATGATTCGTCGGGACCTCGCGGTTCCCTGCGTGTAGCGAACACGCAGCTATCATTCAGTAGCACTATAAGCACGCGCTTTATCACTAAGTGGTTGATGTAACCTGGGCAGTCATTGGTTAGCTTTACAACAAAGCAAAGATGTTCTCTACGGTCTCTCAGTGTACAAAGAAAGAAAATGGCGGACTATGAACGATTTTTAGGCTTGTCATGCAAGTGGCGTAACAGCAACTATTTCGTTTCTGCAGCAAAGTTTATTAGCCGCGTGCTTGAAGCACATACATGTAAAATAAACACACATCTGACCGATTTAACGGATATGCTATTTATACTGCATGGATACAGGACATCAACGTAAACAAAAGTCAGCGACAGTAGAAAAACCACTCCGAAAAGGCACAACCACAATTTTCTGGAATTCACATTTCCTGAACATGAATTAAGCACGGATTTGTCTGCCAGTGTACAACAGAACACATTTACACTTCCTCTATAAGGCATGCCAGTTTGTTTGCGTAAAGCGCCACCTGTTGAGAATTCGACCAGCCAATCAGAAACTTCGGCGTAAAAAATTCTTGAGAAAAATTAAATGATACTTGCGACACGAAGGGAACCAGCGAGCCGTCGGGCCTCGCCTGTCGGTCATTTCAAATCCTTGCAGTTTCACGAAAGACGTCGCTCTAGTCGGCTGGCAACCGCACTAGTGTTGACTTGTACCAGGAAGAGTATCTCTTCCTGCTTGTACGAAGTGAAAGTACTACTCTCATGACACTCGCACACCGGTTCCTTTTGTTTGATTTTTGGTTTGATAAAGTGACTTCATTTGGGAGATGAGGACAAGTGAGACGAAGCAAAAATTCTTGAGAATTTCAGTTCCGTGACAATCAAAGTATCCAAAAGTACTAATTGAGTGCAATCACTTCTGGAGTTTTTTGTGACTGACCTGTACTCATTCTTGTGAAAAAAAGAACAGGGAATTGAAGAATCAGCTAAAACAGAGATTGAACAACATAAAACGCCGCATATCACGATCTTCAAAACTAAAGCATGTGGTCACTCCACAAACTTAAATTCAGAATAACAGACTTATGGCGATGTTTTCGTGGCGACAACCAAATTATATTAACTGCATGGATGAGTGTAGTTTTTTAATGACATTAACTTTGAGCAAGATTTTGTCTTGCCCAGTCGTGCTAAAACTTTATATTTATACATCTTTGCCGAAAAGAAGACTCATGTTTTACTTGCTACTGAACGCAGTCTGTGTCATCATTTTTTGAGGATGGAGGCTAATTCAGAATCACGACGTTCTCGGACCTTTTGCTGGACTATTTGCGTTTCCCTTTCAAACTCCGATTTGCTATTCAGTCACGCCTATCATATCAGTCAACACTGTTGATTGTGCCTTCTCACTGCTCAGTATATATGCTTGAACTTTTACCTAAATTTTCTCTTGTCCACATTCGCGGTCTCGCCCAATGAGATTTAAATTAGCATATCAAGAAGCCGCGCCCTTGTAACAAAAATACAGAATCGAATTAAGTTTTCCTGGCTAAACAGGTAGTTGTTACGCCACCTATTGCTTAGGTAAGAAACCAGCCAGTGTCATAAACAAGCTTGAAGGTGCCTGCTCCGAAGCCCAGTACGTAAATGACGGGTATTGGAAGTCAGTGAATATTTTAGCCTTTGAGCAAATTAGCTATACAGAGGGAACTGAAGAAGGTCTAGGATCGAAAAAGCGGTGAGATCTCAAATAGTTGACAAAAATAAAAATAACGAAAACGGCGATTAATAATTCGTTATCACAACAGCTATCCACATGAACAATTATTGACTTGGAATTTTTGAGCGCTAGTTAATTGAAAAGTTTGTAATTCGTCCAACATTTTTATTTACTATTATTATTATTTCAAAATGTAGTGTAATCCTCCGGCCCATATCACACGCACAATTCAAACAGTTAACAACAATGTCACAAATAACACACAAAATACTATTTACAATAAAATAGTGATAGATACAACTTTGCCACTCAGGAAAAACACTTGGAATAAATATATGCTATTGTTTTGAATGACATATTCATTCGGTTATGATATGAGACTGATATATTGTTGACCGTATGCATTAGAATAAAAGTACTGTGATATACATTTTTTCTCACGGCAATAAATAATGTACAGACGTATGACGTTGTACAATGACTGGAAGTATATAATCACTTGTTGAATATCCGGAAGCTGTAAGCAAAATTTGATTATTTTTTCAGGCAATGTACTTAAACAAGAAGACGAGACACTCAGAAGTTTTTTAAAATACTTCATCTGCACAGATTGGTATCAAAGCCCCAAATTTCTGAGTCATAAGTTATGATAGGGAATATCATATTTTATCAAATAATGTCATGTAGTAAGGCTACACTTCACTGAAGTTGACTTCATTAGAGTGCTTGTGATGCTTAAGTTCATGCAAACTATCATGCAAATTAACTTTGGCGTAAACATAAGTCCCAAGTATCTAAAACAATTAACAACGTCGCACGTCGTATAGTCAAGCTACTAATTTTCGTGATTTCTTAGCTTCTCCGCTGCGGAAAACAATTACCTTTATCTAAGGTTTGCTTTCAACCCCCACTTAAAAGTTGACAAAAGATGGCGCTACTGCTGTAGCCTATGCGTTCAGTTGCACAATTTTCCAAATCCCGAGCGTCTATAAAATCATTACATTAGAAAACTCTTAGCAAAAATATACACTGTTACTGGTAATACAATTAATACGTTAAATACATTATAAATAATAATGCAAACTTCAGTGTTTTCCGGTGTTGGAAAAGTTAGGGATCGTTAAACGGCTGCTGCTAAAATTGTGATACGTTCTCTTGAGCCGACTTTTTGCGATTACGTCATCTGACCTTTACCAGTTTCTTTTCCCCCCGATTCAAGTATATCAAGTGTTCTTCATTGCCGGCACCTAGGTTGGGTTCATGTCACAACAAGTTATCGGGACTTGTTTCATTTCGTGACAAGTTTTTAGTATTTTTATACCAGCAAACCGATTTTTAAAACAAACCTTGGTGCTGCGAAGCTGTCGTCATCCCCCAAAAGACGTCTCAAATTTTTAGGAAATAGCGGGTGCGCCGTGTCACAAGCGTGCTGGCTGTTTTTGAAACAGGCAACGCATTTTTTGTTACAAAAGGCGGCGAATTATGCTACAAAATGACGTTTATTTCATTGTTTTCCACTTAAACGGCTGCAACGCACAATTTTAGTGTCGGTTGATTTTGCGTGCACCCCCGCCGGGCCGTTAGTTCAACATGTTGATGTAACCTTTAGTTTTACGACGAGGTGACAAGCATAAGTCAACTATACCCGGGTAGCCAAAGGGCTGTGTGAAATTTCGGGTCCAACGGATCTCAACACACAGTGGTACGATAAGTCTTCCTACAGTATAGTCTGTAACTAACCAACCCTTTAAGTTTACAGAGTTGAGTATTGGCTGGCTAGAGTCCACATTGCCCACGGCACAGTGACACCAGTTTAAAGGCGAAGGCACCCTTTTTTCATGTCAGTTTTAGCAAAAATAAGGTTCGCTGATTATCCCAGACATATTTTTCACTTATTTACTGCTTTTCGTAATTCAATTAATTACTCATCGTCTACTCCGGAAGTGACGTTTTGGGAGGCAAGAATTTCGCGCCAATTTCATTTCAAGTAGTCTGACTGTGAGAGCAGTCGAGTCAGTCATTGTTCTTCCTCGGTTGTGATAAGTTCGGTCGTCGTTTGTGTTTGCTTACGAGTCAGTCAACATGCCACGCTGTTGTTGCGTATTGGGGTGTACTCATTATCGTCTCACGTACAGAGGAAGAACGGTCCCACTTGCCCGAGTGTCCCGCGACACACTCCCAATGAAGGGTGATCTGAGCACCCAAACTGCTTACATCCCGCCGTGTGACTCGCTCGCCACACACCTAACACCTTCCAAATAGCTCCAGTACAATTAAGCCCGCAATAAACTTATCAAACTTAGACTCACCGATTGGATGACGAACTGTCCTTTTCATTGGGTGTCGCACTGGGCCTGTATTCACTCCCACTACCCAACATCGCTGCAGGGCTGCTTACAGGCTCTGGGCTAGAGACAACAGCACAGGGTGAATCACTGCTACTTCCCGGAATTGCACGCTATGGGGTACGTTCGGAGGCACGGGTGACAGTAGATGAAGTGCCTCCAGTCACTGTATATAGTGGCCACAGCTCGCAAGGCTTCTCGCTTCAAAAACGCACTTCTCTTGGTTGGCGACGGGGCACTGCCGGGAATCGACAGTAACGGTATGGTACCCTTCTTCAGGCGCTGTTTCGCTGGGACCTTCATCAATTCAGCATACATATCTGTCATAATATGACGGCAGAAAATGCTTGCCATACATTCGGTAACCCTCCACTGCTTTGTACGTTGCGTGGACGGGTAGCGCTGCGTTCTTTACCTGAACGAGCTAGCCAAGTACGGCGAAGTGTGCCAGCCTTCGGAAAGCGATGCAAGGTACCCAAAGCGCGTGTGAGACGATAATGAGTACATCCCGGCACGCAACAACAGCGTGGCATGTTGACTGACTTGTAAACAAAAGCAAACGACGACTGAACTTATCACAACCGAGGTAGAACAATGACTGACACCACAGCTCTCAGTCAGACTATAATGAACAGAAATTGGCGCGAAACTCTTGCCTCCCAAAACGTCACTTCCGGAGTAGAGGACGATAAATTAATCAAATTACGAAAAGCTGTAATTAAGTGAAAAATGTGTCTGGGATAATCAACGAACCTTATTTTTGCTAAAATTGATATGAAAAATGTTGCTTTCGCCTTTAAAATGTTGATACGTACTGGTTGCACCGGCAAATTTTCGTCTGACGATGACAACGACTGGGTATCACTTAATGTTGCCTCGGCTCAAACACGTTCAGTAGTATCCCTGGCGACCCGACATTTCACTCTAGAATTTCCTTTTTCCGCCAATATGAAGAGCACAACTTGACTGAACGTTAACACAGGACAGTGACTTTGCCCCGCCAAATACGTACGTCACGAGAAGCAGCGCTCCTGCGGGTAATTTTTTGAACTTCGTAAGAGAGTATAAGTTTACTTTTTGATGATGTTTATTTGTAGAATTAATCACCAACTTATAGAAAACTATCTCAAATTTATTTAGAATAAAATACAGTTCCCTTTTAACATGTTAAAGATCACCGCTCTCTCAGGGCTATCGCATAAACATCATACAAAATGTCAGTGGTTAAATCTCAGAGGATAGTTGCTCAACGCCATTGCCATCATCCAACTATGCCTACGTACCTAGAGAACCGAGAGCACACCACCCCAGTAGCGAGATCTAGGCCAACACTGTCTCAGTGACTGACGAAATCTGGAGAGGTTTTGAAGAAAATAAGGACAAAGCAGTGCTGGTTGACCTTATTATCTGGCGGCCGTTACTTAATTAAAACTGGCGGCCGCCGTTTAACTCTAAGTAGTGTTGCTTTTGTACGGAAGCCGCATTACGGAAGTCGTTCAATTAAGTGGCGGCCGCCAGATAATAAAATAATTTCTTCACTTCAAAATGGCACTATTGGGCGTCCGTACACTTGAATCACACAACAGAAAAAGAATACACACATTAGGCCTCATGCCATCTAGCGGTAGACAAAAGAAGCTGATGTTACGAGAAATGCCGGGGAAGTGGTGTCTTTTGTAGGGGTAAAACATAATGTCATAACCAAAGCACTCCAGTGCACTAACGCGCATTCTTCAGGGACCAAATCGGCGTTATTTGTAAGGAAAGACTTCAATATCAAACCACAATGCTTGAATTACTGCCAACTTGTACAGTTCAACCCATTAATCAAGCAAATTTATGTCGGAAATGTAGTTTATGTGACCTACTTTTTTGTTGAAATGTAGTAACTAAAAATAAGCAGTCAGAATATTTGATTTCTGTTGACAAGTACTAAATTGTAAACAAGTGAATGACCAGTTGTGAAGGTATGAACGATACTTGCTGTAACGTCACCAGGGCATCCATTATGATTTCCATTTATTGGGATAAAGAGACGTTCCGTTAGTACAAGTACATATACAAATCACGCACGAAATCGCAAATAATATAATATTTTTGACGAATTAGTAGATTTTGTCGGCAAAAACTATAAAGCACGCCTCTTTCACACAGTTCACGGTGGTTCAGTAATCTGTCATGAATCTTGTCCAAAGACAAAAACCCTCATGCGGGCCAAACTTACCATTCGCAACTCACAAGAAGATCTCCCATATTCTTGAAAATTTCTTGTCCTCAGCCATTCTACGGATAGAGGGTGCCATGGTGAGCTAAGGGTTGTGGATTGAACAGATGTGGTCTTGATATCACTAAGTTGCATACAGTAGATTATCTAACCTCTTGATAGGTCATGGTTCCTAGCCAACCCTTGTCGGCTATTCGGAGAAAAAAAGTTGACCACTTGAAACACTTACGTTATAATTTATCGGTTTGGCAAACAGGACGACTAAAATTCAAACTAAATCAAGTAAAGCCGAAACAAATTATGATAAAAAAATCCTTAATCTTTATGGTCTCTAACAACATCTCGAAACAAAATTAATCAAGATCCACAAAAAATTGTATCCGCGATTATTGTTAGAGAATGCAGACACGTGGTTTTGGGGGGATTTTTAATGAACCCGGGTCGAAACTTATAATTGGTTTCAATGTACAACATACAAAAACTCTGCCCAATTTCAATTTTAGCTGCCTTATTCACCAAACTCGGGTCCAGTGACTTCAATCAATTCACTTTTACGAAGTAACGCTCGCGTTCGGCAAAAAATATTTAATTTGAAACTTTACGAAAAGAGCTTAATTTTTATCATTTTGCTTTTTCACGTACATGTTTTTTTTCGTAATCTTCTAACTCATCGCTTTTAGCGGATGAAATCTTGAGTTTTTACATACAACGTTGTATGAACGGGTGTATATTAGCACGTGTGTAAATTGACATTTGGAGGTGGCCTCTTTACGTTGCGAAGAACGCAACATCCTTTTTACGAAGTATGACGGAATGGCGGTCTAGGGTCTTCCCGCCTTTTCTGTGTGTCCTGCAATGGCGCGATCACTGTTGGTAAGTAATCGCAATGCTGTCTGCCAGGATTTGGATATGCCCGAAATCTAGCTCTTACTGGTTGGCTCAAGAAGAGATTTTTAACAGAAATCCAAATTGCCTCAGAAACGTGTATTCCTGAGACTGCATGAACAGTCCCTTCACAAACAGGTGTCCCAACACCGAAAACATAACACTGGTGGTTGACAATCGGCAGTTTTTGAACATCTGAATAAGACAGGACATGAATTTTTGACTGAAAATATGAAAAGTACTAACAGGCAGAATGATTGGTTCGAGTGAAGGTACGTCAGGTTGAATTTGCGGGACCTCGATGAATCCTAATTGACATCAGCTTATGAGCATATTTATGGTAACTAATGAGGCCTACATATTCAGACATCAATCAATTGATGACAAGAACAACTTTTTGTAATTGAAATAAATTTGTTGACGGTATGCCATCACGCCAAGTGAATCATACCAATACGGTCAATTAATTACGTTGCGGCAAGGTTATTGAAGCTTAGAAGTGATAGAGGCTGAAGATCTAGTTCAAGTACTAACCGTGAAATATTTTACAGCGCTTAATTCGGTGGGCTTTAGTTTTAAAGGGGCATTGTTTGCACGCGAAAAAGGCAATCTAAGGATTATTGTTGAATGGGATAGACTTCTTATTACCTTTAACCATAGGTATATAAAACTAATGAATCCCTTGTGTTTTTGTCAATTTGCCAATTATCGCCACTGTCTGTCAGACATTCGCCGAAATCAAGGCCCCCTACATTGCTAAACCGCACACGTGGGATGTGGCTCAGCAGGAGAGTGCTTATGAACGACACACAGAATTCCGTGTGTGGGCATCAATGCGCATGCTTGGTCGGAAGTTTATCGATCGCATCGCCACCACTTAGACACGCCTTGAATGCAATGTACTTGTTTGGGCTTAGCCACGGGATCGGGCTTCCTTGATTTTGTTTACTTCAATAATTTCTGTGCGATTACGTTTCTCGCCCTGGATGTCCCTTTAATATTGTGAGCTGTTATCTCGATCAGTTCCGGCTCCGCTACCAAGCTGAGAACAAACTGTGGGACTTTTTGCGCAAGCTTTTGCGCACGATATGATTAAGATCATAATACACGCCACTCTTGGCTGGCGTAGCTTTAGTAAATGTCGCCAACCTTGCTGATCCACGTGACCGTCAGGTACATCCTTACTGACTTAATTTGTCGAGCACAAATTTGTGATATATTAGAGTTCAAACATTCAATCCAAAAACGTAATATTCTGGAAATAATTACCCCTCAAACTGCAAACACTAGAAGTTACAGCTGTCAGATTAGAACAAAACGTGTTTGGTTCTGGTGTGTGTTTGTTTCTTGAAATACGAGTGGTCGGTGATGCAGTATTTTTTGGTTGCTTACCTTTTCAAAAAATAAAATCCACCTGGCGAACAATAATTATGTGGGGTTTACTTTTGAATCATAGCTTGCCAAATCATGGCGTTTCAAACCTCGGCTACCCTTGCATACGTGCCTTTGCGCCGTTTCAAAAACNGGAGGGGAGGGGGGGGGGCTAATCGGTCGATGCCGCACAAGCTCGACATCCCTGCCGCCATCACAGCGCTAGATTTCGGTCCCAAATAGTCGTTCTTGGGAGGTTGGGATGGGCTTCAGTTGGTCGTTTTTTTCTCACACACACGAGAGTAACTCTCTTGACGTACTACTCCGACTTTGATTTGCAATTCAGCCGGCAGTCCTCCTCCTTTTTACTCATTGCAACACCCGATAAGATGAACGCATCCATTTCTATTAATTCTACCGTGGGTACAAGCATTCTAAGTTGAAGCCACCGTCGGGAACGTTCGACTCACCGTAACATAACGGATTTCGTTGTTTTATGGCTCTGATCAAAGTTAATAATTTCACGAACTCTATCGTACCCAACAATAATCGTAAGAATACTTTGTTGGGCCCTAAAACCAACTAATTGTTTCCCTTTATACATGTAGGTTAGCCATATGTGCATTTCACGGTATTCATTATGCTATTGACGCAGTGGCGGATCTAGGATATCACAGGGGGGAAACATTTTGTCTATAAACATTTGCTCAAAGCACGATTGTAGATGCGCATAACACCCAATGGGGGGGAGGTCGGGAGGGGGATTTGCCCAGGAAATTTTTCTGTTTTTTCCTCTAAAAATCAAGCATTTTCCTTGATTCCTGAAACATTATGCAAAAAAGGCAAAAAAAAACGGAGAAAGTGTCAAACAGGAAAAACTGCAAGTGCCACAGACTCGCACTCACGACATGGCGAATAGCGAGCGCGTGATTT
The DNA here is from genome assembly GCA_002633005.1 of Phoronis australis. Taxonomy (NCBI): domain Eukaryota; kingdom Metazoa; phylum Phoronida; family Phoronidae; genus Phoronis; species Phoronis australis. The sequence continues at coordinate 759,785 of NMRA01000060.1, read as the reverse complement.
ACTACTGCACGACCACGATTTAACTCCTAATTTGATACTTAGAGACCTACTTGTTTATGGTCCACAGCGTTTGCGCGCGAAACCTTCTTTTTGTAATGCTTATTACATGTTTTACATTTTGCGTAATCAGTTGGTAATAAATTTGTTGTATTTAAAATAGTCTTCAATTGCCCAACAGACCAAATCCGTTTATTGTGTTGGCAATAATGACGCCATTGCTTTGGAAATCGTCTTAAGTTAAGGTTTAACAGGAAGAGAATTATGAGTTTCTGAGTGATTCACTAAGGCTTCGATTAAAATTGACATTTTACCAGCAGCTTCTGTTTTTCCATCATCACAAAGATTCCATTTTCTTTAAAAAATGAAGTAATTTTCTTCATTGCACAGTGGAGCAGACGAAGGAAACGGAGTCGTAGTGCCCAGCGCCACTGCCGGTCGCCTGAGATATCGCGGGAGAGCCTACATGTATACTTAACCGTAGTTCCGTTACGATTGCGCCGTGTTCCGAATTTGACACTTGAAATTGGATCTGAGCCCCC
>NMRA01000060.1:728850-759096 GCA_002633005.1 Phoronis australis | reverse complement strand
ACTAAAACTGCACACATTTAAATCTTGGTTCAGCCGTATAATTTTAATTACCGGGGTTAATTAATAAACTCAACATTTCCCTGCGCTCTTGCTGTTTTATTCTTTTTGCGGCAGCCAAGGGGGGCCCTGGCCCCTCCCCCTAAATCCGCCTTTGTGACGATACATTTTGACTTTTTGAAGTTCTGTAAAATTCAGGCATAGAGTCTAGTACTGGAGAAAGGTGTATGTTTAGTAGGTCATAAAGTGATTTCACAGACGAGAAAACTAAGGGCAATTCACTCATATTAATTGAAAGCATTAATTACATGTACAAGTGCGTCACAGACTTGACATTTTGGCATTGTTGCGTCCGTGACAAAACTTAAAAATCATTTTGTCTAATTAGAATACCTTAAAAATTACTTTCTTGGCATTTCCTTTTCATTTGTTACGTTAATGTATGCAAAGTATGCTGTTAATGTTCTTCTTATTTATGAAGTCACCTGAAGTTTAGAAAAATAAGAAAACAGGATATCGCGTCGGCAACGCGAACTTAGGCTACATGTACACGTACAGATATCATAACTATAATAAGTATATCGAACGAAGTAACATGATTCCAAAAACTTGATCTTGAACTCCAGTCATTTCGCTTATTGTTTACAAGCTTTTGAAATTCTATGTCCATGGCACAATCATGGTGAAGTGCACCCACAACAAGACGATTTGAGTCAATGACCTTATCGCCACTGTTAACGATGTATTGTGGTGGTTTGTCAAACATTTAATGTTGGCAGGAGGTGATCTATAAATTTCCACCAACCTACGTTTGGTGTCATTTATTTCAGGCCACATACAGATATGCTGAATAACTTGACCGACAGTGGGTTACTGGTACTCTGCATTGCTGGTTGTTTAGTGACAAACGCAGTTATGACAGCGTCAACCGAAGGTACGTCTATTTTGTGAAACATCTGAAAAAAATTCAATTTTGTGGCGAGTGTTTTAATTTACTTTATTTGTGCGTTTTAAGGCCGGAAATAGTCTTTTCAAAAAACATATTTGCTCAAGTGTTTCCCAAATGACGTGTTGGCCAAAGATTCGCTCTCAGGCGCAGGCGGTTATTTCACGAAAATGTGCATGTTATTTATTAACTTATATAACAATTAGTGAACTATAAAAACACAGTTGGATATATATCCTCGTCATGTGCGTGCGTATGTGCGCAAAAATGCGCAGTGTTTCTATGTAATAGTGTAGTTTTTTCACGGTGCGCATAGTTAAGGAGAAGCAGCTTGATTCATTGCATAACTCGTAAGCATCTAAAATTAGGTCCTGTGATACCTTGAAAGTTTAGCAAGTGAGTGGGTGTTTATCTTATCTAGAACTGAAGAGGATATTTTCTTATTTTCATTGATGAATCTAGGACTGTGAAAACGTAAACGGCGAGTTGCCGTGATTGATTTGTAAAGTGGAGTCTTGAGTATAGCATTGTAGCTGTGATACGCAATAAAGTTTTCGAAGAGATCTGGCGAACGAAAATTTCCAATTGGCCAGTTGTCTCGGTTGTGATAACAAATAGAATTGTTTAGAAACTATTGTGGAAGTTGGCAGGAAATATAAAGAGTGTACCTTTATTTTTCACATTGGATTTGTATCGGCAAAGTAGTCTGAGTTGGTGATTGTTGTAAAAGCTCGTTTCGGAGGGAATTGTAATCTACAAATCCTCATGTTATGATTCCAAAAATTAAGTACAGTAAATATGGATAAAGGGGTAGTAAACCGTTGTCAGTGCGAATAAAGGTAAACATGTCTTGAGTTTATTGAATACACCACAGGTGTGTGCAATTTTTGTTCCCACTAGAATTTGTTCAGACCAGGACAAAGTGTCGTCAACCGCTATTCCCAAACCTTAATGTTTTAACAAAGTAAGGTTTGACTGTATAGAGTAAGCTTATCTATTTATTCTTGAGTTAAATTATGCGAGGGAAGTGGAACACCATGCATTTAGTTTTGGTGACATTTCACTACAATTTGTTGATTGATAACCGTGTGAATATGTCTGATAGCTTATTATTGATTTTAGTTTCGTCGTTTGCTGGTTTTGTAGACGAAGATGTGTGCATAAGACAAGTACCATTATTTAATTGAAGGTGAAGGCTAGAAGTCATGTCAAAGAAATCTTGAAATTAGTACTTGTAATTATATTTAATAGATAAATGTTGAGATAGCGGGCAACAGAAAGTTCTTTGCTATCTTTGCTCGATTTAATAATGACATCCGTAAACTCTAAACATAATTGCATGTGTCTGTCTTAAAGTTGCGGGGTCTTGTTAATGATTGTATTACCTGTATGTTTGTTGTATTAAACATTCATACCTTTAAAATTGTATGAACTGTTTTTTATAAACAGGCAACCTGTTCTGATATATGTAAGTAGCCCATCACGTGCACCACAATCTAGTCAGTAACCTTTAAAGTTTATGTCATAGATTTGTAGATAAACAGTAAGGAATTATTGACAACCATGATTCCTGTACGCAGACGACATCGAAAAAGATAATTCATTGTTTGAAGATCACTAAGAATGACTCCAAAAACATCAAATTTTGCGTTGAGCGACTGAATATTGACACGCAGTAATTTGAGTTCATTTTTAGTCATTAAAATTTTTTTTCAAATTTTCAGTGTCAGTCAATGTCATAATAGTTGAATTTGCTGAGCTGAGACGCATTTTCGTTGTCTCTAACATTTCAGAATATATTGGCATGTGTGCATAATTCAATAATTCAGGGACAGATTGGGGGGGGGGGGGCGCAGGTGGTGTGCCCCCTACGGAAACGGCCAAACAAAAGCCGTCGTTTTCAGTGGTTCGGTAGACAGTTTCTTCCGAAAAAAAATACCCCCCTCTCTCAACAGGTGTATGATAAGTGACTTCAGACTAAGACAGAAATTTGGTCATAATGTTGAATAAATAATTTGGTCAGTAATTATGAGGGCATCACAGTCTAAAAATGACGTATTCAATTTCCCAGTATCTACATGCAGAAGTTATGTGTATATTTTAAGAGGGTTTGCACATTTTGATCCAATGATGCTTATTTATTTTTCAGAGATAATTTGGTGGAACGTAAGACCATTTCCTACTTAAGTCATGGGCCACTTTCTTGAAGCAGACCCCAGGGCTGGGTTGCATAAAATTGGATAAATATTATTGTTGTATGACGTCAAAAGTATTGTTCAACGATGGGAACGCGACGCGTGGACGTCATGGTTGCTATCCATAGTATAACGTTTATGCAACAGGACACTGCAACTTGTTTTTACTACTTGACTTTCCATTTACTGAGCTAAATATCATACATTCGTCAGTTAAATGCAGTTGACAACTTATCAGATCGTGAGCTATTTATGGATACCGAGCTATTTAGTAAATAACGAGTCATTTGTCCAAATACAAAACTAATCTCAAACAACAGAAATTGTAATGAAAAAAAACAACAAATGCTGAATAGCCGGATATTTTCACTTGGTAACTAAGTACTGCACTATCCATAAGTATCAAGAATTTCAGTTACTTTACTGAATGGCACCCCATAGTTTGACAGCAAGAATTCTTTTATGAGATTTGCAAATAAAATGTATTGAGTCGCGCACATATTTTGGCGTCCGCGTAAGAAGAAACACACGTAATACTAACGTACGCCTGACAGGCCTAACGTTACCCACATTCTTTGGAGAGGGTCTTCAAACAACCCGTGGGAAATCCCAGCTCCTCTCTTCTATTTCCCGAATGTTCATCACCAGACAACATTTGAGCGCATGCCTTCAAGAGTTTTCGAAATATTCCTAAAGTCGTGCCCACTCTACTATCCTAAAACAATTTGTCCTAAAGCAACTTCAGCCGATCGTCCACACTAAACACCCTACAGCTTGCCACAAATATGGCCTAAACAGAATAAGACATCCGTATGTAAATACATGTAAAAGGTAAGCGCTCAACTGGGTAGAGTTCGAAAAACGTTTGAGCCTCGATAGAACAGCTAGATCTCGGGAGATTCCGCGAGATATCGCCGCGTGTTTCAATGAGAGCACATGATTTTGGCTAGATTTTTCTCGCCGCCAGAGTTATTGAACTCCGGCGACCCTAGTAATTACTTCCGCCTTGTTTGCAAGTTTGCGTCCACACTACAGCTTGCACGGGGCAAGTACCCAAGAGTACGTAACCCTAACTTGATAATGTAGGATAGTTGTTACACGTGTGTCAAGTTGCCCCAGCGCAAATAGTGTCCAAACTACTACTAAACCTAGAGACAACTCGTTCTAAGAATAACTTAATCCAGGGTAACTCGTAGTGTGGACGTTGGAAATCAACATCATCCAGGACACATTCGAAAGGCGCCGTGTTGCTGTCAATGAGGTGACTCATCTCGTTATTTACGGGTTCACGTCTTTATGCTTGATCAACGATGTTTGCCACTTACAAACTAATTCTTGCAGTAATTTGACATTTCATTGAATTTCGATGCAGTTGTACTGAACTCGGAAAAAATCTGTATATCAAGCGATCCCGTTAACAGAGAACCATGATTCCAGACGTGAATTTTTTGCCAATTTGAATTAACTCCAAGAAGCTGGTGTTTCACTGCATTTTGACGAAGGGTGGTGAAATTCGAGTTAATCTATACCATATGCCCCCAAACAGTTAACTTAATAAGCCCACATACATGTACACCTGAGTGTCTTATGTACGTGTTCATGTCAAAAGCGTGCCCAATGCCCTTTTAACAAGCCAAACATCCAAGCGTGCCAGCCGTTTGTCTTTATTAATGTTTCTGCTGTTTATGTAGACACGCAACAGCAATTTTCATTTTCCGTGTAACATACAAAAGAAAAATGATGCGCAATTGAAAAAAATGACATGCCACGAGTTTGGGACAATGTTCAGCACGATTTATGTAGCCAGCTGCAGTTTACCGATAGACCTGTACGTAGCTTTATGTTTATTGCGGTAACAGCCAGTTTAGTGTGACAAATTTAAATTGTGACGCTGACTCTTACTGATTAAAACTCATAGGTTTAAATTTTACTTCATGTCAAGTTGGTCAGGTAACAATGAGATGCCATTGTTTATTCTGACAACTTTACGTTAAATGGAAATGTCCCGACTGCTTACGGTCTAATCAGGAAAACCGCGTAAAAGCCTATTAACAAGCTTGTTACGTTCCGTACCGTAATAGTAATAGTGACTACCGTCAAAAGAACTGAAAACTCATTTGCTTTTTCAGAAGTGGCTCGATTTTGGAAACATTTCTAACAAGTTTGTCTTTTTTACTATTTTCACTTGCCAATTCGGAGATAGAAATATTTTTCCCCGTTGAGCGTTTTGACACACATCATGTTTTATCACGGTAGAATAGTCCGAGTCATTATTCGTAGGCTGTGAATGAGAAGGAATGTGCCTTCAAATGTCGTCTAATGTCCATTCACCGAAACTGGGTCACTTGATGTAGTGACATTAGGAATACTCAGGTGAACAAGGTAGAGTTCAATACCGCTAGTACCTTGCTATCGCTAGAAAAGCAAGATTTCGAGAGATAACGCGAGACATTGCCGTGTATTTCCATGAGAACACTTGATTTTGGCAAGATTTTTCTAGCCGCAAGACAGCTCCTTAACTGTACCCAAGTCAGCTGGTGACACGCACATGGTGTTGTAGGACACTGCAAAATACATTGAAGGACTATTCAAGTTTAGTAAACATTTACATGTACATGTTGTATTTACAATACATGTAGGCACAATACGGTCATTCTGTGGCGATGACTACGCATCAGTACCAAAAAACAGGCTTGTCTTTTTTAAAATTCCATTAAAAGCAGAGCAGAGGTCAGTTAAAGGCAATCTTATATCCACACTTACTATTAGAAACGTTCAATACGACCAATTGGACAGGCGATCATATTCTGCAAATAGGACATGCTGAATACTACTCGGATGGAAGTAACTAATCACATTTCTGCAAAATTCAGGAAATGGAATAAAGAACGAGGACCTGAAATTTCAGATTTCTAATACAATTCCCCTATATATGGTTCCCGCAATGATACATGTAGATTCTATCGTTGAAAACAATAGCTAGCCACAGCCGAGCACTACACTTTATCGAAACTTACAAATCTGAGCTCTCGCCTTTCATTGGATTGGGAATTCTAATTTCATCTTTATGAATGAAAAATGCCAGACACGTTTGTTGTCATATGTCAAGCTACAAATTTTCATCAAAGACTTAAACAAACGTGGACCGTGCTTGTAGGCATGCCTCTCTAGAAGCGAAAGATGAGATCCACAACCATTCTTGCATAAACAACCTGTGAAATGTATCTACTTCGTAATTGAATTTAAATTTAAGAATAACAGTATTATCAAACATGACGGAAATTGTTGGTCAAGGAGTCTCACTTTGTCGTTGGTCCATTTATTCAGTGTGTCAGGAGTAGCCTGACACTGGTTTTAGTTCTAGAAGTTTTATTTTGCTGCTCTATTTGTTTACGAGCAGATACATGTACATGTAGCACTTGATTGAAATCCACGGGGTAAAACGTGATATAGTGCCTCAAAGAATGAATTGATCGACTCCACTCAACTTTTAAAGAAAAAACAAAATGACACATGCACATTGTACATTGTCAAGCGCAGTTAGGTTTAGCCCTACGCTCCATACAACACAGTAGTAACGCATGCGCGCTAATTAAAAGGGAGGAAGGTACATGTATCAACATTTGTAATATTATTTCTTGCAGACTTGAACAACACAACTGCAAAGGCCATTGGAGAGGAAATGCACGGGTCCATGAACGGTTCTGTTGTATTGACTACTGCGTGTCCTTTGGCTAACTTCGGGAAAGGCATCATGTTGTATGAATTTGCATTTGACACTGTTATTGTCGGCATTATTTGTCTGGTGGGAATTTTTGGTAACCTGTTGTCCATCATAACTTTTTCGAAGTTTCGTCCCAGGACCACTACCACGATCATCTTGTTGGCGTTGGCGGTTTCGGACTTGCTCTATCTTATGGTGCACGGTATTCTCTTCCAAGTCTTGCGTTCTATCTACTCTGGTACAGGCGTATTTCGTGCTTACTACGAGATCGTCTGGCCTTACATACAAGTGTATGAGTACCCTTTTAGCTGCATGTTTCAGACTATGTCAGCCTGGTTTGTCATTCTAGCCACTCTGGACAGATACCTGGCTATCTGCCATCCTCTGCACTCTCGAAGATGGTGCACAGTTAAAAACGCGATAATACAAGTACAGGTAGTAACGATCTGTGCTGCTGCTATGCACATTCCAAGGTTCTTTGCAGTGGAGATCACGTATTCGTTTGACACTTGCGCCAACTCGTGGGTGCCAATGAAAACCACCACAAAGTTCGGTGATAGACTCTCCTTCAAACTGGCCATATTTCTGGTGTATCTGACGTTCGCATATTTATTACCTGTCGTTTGCTTGTTTATTTTCAACATACTTTTGATCGCAGCTTTACGCAGGAGAAGAAACACAGGGGGCGCCTTGTTCACTACTGCAACAGAGAAGAGTGAAGGTGCAAGAAACAACAGAATCACATCAATGCTTATAGTTATCATTGTAGTATTTATGATATGCCAGATACCGCAAGCAGCCGATCACCTTTACTACACAGTCCCGGATGTTCACTGGCCAGACATTAGTTATTACGAGGTGACGTGTAACACTTTGGTAATTTTCAATTCTGCCTTCAACTTTTATGTCTACGTATTATTCGGGAAAAAATTCCGGAACAGCGTCAAGAAATTGTTGTGCGGACCTAAAGTAACGTCGTCCATTACTAATGACACAAATCTATTTATCAAGAGACGGGAGAAACTGGATTCGTCGTCCTCTACTTCGTCCAGCGATCCTCAGAGACTCACTGGTCGTTTAAGTTCAGTCTCGTCAATAGAGACCACAATTTATGAATACAATGCCCATCAAACTATAACTGAAAGTTCTAAACTTTAATGCTCCAGTGTCGAAGAGGACTGAAGAAAGATTTTACGTTACATAAATCATGTTTTTATAGCCTGAGACAGTATAGGGAGCGGCGTTGTCTTCCTACTTAAAAGTATTTCCGGAAACGTGACTGGAGAGTCCATGTTCGACCTCAAACTCACAACAAGACACAGAACGAGCCTTATTGAAGTACTAATCCTTCTTAGTATTGTCGAGTTGTTCTCTTTTAGCTGAAACACTACAGATTACCCAACTTCACCTTTTTTCTGGAACCGCACTGGAAATGCGCATTCTGGGTGTGAAATACTTCCAAGATTCATGCCGAGCCCGCCTGTTTGCTACAGGCTCATAAAAATTTGTTCTTATGAGTTTTGTCCAAGAGTACCTACGGACGTACAGTATACTGCGGCTATGAATTGCAATTATGAGTCTCTAATTCCTGCTCGAGGTTATCGGCTCACTCTACATACACAACTTATGTACAATGCGAAACACAGATACGCATGTGCGTGCCCAAATACTCAAGTCCACGGTTTCGAGTTGGGCATGCGCAATGAGGCATGCGTACGTGCAATAGCGTGGCAGAGAACCTTGGTAGAGTAAACAAGGCGATTTTTACATTGTGCTAGATACAAATGGGTAATAAGGAGATTTCTCTGAAACTAATCAGTAAGTGGCGAAAACGGCACTTGGTAAACATTTACGTTGTCAGTGCGTTGATATTGCGGGGTTGTTTGAGCACAAAAAGTTCATGTTATTACTGAAGTTTGCTGTATTAAATCTATCACTCCGAATTCGCTTTCAGTTGCACATGCCGCAGTGTTCGGCAAAAGTAATGATTCGACATTTGAAATGGTATTCAGACTTTAACTGTGATAATTTGANTTTAAGAAAATAAAAAAGAAAAGAAAAAATATGTACAGGCAGCAGATCGACCCCATACTTACGAAAAGTTCTAATTAAGTGTCAGAGAGTATGTTTCAATGGTTTTTATGCAGATTCACGATGTTTTTAAAACGTCTACAAACGGATCATATGACTTTAAAACGAATGTTTGACAATCCTGAATGGCATAATTGTTACTTTTTGAAAGTCTAGTCGATATCTTTCGAAATATATTACTTTTAACAGCTGTTGACTCTTAATTAATTAAGTTTTTGACTGCGTAATGAAGCATGGTAAACGAACTTAGTTCGATTTTCTGCGCATAAGATTCAGTCTGTTCATTACTCAATACGGAATTGACGTCATTATGGAAGTACAACAATAAATAAAGAGAAGAAAGGTGTAGGTTGAATGAAACATATCAAATTCCAAGATTAAGTTTCGTTTTGAAAAACGAATGTGTATATAATTTTAAGTGGTTTTGCTCGTCTGTATTCCACTCTCGCAAATAGTACACTTCATTCTTCCCAATGCCTGAAGTTCTGACCATGTATTGCTTCTCGACTCACATAAATTTTCAAGCGTATTGTAGACCATTTCGGGATTACGTCAGGACGGTCACCTTAACAATTTTAGCACATATGTGTTAACTTTAAAACACCTAAAAGATATTAAATATCTTTCAAGCGCACTACAACTTCTATAAACACAAAATGTTTAATATGAACATTCTCTTAACATCAGTACTCTTTGAAGCCCCCACACTCCAGCACCATCACAGAGGAGCGGGTGACCATTTGGACAAAAAACTCAAAGCAACTGGCTGTGAGAGATTATCGCATTTACGTTATAACAATGAACAATTCTGCTTTTTTTCTTGCCGGATACGTGTTACTATAAAATATACTTATTGAAATTAATTAGGCACTTATTTAAAATTATTTGAAAATATTACCCAAGTTCATGAGTATCACAAAAACTAGATGTTCTTTGTTCCAAAGTAGTTGGATGGTTATTGTAATTTTTGTAATACCCTAGAAATTGAGTCGTAAATTGTTGATACCCTAGTAGCTGGGTACTTAGTTTTAGCTATTAGTAATATCCAAGTAGTTTATTCGCAGTTTTTGTGTAATACCCAAGCAGTTGGGTACTTACTTTGCAATTATTTGTAATACTCAAGTAGTTGGGTATTTATTTTTAACACCTAAGTAATTGGATACTTATTTTATCGAACTTGCCGTTGTTTGTATTACCCAAGAAGTTTGGTACTTATTTGTAATACCCACTAAAGTAGTTGGGTACTTATTTGTTGTCATTTGTAACACTCGAGCTGTTGGATACTTACTTGTATTGTATTGTATTTGGTGTTATTTGTAATATCTAAGTAGTTGGTTACTAATTTGTAGTTACGTGTAATACCCAAGTAGTGGGGTACTCATTGGTAGTTAGTTGTAATGCCCAAAGAGTTGGGTACTTATTTGTATCGTCTTTGCAGTTATTTGAAATACCTAAGTAATTAAGAAATTATTTTTAGTTATTTGAAATACACCAGTAGTTGGGAGTTATTTGTATCGTATTTACAGTTATTTGAAATACTTCAGTAGTTGGGTATTTATTTGAATCGTATTTGCAGTTATTTGAAATACCTAAGTAGTTGGGTAGTTACTTGCAATCATTTGTATTATCCAAGTAGTTGAAACGTATTTGTACCGTCTTTGGTGTTATTTGTAATACCCAAGTAGTCGGGTACTTATTTATATCGTCTTTGTAGTTATTAAAAAAAACTGATACTTGGGTATTCATTTGTAGTTTTTCGTAATACCCAAGTAGGTGGACACTCATTTGCAGTTATTCTGAAAACCCAAGTAGTTGGGTACTCGTTTGTAGTTATTCGTAATAGTTGAGTACGTATCTGCAGTTTTATGCGTTGTTTGTGATATTCAAGTAGTTGGGTACTTATTTGTGTAGCATTTGCACTTATTTACAAAACCTAAAGTAGAACTCCTATGTATAGAACTATCGACCCCGAGACTTAGCTGCGAGAGTTTGCACTGTGAATTTCCTGACAATTACGCTGGTTATTCTTTATACGCACCAACCCGTGGCCCTGGAGGCCGGGAATGGTGTGGTCGTCGATACCTTTTAAGTTCAAGTCTTAGAGCGTTTGTTCTGCAATTATAATTGAAAAGTTTAAACCTTACTAACAGGTGTTTCTTTGTAACTTTCGATAACATACTCGTGTATTTATTTGCATATATGAGTATGTATTTGTATGTGCATATATTTATTACGGTTTTCATTTGTTTCGATAATTATTCATTTGCGCAATTTTTATCTGTTGCTCAGCTTCTTCTTTGTTAGTTCGATTTCTGACATTGTTATCTGTATTATTTACCCGTGCCCGTGAAGTAAAATAAAAAATGAAAGTTTACCTTGTAAAAGAATCCAATTCAATATTTTGTGTTACTGACTGTATACATTGTACTTGCCAATTGTTTCGCTCTTGGCGTATTGTCCCATTTTTGATTTTTCTACGCCGTCTCGCTACACCATCACAACGTCCCGTTTTTTGACACAGGGCGAAATTGACATGTTAGCATACATGTATACTATTGTAATTTCCCACGCGACGTAACCCTATTTTCCTGTTCGACTATAAAGAAAAAACTGGACGATTCATTAGTTTTTGCCGCAACTGCAATTTCTCATTCGACAGAAAAAAAAACGCCGTCGGACGCTTTTGGTTGTTCAAAAAACTCTATCTGGACGATTTTTGTATGTTGCGGTGAACATTTCACTTTTACGCTTTAACGCTCCTGTTACCTAACATTAGTTGATATGTGGAAACCTTATAACAATTTTAATCTTCATTTAAACGAAAATCGGGTAGTGATGTTGCAGTTGTGCCACTGTACGGGTTAGACTAAGGCCGCCTACAACCCTAGAAATTAAATAAGCCGGGTTTGACGTCAGTGTAAGGCAGGCATTACTAGTAGGTTCAGTGAATCCGCTTTACTTGTATTTGTGATCGTGTTGGGAATGAGAAAAGGCCACTGCTTTGGCTGTAGACACAATTTTCTTCAAGATAGCGGCCCCTATAGCATTGTCGCATTTCTGCGTAGCGATTGAAAAATCTACTGCCATTTCAGATAGCCCTCACAATCCATAACTGTAAGAACATAGTTGGATCGCAGTACCTGTAGTGTTGGATTATGTCCATCATTGGCAGAGATGTTGTGATTTTGCGCTGGAACTTGTCGTTTTTGCCACTTTTTTCGGCTCCTGTCTTGATGGACGGAAAAATGCCAATTATACATATACAAAATAACGTTTCTGTGGTCATGTGTAGCGGTTTTGATGTGAAATGACTCGATTTTTTCATGGAGTTTTCAAAAGAGTGGAAGAAAGATAAGTCCTGTGGCGAATGCACAGCTAGGCAAAACCAGTGACAAATGAACAGTGTCTCTAATATGCTTACTTACTGTGCTCTAGTCTGCATCGTTTCTGAAAACTGGTTTGCAGCGCCGCCGACGGACGTACCTGGAGTTGGCCTCAAAATTCTCTCCCTCTACCAACCTACGAGTAACTGTAAACATCAATTGAAGAGGTGTTGTAGTTTTTCTCTCAAAGGATGGCAAGCGCTTAGTAAATTTGCTGTCTTAAAATCAGATTTAGTTAGCATCATACAAGCAAAGACTTTCTTCAAAAACCAACACGCCATCTAAAACTGATGACTTAGTTTTACTTGCACCTTGACTATTCTTGTGAAGCATATATGTATCGTGTCTCCCATGACATTAAATATAGTGCTACCAAGAGTGCAACAATGATGTTCAAATTACGTCCTGGTCCTAATTTACCTGCCTCCAATCTTCAAATTAACGCTATTAAACAAGTAAAGAACTAAACTCTTTCTCTGTTTCACTTGACTTAACAGATGATGCTGATTTCCCTCGTCAGCGGCGAGCTTAAAGTCTTCTACTTGCAGCAAATTTTATGTTTCTTGCCACAATGCGTTTGAACATTTGCTTTTCCAAATTCATCAAGTGCCAGTCTTCTTTGTTTGGCTTAGGACTTTCAGTGCTGTAATGGTGTACTACGCAAGCTCTGGTACCGATTTTTTGTGTAGTTCAGTCAATCCCTCTCTTATTGCTCTTTCTTCAGGTGACCCCCTTTACTGCTCTAATGAGGTTACTACTTTCTTACTCTAAACATCGATTAGTTAGATGCCTTTCTGCTACCATCTTCTGCGGGACGACGCCTTTAGTGGGAGTTTCGATCCTTGTCCCGAACTCTCTCCGGTGGTGAATCGGCAGAGTTGATCAGACACTCGCCGGGCTGCTTCATTTTCCTCTCGTAGAAGTCTTCTCTTGGTCGCTGTCGATAAACCTAGGCTTCTTGTCAAGTTTAGTAATGATTTGACTGGGAACTCTCAGCTGCCGACTTCAGCTGAAAAACACTAGCTTGTCCAGTTTTTGCTAGCACAATCTTCCTTAGTTTAACCGCTTCCTCTGATTGGCCTCCTCTTCAATGGAGCTGTCAGTTGCCATGGTACTGTCAGTTGCCATGGTACTGTTAGTTGCCATGGTACTGTCAGTTGCCATGGTACTGTCAGTTTCATTAGTACCACTCTGTGCGTTGAGAGTAGAATTGTGTCGTCCATGGCCCTTCATTGTTTTTCGTACGTTCTTGTTCACATTGTTATGATTGTCGACATTGTACTAGTACTCTTATCCAGTTTTATCTGTGGTTCGTTTAAGTTAAGTGTAGTTGTGATTGTAGTTGTAATAGTTTATAGTTATAATCACGGAAGTGCGGGCACGACATGCCTGGAATAAAGTATCATTATTATTGTATCATTATTACAGTCTTCGGGTCTATAAACGAAATATTGGTGGCGAATGTGAGTGAGTTCATTATTTGATTACACCAGAACGCTGGACTGGCTTTCGCTTTTCACCATCTTGGTACATTTTAGTTTAAAAAGATACCAAACCGGTTGGTTGCAGGGGCGGATCCAGGATTTTGAGTTGGGGGGGGGGCAGGGCAGAGTATTAGGCAGGATTTCGGCTGTCAGACATTCGCACCCCCTTACTGCCAAATGGAATCTGGGAGAATTTTAGGGGGGGCATGGCCCCCTTGGCCCCCCTCTAAATCCGCCACTGGGTTTTAGCGACTCCAACCAACCGTTGTCGTTCAGTACTCAGCGGACATCTACCTGGAAGTGAAAGAGCATTATTGTGATCATAGAAGTCTAGACATAGAATGCCAACTTTGATCTCGCACGGCTGAGGTTGCGCCGCTCATGCGTGGAACTTTTTGTAGTTTTTTAGGTGTTGCTTCTTGCTATGGAACAGCGGGCATAGGGTGAATTGTTTGTTCAGTACAAACGAAGTAAGTTTAGAACTGAGAGCCGAAAACCTCTTCCAAACAAATTCCATCTACATTTTTAGACTACTTTGCGGTCTAATGCCCCAAACATTGTCAAACGAAGCATCATCTGCTTCCGTTTCGGGTCCGTTATTAGCCTACTACAGCTGCCTGACTAGTAGGCGATAATGTAAAGTCATCTAGACGTAATTGCAATATTTTCGAAAGCTTACAAGTTCCTTGAAATATACCCACGCAATCAAGCACCACCCGAGTTCTAATACGATACAAATATCATATACCTAGGACAAACGATAACAAATATATACTTTGAAACTAGACCAATGGGGAAAGCTTCACCTTCTATACAGTGAGTACAACTTTTCGCTACTCCGCCGTTTTTCAACCGAATGGCATAAGAGTAATATCACTAGAAAGCGATTAATCAGCTCTTGATGGTGTATAATTATACCAGAAGCAAAAGATATTTTCTTCTTATATGAACCCCATGTTATATGCCTAATAGGCTTGAAAGGTATTTTTTTTAATTCTAAACACCAAGAGTGTTACCTTATTCGACAAATAACAGAGTGAAATAATGAAACCCCTCATATACTAATTGGCCGCTTGATTGGGTAATTAGTCACCTAGTTAAAATGTATATTTTATTTTATTTTATTTATTTATTTTGATTTTTAAAATGANGTTTTATTCATTTGTTTTGACCGTATCATACATGCTAGTAAAATGCATTCAAACATGCCTACTTCGACGCCCAATTTTGTTGCAAAATGGAGGTACAGGTCATAAAAAGAAAAATAATGAATGAAAATTCTTAAAAAGTGAGGTTTTTCTACTTCTCAACAAACCAAACTCATGTGCTAAGTTTCAAAAAAATCGGTGATTTTGGGTATAGACTCTACCTGTTGGTTTTTATATGGAGTCACTCTTAAATATACGTAACAAAGATACAATTAAAACAGGTTGAGAATGAAGACAATAAATAAATGACGAAAAATGGTGATTATTTAACTAAGAGACATGAAATAAATTAGCGTCTAAAAGTAACAAAAACAAACAAGAAATAAACCACATGGTTATATAAAAGATTAAACCAGTAGGCAAATAGTTTCACTGATTCAAAACATTAAAAAGATTTAAGACCGCCACGTTTAAATCAGTGAATGCGGTTAGGTACATGTACAGGTTGTTACTGTACGTACTGACCGGTGCAAAAAGCTTTGATGATGGACTGAAGACCGGTTCGAGTTAATCACTTTATTACGTACGTCCACAATTCCACTCAAACAAAACGTCCGACGTAATGTCTCTTCTTTGCTCCAGCCAGTGCTGCGAAGCCTTTACTCGTTAAGACTTCGAGGAATCACTTCCAGCAAGTGTTCCATTTGTTGATTCAATAACGTGGTGACTCTATACCTGCCTCTCTATTCACTAACGTTGTAGCTGCTGGTTCTCTAACTGCCACTCTGTGTCCTTAACTTTAACCTAACTCAACTCGACTCAAGGCTACACAAACCTGAGTATCTATAGTCTCTTGCAATTGTTCTGACGCTTTCAGTTCAAACAGATTTTAGAACTTTCTGTAACCTACCCAATCATTCTACACTCATATACTAGGCTCTAGAATATTTCAGACAATGTTGTCATATTAATCACTGGAAAGTTATCTGCGTATTTCTATACTAAGAAACTTACGTCATCACTATAGCTTGACCTGACGGGGTTATGCTAGTCAAATGTTAGTAAACTTATAACAGCAAAATGAAAAAAGGTAAAATACGTAGAACAGCAAAACTCTGCGCTTGCACGCGCAGAGTAATAATCAAACTAAAATCGGTGTCAGTCTACTCCTGACATTGAACTGGATTCCAAACAATTGCAGTAAAGAATTTAGTCAGACATTCATCCTAAATGATGCATCTTTTTATATCAATCGGACCTTTAGTACCGTTAGATATTTTTTATTTTTCAGTAAGAGTTCAGGATTCATCCATTTACAAAAATGTGATAAACATTATTACTTCAAGTAACTATCCAAAATTTGCAGATAATGGTTTTCTGGTAGATGAAAATGAGCAAACATCCACTAATTTAATTATACCCACTACATTAGTTACAGTATAGGGCTTAACAGAGTTACATAGAAGTTTAGAAATAACTCATTTCTTCAGAAAATAAAGATTAGTGATACTGGAACATGTACTGTGTCACCGTACAGTCAGGTGACAAGAGACGTACAATGGAACGCATTGTTGCGATTCGTTATGTTACTAAAGAAAGTGCGGGCACTGGAACAAGTAAAAATATTCATAACAAAGAGGCAATGTTACTTTGAGCACCTGTTACTTGTTAACATTCGAGAATTAAAAGCAAACTGCAAGCCATCAAGATAAAAAGTGGATCAATTGTCAAAACGCAAGATTGAAGTGTTCGCCGCAACACTAAAGAACGTCACAGCAGCGTCTTTTTGTCTAACGGGAGACCAAAAAACACTCGACGGTATTTTTGGTTTCTTGAATGGGAAATTGTGGAGGCCGCAAAAACCTGTTTGAGTCGAATGGGAAAATAGGACTATGTTCGTCGCTTGGGAAATCACACTCAGCGGTGCAGTATATGTGACCAATATGTCAATTTTGCCGTACGCCAAGAAACGTGACATTTTGTTGCGGCGGGATTGCGGTAAAACGGCGTGACATTTCATCTTAGAGAGGGGCAATTGGCAAGTGTACATTCACTGTTCACTGCCGATAACACAAAGTATTCTTGGAATTGATTCATTACAAGGCGAACGCTTCATTTTGAGATTTTATTTCAAGGTAGGCCTATAGGTAAATACTGTTGCGTCGCGATGAGACCAATCTGTGCCAGCCTTCGTCGCTAAGCTACCATCACTAGCCGTCTAGTCTCTGTTCGGGTGCCCCCTGCCTCCCCGTCTGCGGTTTGAGGCTAATCTTTCTGGGTCAAAGGATAGGTCAAGAATCGTTTTTAATCCGAAGCGCAAAAAATCATGTAGGAGCGAACGTGAAAACCAACAAATGACACCTGCTTTAGTAACAGTGTAAAATACGGGTCCCGAGAGTAATAACAGTCACTGGCTTTGGCATTTTCTCATACATAATACACGACGTAGTTGTCATCCACAGGTGGCGCACTCGTAAAATGACATTCTAATGGTGTCTCTCCGCCAATAACAAAGGCAATAGTATAGTCCGATTACCTCTCGTCGTCAGTCTCCAAAGGTCGTCCGCCATCTTGTTTCGCGTGCAGCGCTGCCACGCGGGACTTAGCGTTCCAATTTGGAACGCTCGTCTGCACGTTAGGTACTAACCTCTCGGGAGAAACACGCGTGGNTCGGGTGCCCCCTGCCTCCCCGTCTGCGGTTTGAGGCTAATCTTTCTGGGTCAAAGGATAGGTCAAGAATCGTTTTTAATCCGAAGCGCAAAAAATCATGTAGGAGCGAACGTGAAAACCAACAAATGACACCTGCTTTAGTAACAGTGTAAAATACGGGTCCCGAGAGTAATAACAGTCACTGGCTTTGGCATTTTCTCATACATAATACACGACGTAGTTGTCATCCACAGGTGGCGCACTCGTCAAATGACATTCTAATGGTGTCTCTCCGCCAATAACAAAGGCAATAGTACATGTCTGAAAGTTTATTAATATGCATAATCTAAGTTAAAAGAAGCTGCGACACAGCAAGATTGGGTAAATCTGCTATATGTTACCTGTTAGCTAAAACCCAACGACATATGTGAGTATGCATGAAGAAAAATTCAGGACAATCGGGACCCGTACTTTACACGACGTTGTGACTTGTAGAGGTCAAGATCTGTCTGGCAGCAGCGAGAAGTTTAGTCAGACTCACGTGCTTCAAAATACACAGCAACACTCTTGGAATCTCGACAGCTCTTTTCTTGCGAGGTAATAGCGTTATTGAACTCGATGTGCATGAAAATCAAACTTTGTTACATATGTCTGCGCGAAATTAAGTGTGTGAGTGTGAAACGATACACACGACACGCAACTCGCTCCGATTGTGACAGCTGCCTCAGCTGGATAGTGAGCCGTGTGCAGACGATCCAAGTGTTTGAGCTGCAGAAATTCTGTGTATTTCTACAACTGTTTGGCTTTACAGGTAATGGTAACGGTAGTTGGTTTTAAATCTATTCCTTAGACGGGCTTAGTGACTTGACTTCTAGAGATGGTTTTACTCGATTCCCAAACCTGACGTTCATTGCCGACTATACTCATCTCAAACAGAGTTGATCTTGATTGAAGGCCCATCGGTTTTCTTCCCATTATGGGGGCAAACGTTTGTTGAGTCTCAGTGTGCTAGTACTAACCAAATTGGCCTTGATGCAAAGCTATATTAGTATACAGGTATTTACGTTAGTCCTTACACAGCTGGCCGAGTGTTACCAAATTACGAAAAATAACGGTGACTGATAATGAAACCCATCATGTACTAATTGGTTGATTAATTAACTAATTGTTCAACTAATTAAGTTTAATTTCAATTAATTTAAGGTGTAATAGTAACATAAAATGAAAATGAACCAGATAGTTTAACTCATATGTAAGGAAATTTCGCCCACACTGGCACTTGGAACCATGCAGGGTTAGACATATAGCCAGCCATGCAGCTATCTGTATGAAGACTATATATATATATATTGTCAAAATACAGGTAGGTACCACTGTGTGTTCATGCAACGCTGACAGACCTCGAAATTGCACACAAGTAGTTCTGCTCGTCACCTCGGTGTGAAACTAATTATCAACATGTAGAGCTAAAGAGCGGACGGGGTGCATGCGAAATCTGTGAATCAACCGACACTGACATCTTGCCCGTTACAGCTGTTTAAATGAAAAACAATCTAGTAAACGTCATTTTCGTGCGTAATTCTTGGCCATTTGTAACAATGACAAGTATTTCGTGGTGTTGAAAACAGTACGCTCATTTGCACGCGCACGTGTAGAATAATAAGAATTTAAACTAGGTTTATTGGGAACACTGAAACTACGTTGATCTACAATCGTAAGATGGTTGTCCGTGTGTGTCCGTAATAACAAAGTCACTTATACTACATCTCCCCCTCAAGTCTCTTAAAGATAAAATTACACTAAATGATACAACAACAAAAATAACACAACTAATGAACGCCAAGTTGGAATTCATAATAAAAAGTCATCGTTCACTATCAATATCATCAGTCCTCAAATCCATAACGGAGGGGTGGTTTTCGAACACGGTGGCTTGGACTATGCAGCGAATGAATCGGTGAAGTTGGGAGTACCGCCGATACTGAATCATCGGGTGGTGGTGGCGGCATCATCATGACATCTCGCCTATTTCGCGTTATGCTACCTTTATCAGTCTCGAGAGTCACGGAGCGGTCCTTATCCTGCACCACAACTGCCGGACGTTTCATATCGCGAATCATTACCGACTGACCTTCATGGTATGTAGGAATCTCCCATGCACGGTGCCAAGAATCAAATGCTTTTGCCATTTGAATTTTGTAGTCGTGTTCCTTTATCCGCAGGGAGTCACGATCGAGTTCGACTGGTCTAGCATCAGGAACTGACGGCAAAGTCGTTCGAAGAGTTCGGTTCATAAGTAAACGAGCGGGTGACTCTCCATTCGCTATGGGAGTATTTCGATATGACAATAAGGCCAGGTAAGGGTCGTCACATTTACGCAAGAGACCCTTTACAGTCTCCACGAATCTTTCTGCTTCCCCGTTCGCCTGCGGGTACTTTGGGGAACTCGTCAGAAGGATGAAATCATAGTCCTTTGCAAAGTTAGCGAACTCTGCGGAAGCATAGCAGGGCCCATTGTCCGACCGAACCACGAACGGAATTCCATGCCTTGCGAAAATTGACTTCATGTGGTTAATCACACAGCTGGATGTCGCCGCTTCTAGTTTGGCTATCTCAGGGTACCGCGAATAATAGTCTACCACCAATAGATACTGTGAGCCTTTGTATTCAAACAAATCTGTCCCTAGCGTTTGCCATGGTCCATCGGGCCATTCCGTCGTCTGGAGTGGCTCGCGTTTTACCGACTGATGCTCACGGCAGCGACGACACGCCTTAACCATGTCCTCGATAGCCAATGACATGCCAGGCCACCATACACAGGCTTTGGCACGCTCGCGACATTTCGTGATACCGAGATGACCGACATGGATACGTTGTAAGACATCTAATCTTTCACAGGAAGGAATCACGATGCAATGACCCTTCATCAGCAGTCCATCGACCAAAGTCAACTCGTGCTGAACATCCCAGTACGGCTTCAAGATACTTTCTTGAGACGACAAATATTTTGTCCAAGACGTTTTGCAAAACGATGCGACCTTTTGACACACCTCATCCAATGCTTGTGCATGCTTAATTTCCTCTATCCTCCTGCTTGTAGCAGGTAAGTTTTGTACCGCTACTTTCACGAACAGTTCGGTGCTTAATTCAAGCACTTCATCCCGGTCCTCGGAGCTGGGGTTTCTCGACAGCATGTCCGCGATTAAGTTGTCTTTGCCGGGAAGATGCAATACTTCAAAATCAAAACGCATTAGCCTTAAGCGTAGTCTTTGTAACCGCGGAGTCAGATTGTTGACATCTTTAGTTGAGAGGATGGGAATCAAGGGTTTATGATCAGTCTCGAGAATCACTTTCAACCCCACAATATAGTTCCGGTAACGATCACATGCCCATGTCAGAGCAAGGCATTCACGCTCAATACATGTATAATTCGACTCAGTCTGCGAAAGCGATCTCGATGCCGCTGCAACTAAGCGACGCTGTACCTGCGAGAGAGTTGCTCCCAGGCCATGAAGGCTAGCGTCCGCAGTAACGATAATTTTGAGTGAAACATCGAACTGGGCAAGTACGTGGGGTTTGCTCAATTCTTGTTTGACCGATGCAAATGCCTCCGTTTGGGCACAGTCCCAACGCCACACAGAATCTTTGCGCAGCAAAGCGCGCAACGGGGCAGCAAGTTCAGCAAACTTAGGGGAAAACTTTCCGTACTGATTATTGGCCCCCAGGAAACTTTGAAGTTCCTTGACGTTCTTGGGTTCGGGTATTTTAACTATACTGTCAACAGCTTTAGGGTCTGGCCGAATACCCTCAGAGTCAATAATATTCCCCAGAAACTTGACTTCCGTTTGGCGGTAAACGCATTTCTCTGGATTCAGTGTAAGTCCAGAATGTTCGATTCATTTTAGCACTGCAGACAAGCGTATATCGTGTTCTTCCATTGACACGCCATAAACAAGAATGTCGTCCATATGAACCACTACGCCTGACAACCCCTCCAACACGGAGGACATTTCGCGGGAAAAAACCTCCGGTGCGCTAGCCAGACCGAAAGGCAAACGGCAATAGCAACATCTACCGAATGGCGAGAGAAAGGTTGTGAGTTTTTGCGACTCCGGTGTGAGTTCAATTTGCCAAAACCCGCTATTTGCATCCAGTTTCGAGAACACGCGGCCTTTACTAAGCTGGGCTAAACTGTCCTCGACATTCGCCATCGGAAATACCTCCCTTTTGACCGCTGCGTTTAGTTTCGTCATGTCAGAACAAATTCTAACCTTTCCGTCCTCTTTTGCTACTTGTTTTCCTGTGGTTTTTGGTACAATAAAGAATGGTGAGGGTTGCATTTGTGGTGGTTGTGACAACTCGGTATTTGAACACGCTGTGACACTTTTCACTTTCAGAGGAGCGTTGATATGGTACAAGCTTGTACACGAAACTTTTATGTTGGTGGACATGGCACAGTGGTGCCGGGTACTTTCTCAAAAACTTCACACTCATGTCCGTGGAAGTGAGAAACTTTCAATTATTTTTAAGCACTCTAATGGGATAGTTTCAAGAATATCTTGTTGCTCATTCGCATTGTGACAACCAAGAGCAAAGCTTGAAATTTTTCTCTTATGGGCATTTCCTCTTTTTGGTTTCAATTTCCTCTTATTTGATTTCTAGCTTCCTCTTTTTTGTCCCTTTTTTATCATTATTTTGACTTCATTCATTCAAAAATGTTTCAATTAAATTTTACAACACAAAAAATATTTCTATTACACCAGTCTATTTATTTGTGGAATGATACATCACTGGGAAAATTTTCCTCTTTTTGTCACTGGTCATTCCAAGCCCTGCAAGATGTCTTGATTTGGCGACCTGTCTACTCTGATGAGAAGTGGTTGCTGAGCTTGGGTAGAATTGACAGATCACTGTTACTTCAGAACATGTTCAGTTTGCTCACGGAACAAAGTAATTTGCCCAGTCGATCTTTCTGAGCCAAGAAAGCACATGAGTAAGCTTGAACAATTTGAGACAAATGGCAAATGGTCTTGTTTCTTGTCATACAAAAATTCAGTCAGGTGTGTTCTTAACAGTGTACAGTTTGACTTGATACTGGCAGTGCTGTAGTGGGGCGTAGGTGCACGTAGGCGCAGCCATTTTGGCATTTGAACGTAGCGCTTACATTCAGTGCTCAAGGCGATACGGTGGGCTTTTGGCGCCTACTTACCTCTAATTTCACCACAACAGCACTAAATACTGCCTGCTACATGTGTCTCACATTTTATTGCTTAATCCTTAATGATTTTAGCAACAGTCTTCAGTGAAGAGAGAAGTTTGGTACAAGAGGATACACCTTAGACCAGTTTGTGACTGCATTTATCATGGGAAAGCCATGCTACAAGGGCAAGTCATGCCGCTTCATCAGCATGTTTTGTCTCACAGCCAGTTTCTTCCTGGTCGAGATCATCGTTGGTTACGTAGTCAACTCTATTGCACTGGTGGCCGACTCGTTCCATATGCTGTCTGATGTTGTCGCTCTTGTTGTTGGATTCGCCTCCATTAGGGTAGGTCATTTAAACTGCCAGATTGACATTTTTCTTGACCATGTAAAATTTGACGAGACAGTGCTCAATAGGCCTTTTAAAAAGGTTCTTGTTGTGCGTTACTTTGCCTGTGTCCTGAATTTGCTCATAGTTTCTGTTTGTTGTACAGTGTGCAAAGCATCCTGGGATGTGTTTTTATACAGTGCTGTCACTTTATACTTTTGTGAACATGTTTATACTTTTTTGGTGAATATCGTATTTTGTTCTTTTCCATACCTTTCTGTGTGCTCCATACTTCATACCTTTCTGTTGCTATCATAGTCTTCATTTTCATTTTTGGAAATGAACTATTCATCAACATTTTTGATCAACCGAGTCGTTTAGTGTGTTTCCAAAGATTTCTATGGGTTCAGTCAGTCCTGAAGAGTGCCAGTGTCTGCCACAGTGTTATCTGTAAAATGCTTTGGGTCAAGAATAAGCTGGACTTCTGTAATGGTGACTGTCAGTGCACTGACAGACCTTGGCCCTTGGGTCATGACAACTAAAGTGCACTAAGACACTGCATAATACTTGGTAATTTATGCTAGGCTTGTAAACTTAGTTAATATAGAGATTAATAGTTAAGTTCAATAAATTATACTTTATTTGAACTTTTTTACGGCAAAATTATACCTTTTTGATGACGATGTGGATGCTTTTCTTCAATTTTAATGAGTGTATGGCTTCATCCACGATTTTTCGAACTGGACGTCCAAAATGACCCCAATTGTCAAGTGGGCGTCCATTTTTCTGACTGAGCGTATAGACATTCCATCGCCTTGATTTGCGTCACGTTGCATGACAGTTATTTGAAAGTTGCTTGATTATTGCAAAATAGTTAAGTCTTGTGATACAGACAAAAAGGGTAAGGTACTAACAAAATGTGTAATATTTAAATTAACAAATGGTTGGGTAAACTTAGCTAAAACAATCTATATACATTTACCAAATACAAAAACCACTGCAATTTAAAAAGTAAGGACTCTTAAAACAGATTGTGAGTTCGGATGAGCTTGCAAGTTACCAGAAACTGAGCAGTCCAGCACTGCATTATGTGCTAGATGAATTCGTAAGTGCACAACAACTAAACGAATCTTCTTGTTCAACTGTATCAATGTGTTCAGATAAAGTTATAAAATATTTTGGACACTTCAGTTGTAGAATCTTGTTATGCACAGTATCATCAAACCTAGTTTCCACCTTAATGGAAAAGTATCTAAAACGAAAATTTTATTAAAAATCTGGTAACCGGAACAGTTTAATAGAGAATTTGCAAGTAATTTGAACATGATACTCATATCTGTTGAAACATCACTCTTCGAGGTATCAATATTTCCAAGAAGTCTTTTGACCTCATCTGCAATGGCTTGAATTTACTGGAAGGTGACATCTACTATCCATATTTGGAAAGTCAGAGGACAAAGTTGCCTCAATGTAGCACTTTTTGCGTAGTAAATATCTTATGCCTGAAACAACTGATGGCCGATCTATTCGAGCAATGACCAACCAGCCGATACGGTAATAGTAAGAAAATGGCTGTCATTTCATGCAACTTCCTAAATTTTTACTCATCTTTTTAAATTCTGGCCGTCCTGTTGAACAGGGTCTGAATAAAATTATGTCTGTCCTAAAGACAGCCACTGTTTAATCCCTGCACCCACATAATGGGTTGGGTGATAAATCTCTGGTATTCCACTGTTAACAGGATAATCCAGGCCTGAGTCTTGCCTCACAAAGTGGGCTGTGATTAGTCTTTTCATCCTGCTTGGTCATTGTTCAATGAACATGAAAGTTGCTGCCTGGCTGTTCCTGTTGTTCACTTAGGTGCTAGCACACAAATTGATAAGAAACTGGACATCTAAAAGCCGGTTTGGCATTCTAAAGGCGTCCAAATTTGGCACTGGGTATCCACTTGGACGCCTTGGACACTCACTAGATGAAAGCCCTGGTTAAGTGGTAGCACTGCTATCACCAACAGACTCTGTACATTATGGTCGGTCTTCCTCCTCGTGATAATCTAGATCTGCCAAAGCTTAAGTTTGTCATGCAATTACCATTTGATGTCTAAATATCAGTCATCATGGTCACATGTTAACAAAAATACCCTTGGTGAAGATGGATTGATTTACCTTCCAAACGCTGAGGCATTTTATTTTATTATTAGATATATCTAAATATATGTTATTAGCTGTCATTCTCTGCTAAAACCAGTATTTTGAGAAATATTTTTATAATTTACTACAAACGATGGCTATAGAGCTGTTCGTGAAGGATATTGGAGTGACGGTGAGTCTGCATGAATCTATGACTTCCTTTACAGGTGTCCAAGATTAAATCATCTAAGAACACCTTTGGTTGGCAGCGAGCTGAGGTGCTTGGGGCTATGGTTAATGCAGTCTTCCTTGTCGCACTTTGCTTCAGTATTGCTGTGGAATCAATACAAGTGAGTACTTGAATCTTTCTGCTTCAGTAGAGAGTAGCCCTACTTTGTGAAGTATTTCATCTTAAAAAGTGGAATTTCCGCTCTAATTCCTTATCTTTGTGATTGCTTGGTCAAATTAGTTAGAAACACAACATATAGCGATGATGTGAATATGAAGTACAAGTTGAAAATTGTCAAATGTTTTTAAGAACGGGCTTTGCGTCAAAAATGATCCGCTGTAAATCATTCAACCATGTCCAGTAAGTATCATGACGTGGTGTTTGGGAAAAACACTACATGATGCAGGCCATGTGAGCCCCCAAGGTATTTCATTAGTAACCTTTTTGCAGAATTTTTTGTTTTCCCATTTACAAGTTGCCAATGAATGCAACTACACTTTGTTTAGTATATATGATGTTCAAATAGCATTTCCATTTACTTCCTGCTATACATTAGCGTAGTTAGGAGCAAGCAAATACATCAGATTGTTTAAGTCTTAAAGATCGGTTTTGTGTTTTGTGAAATTCCCTACTTTCAATCAAAGAGAGTTTCGCGAACGTTTCTGCAAACATTTTAATAGAAGACAAATTGTGCTCTCCTTTTCATTTTTTACAAATTGTCAAGATGTATTTTATACAAGATAAAGAGAATTATGAACAGTTTTTGCTTTGTTTACTCCTTGGTATATTAAATATAGAAGTGGTTGCAATTTTCCAAATTTCAGTGGCTGATAAATAACTAAAAAAGAAATTGCTTGTTGGAAATGCACAACTGTAAAAAGATGAGACACCAATTGTATGTGTATATACCACCTATGCACTCAAAGTATGCCCATGAATCTATATTTGGAAAAATTAAAAAATTTTGCCTTAGGTTGTGAAGCGAGTGATCCTGACTGAAATATTTTAATTTATGGCGAGTTTAAGGTCTGCACAGCTGCCCTGGATGGCTTTATCAGTTCTGACGAGGTTTACTTCAATGTGTTTAACCTCATGGGGTATCCATGTGATACTGTTACTAATGTTCTGATGGTGTTGACTAAAACCATGGTTTAGAATTATCGTTGATACTAATATGCAAATCAGTACAGTTGTGCATTGTAAATGGAAGTACTGCAAGCCATGAGGGTATAGGTTGCACAACACCTACAGCTTATCATGATCAGAGTGCAGCAGATTAGGTCATTGTGTCTGAGCCCTTATTGTCTTGTTTACAAGTGCTGTTGTTGAAGAGGTAGACTCAAATTATTATCCACTTGAGAGAGATGGCAATATTTTTGTATTGAAATTCTCATTACTTTATAATATATGGTTCTAGACTGAGAGGTTTTACTGTATGTGTCTTAATACGTTTTTAAAAGGCCTTGCGTGACGAACCTTCAATACAAGTTTACAAACTATGTTATGAAATGCAAAATGCTGAGAGTCCTTCAGAATATGACCGAGAAAGTGTGAAATCCTGTGTGCAAGTAGATTATGAACTTCTGTTCCGTAACAGGTTTTTATTGATTGTACATTAGGTGTGAGACAGGGTTGCCAACTATAATCTTTTTGTTTTCACTTTACCTGAACGACCTGTAGCAAGAATTGGAAATGACTGGCCGTTCTCTTCTAAATGTTGGGCCATTAATTTTATAATTTATGTATTCAATTTAGTTGTTTGCTGATGATTCTTTGATGTGTGCTAACTCTGCGCATTAAACACATAGACTAATAGGGCTGTCCTGGATTACATGGTGATAGAATTCTCCTTTGTATCAGAGATGTGAAAGTGCGTGACCTCGTTTCGAAAATCAGTGGCACATTTTAATGTCTCTCATTGATGTGGGGAATGCAAAGAATTTCAGATCACGCATCCAGGGGTATTTGTCGAATTTATCAAACTTTCTCAAATCTGACTTTGAGCACACAGTGAAAATATATTACAATCTCAAGAGTCTTATCACAAGCACACATGTGAAGATTGACATATACATATCCAAAGTTTCGTTTTATTACAAACAAACCATCTCCAGGGAGATGTAGTATGACAGCATCAAATCAAACCAGTCAAGACACAGTATATTATATATAGTCACACTGTTGAAGATCACCTGGAAGTGCAAAGTGAGAGAAAAATGCTGGGCACAGCTGACAACACCAGTCACCAGAGCTGGAGATAATTGTAAGCTCCAATTTTCTGTTTAGGTAATACTCAGCATGTTTCCCCCCTTATGTGAATAGGTTCCTTTGTAAGCAATATCATACAGTCCAGTAAACTCAGGTCAGACTATAATATAATAACAGTCTCTAATGAATGATTTACAACACCACAGTGGTTATCCTTAGAATGGTCTTTCACCCTGTTACACCAAATTCAGGTCAGTCCAGTTTAATGCCAATAGTTGGTGGAATAATGGATACTGGGGTGCTCACAAAGGGTGTTTGACTTAAATGTTGTTAAAAGTGAAATAAATTTTTAAGTGTGTCCTTTACATAATGGATCTTTGCCAAAAAATACATACCTTGATCCTGTTAGAAATATAGTTGATGGTACTTTTGTAAAAATAACAAAAACAAACATTATAAAAGAGTTGAGAAACCTGTTCAAATTTTTATTAAAATCTGAAGAAAGATGCCAATCTATTGTGAAGATGTAAAATGTGTGCTTGTGTACATGAATGCTAATGTGTTATGGTTTGCAGTATGGGCCAGTGGTTTTATTACCTGAAATAAATTGAACCCAGATACACCGAAAAAAGCTCAAGAATGTCAAATTTGTGAACGAATGACCACCGATCTTTAGACCTTATGATGGTGTCATATGTTTACAGGATGATTAAATGTCCATTTTTTTACCTACTGTACGCAGCTCCTTAGTTGGAGTTGCTAGTTGCTTACTGTTAATGTATCTAGACTTGCGGATGCGACCATGTGCTATAAGTTTGCGCCTGAACGAAGGCAGAGAAAGATGTTATTCCTAACCCCCCTCCCAGTCTCCACTGATTTCTACTCTGCCAGTTTGCCTGACCAGCTCTTGATACGCCTATGATCTGTTGGCACTTAACAGCTTTTCTCGAATATATCAACTGTTTACAGCGCCTCATTACCACAGACAAGGTGAATAACCCACAGTTAATGTTGATTGTTGGTGGTGCTGGTCTCCTAGTCAATCTGATTGGCCTCTTCTTGTTTGGTAAGTTAAGTCTCACTTTCATGACTAATGAATAATAAATGATCTAACTAGTCAAATTTGGGACTTTCATTCTGCATAATTGATTTATTCTTAAAGCTCCATACAGCTCTAATTAAGTCTTTTGAAAGTGCTGGTCACAAACTTCAGTAAATGAGATTTGAAGGGTCAAATCCATTTTTTTTAAGCAATGAATAATCTCTGAACTCGATGTATATCATGCAAAATAAGAGTTGCAAACTGGTTGTATGGACTTACAGAAGGGTTGAAGATTGTGCTGCCTGAGTCGTCCATTGTAGTCATTAACTAAGTTTCTGGCAGCATTTGCAGGCAGGCAAGCAGCAGCAACAAGGTAGCAGCATCAGCAGCGCAGCAGCAGCAGCATCAGCAGCAGCAGCAGCAACAACATCAGCAGCACCAGCAACAGCAGCAGCATCATCATCAGCAGCAGCAGCAGCAGCAGCAGCAGCAGCAGCATTTCAACATTCCAAGCAACACATGGCAACAAAAGATCTTTTGGACTTTTAAAGGGATGTGGTGTCCTTTAAGAAGAGATGAGATCACAGAAATAATTTTGTATTGGCACTTTTGGCGGAGTGATCTTGCTTTTACACCAGTGCAGAAGTATAAATCACATTCACATGTGCCAGGTGTATAGTGCATCGTGTGAAATCAATTTAGATTTACATTGACAGGATCCTTGAAAGTGGGTGTAAACACCGTCAAGTAAACAGGGCTTATGACATTTACACAGCATGTGCCTGGGAAAAAAATGCACATGTTTGCCAGGTGTTATTGCTGATGTGTCTTTCTTCCATAATCCCAAGTAGATTGTGTGGCAGAATATTTTCACATCAAAGGTTGTTTGGTTTGTCTCTTGGCTGCATATATTATGTAGTCTGTTTTACTTTAAACTGGACGTGCGAGTCCTTGTCAACTATGAGATTTATTTTAGGTCACGGCCACTCTCATGGTGGTGAAGGTAGTCATGGCCACTCTCATGGTGAAGGCAGTCACGGCCACTCTCATGGTGGAAACCATGACCATTCTCATTCGCCTGCTGTTAACGGTCAAGCTATCCATCATGGAGACCTCTCACCGCCCGCCACGGATGCAGAAATGACGAACCTTACAGCGGACATTGCATCACAGCAAGATGACGAGGATGAACTCGAGGCTGGAGAGGACAACGGTCAGTTGTCATGTGTCACCATTATGGAGGCGAAGCATTATGAACAAGCAGTGGCCACTGAGAAGGAGACGCAGAAAAAGACTAAGCCAGGTAGGATATCAGCTAGTTAGGATATCAGCCAGTTAGGATATAAGCCAGTTAGGGTATCAGCCAGTCAGGATATTAGCCAGTTAAGATATTAACCAGTTAGGATATCGGCCAGTTAGGATATCGGCCAGTTAGGATATGGGCCAGTTAGGATATCGGCCAGTGAGGATATCGGCCTGTTAGGATATCGGCC
>NMRA01000060.1:641691-727751 GCA_002633005.1 Phoronis australis | reverse complement strand
CGGGTTTCAACTGCCGTAGGCTCACTACAATAAGCGTCCCCTCCCCGTGAAATGAATTTTTCTAAGCGTTTGTTTGAGCCAATACAGTATACAGCTTTCCACCAAGGCTAGGTGATGCAAGACATTATTCTTTGTTGCATTATAGTAACTGGTCTTGGCTAATTATCATTTTATGGCCTGGTCATCCATTCAGCCAAAAGTAGTTCCAGAGGTGGCTTATCAGCCAATTATTCACGCATGCTGACTCACAATAGAAGCCTGATAAGAGTGAAGGTGGATAAATGCTGTGTTCCTACAGTTTCTTGTTTTAGTGGATGTGTTCACAACATGTCGGGAGGCCTCATGTTTTTTATAAGCGACCAGTTGTTGAATCATTGAACTGCCCCACACAATATATTTTTTGTCGTGAACGTTGTCTTTGATGAAAAGTCGTGTCATATGCTGACCATTATGCATTCAGGAGCACTAATGTTGTATTTTTTTGGGGAGATAAGAGGTCATGGTAAAAGTCTGGTTCACCAAGTGTTGTTTGTTCTCTGGTCAGTTTCTCTCATTTACTTGACTGTACAGTGGCCAGTTTGTTCATTGCAGCATCAAGTGCTCAGCTGAACATGCGAGGTGTATTTCTGCATGTTTTGGGTGATGCGCTGGGTTCAGTGGTCGTCTGTATCAGCGCTCTTATCATCTGGTTTGTTGAAGGCAGCTGGGTCATGTACGTCGACCCAGCCATGAGGTGAGTTTGAACAGTATTTTTTATGCACCCAATAGCATATATTTATATCCAGTGTCACTGCTCTATCTCCAAAATCGTCCTTTGATGTATGTTTATGAAAATTTGTAGATATGCTCCTTTCATAGATAGGACGGCATGAGTAAATTTTCGGACTACTGGTGTGCCCCTTAGTAGCAATTTTGTTTCTTTCAGTTTACCTCTCTGTATCTTCGTTTGTCCTGAATGGATTTCATAAAGTTTAGCATATAGGTATGCATTAGTGAGACGACGATACCTTCCTGTTTTCAGATGGATTCTGGGTGTTATGTTAACATGTAGCAGGAACTAAACGACAATGCTACTTGAACATCATATATGCTAAACAAAGTGTAGTTGCATTCATTGGCAAATTGTAAATGTGAAAAGTTAACAAAAAATTCTGCAAATAGGTGACCATTGCACTAATGAAATATCTAGGAGCTCACTTAACCTGCCTCATGCAGTGTTATTCCCCAACACCATGTCGCAATATTTACTGGACTCGCTTGAGTGGTCTTCTGCAGAATTTATTCAACATAAAACTTGTTCTTAAAAACATTTGGCAATTTTCAACCTACATCATCATCGCTTTATGTTGTGTTTCTGACTAATTTGACCAAGCAATCACAGAGATAAAAATAATTTTGAGTTCGATTTTGAGTCCAAAGATTAGATCCTGGCCCCAGGGGACTGTATCATAGATGTTTTTGCCTTTCACTGTGTTGAAGTGGTGCTAATGTATGGCTGGGAACAAATGTGCCCCCTATTGACGATGAATGACTCCAGGCTGGTGTGCCCTCTGTTGATAATGAAGGACTGCAGACTTATGTTCCTTCTGTTTCAGTCTCATCATGGTATGCATCATACTTGCCAGCACAGTACCCCTGTGTAAGTTTCCTTTATCTTATTTGATATAACACCTTATTGTCAACCTTTTCAGCTCTGTGTTCTTCAGTCTGTGGCATACTGTCAAATGACAAGTGTATGTTTCATTAAAATGTGCTTTGAAACATTTTCTGATCTGAATTGTTTGCTTGAAAAAGAGGTGCCGAGACAGAGTAAGGTGTTCCACGAGGTGCTGCATTGCATTTTGCAAGGATTGCTCTGAATCATCCGAATGAGTTGGGGTTCAAATAGCACTAGATTACAAACATGTTTATACTTTTAACCACTACTCTTTTCTTCAGGGATCGATTGTGGACCAGAAATGATTATTAATAGTACGGCTTGCACTCATTACCCAGTGGGCTGACTTAGCTTATGCACATAAGGGCCCAATTAGAATGCTTATCTTGATGCTTTACACGTCATCATATTGATGGGATTCCTTTGCGACTCGATATTAGCTGGCATTTCCAAATTTCAGGTCACAAATGTGACCTACAGCTCCTTATGTCAAGCCCTGATATGGATGGGATTTCTTAAAACTAACTGACTGTCAGTGATTACAACCAATTGTTTTCAAGTATAAAACATCATTTAACCTTGTTGGCTTCAGCAAGGAATTGAGCTCGATTGCTAACTTTATTTTCAGTGAAAGAGTCCAGCTACATACTGCTACAGAGTGTACCTCAACATATTAAGACTGCTGATGTAAAGGAGAGGATTTTACAGGTGAGTCCTGCAGTAAGGTCTACTAAGGCTGCCCTGTACCCCCTAAGTTGATGGAAGTCGCAGCCAGTGTGGCATCTTATGGCAGTTTTATTTATTATCTCAAAGACTGCTTGAGAAACCATCTGGTTTGATTTGTGGCAAGTGTCGCAGACGAATTTTTTTTAAGGTAGTGGATGGCACTCAGCAATTTTCTCTTGAAAATTCTGATGTCCATGGACTTTGATTTACTGATAGATTATTAAAGTGGAGCATCTTTTTAGCCTATTCTAACAATTGGTATCTTGTGGAGGTCAAATCTGTGGATTAAGCTAGTAAATGTATTGTGTAAGACTAACAAATACCTTAAATAATGAGCAGTTTGCACTGCATTTAGGAAGTATTCATGATTTTCGCCATAGGTCAGGACTAATCGGACAATCTACTCTTTTCTAGCTGAGTGGTGTTATAGGTCTGCACGAATTCCATGTCTGGCAGTTGGCTGGTAACCGTGTGATAGCATCGACACACATCAAGATTGACAGCACTAGTCTTGGGGACTATGTGCGCATTTCTGAAGAGATCAAGAAGGTGTTCCATGATGAAGGCATCCATTCTGTAACAGTGCAACCTGAGTTTATTGATGTAAGTGATGCACAAATTACAGTGCATTTGCAATAAAAGCATTCGTTTCTGGCCACAAATTTCCTTCAGTTGTTTGACTGAAACTATGCATGCTCTTCAATGTTAAATGTGTTGCGATAGAATGGGGTTTTCATTGTTTGGGAGGATGTTGAGCAGATAAAATTCATTTACTACGAACATTTGTTGTGGAGGCTTCGGACGTTACCGCCGGGTCTTCTTCAACGGATGGGTCTCGTATGTCTCGGTAACTAAGATCCAGAATTAGGTCATACACACTGGGGAGCTGTAGTCCTTGGTCCGTATTCATGCTGGGCTGTCTGGCCTTGATGTCGGCGACCTCCTTGACTTTCCCATCATACTGGCGCTCTTCACTTGCTACAACCTGAGCATTGTCCCTGTCCACTGTATGGCCAGTGTTGAGGGCATGATCACCAATGTCAGTGGGTTTATTCAACTTAGGAGAGTTCCTTCATTCTAGCTCACAGAGAGCAATTAGTTTCCCCTATGTAGGAGTCGGAGGGGTCCGTGTTAAATATGTTGTATTCACAGTTTGATCCTTCTCATGCACTTCAACAAGTCGTTAAAGAATTCACTGTAACTGATGTCATCCACTTGACTGAGTGCATTAGTGAAATCACAGCTCTAGTAGAACTCCATTGATGGTAGTAATTATGTACTGGCCACATGACTCGACCTCATTGCCCACTTTTTGCATTTGTGCCCATGATAGGACATTTCCCATGTTAGCCGAACCCTTCATGATAATCACTTGCAGGCTTTTTTGTATTAATGGTAGACTGACACTTCACGGTGTACTAGTTTCACCTGGGCTACATGGTCTAGCAGTAGCCAGCCCAAGTTAACCTGAGCTGCAGGTCTACTTTGTCTGCAGCTTGGACGTTATGGATTTTTCTGAAAATGATGGCAGAGTGTTTACCCACAATGTTGTAGAAGTGTGTTAGCAGCCTAACGTTTCCTAAGGTTAACCATGCAAAGGGTTTTCCTTCCGCTGAGTTATCTTGCAACTGACGTTTGGTCACTAGTTTTCTGCTGAAGTCTGAGGACCAAAATAAAATGAACAAGCTGCAGGAGAACTCTGGCAAACTTTAATTAAGCAGTAAGGGGTGGAATTTTTTACTTGACACTCTGTTGATTAATTGTACCCCGATGTTAAGCGCCTATCCACAGATTCTGGTAATCAAGAGTTCATGTCCACTTGGTGGACAAGCAGAACTTAATAACAGCCAGGTGCAAAGGTGTCTGACAGCTAGACTTCTGAAAATTGTATCCAGCAAAGATTGAAACAAATTGTTGTCACACTGATATGGACATTTACCTCGGCTGTCATTTGTCAATAACCTTCATTTAATTGCTATTGTCTTGCTCATTGTGAAATGCGCTTAACTGCCAACTGGTGTCATCTCATGTTTGCTGTTTGCTGTCTCTCTTACTGTGTTAATTGTCTATTCCAGCACATGTCAAAGGACGGGCGTGACTGCGCCTTAGAGTGTGGGCCGGACCGGGACTGTTATCGGGACACGTGTTGTGGCCCGGTGGGCTCTGTCAGTTTACCCAAGGAGAATTTGGATGAGCCAGTGCAGCTAACTGCGTACAGCGTTCCCACAACTATGTCACAGCGGCCTGACCAGTCGGATGGTGTTGTGTAGCGCATGAGTGATGCGACTGCCTGAATGTGTTGGAATGAGTGAACAGACACTCACCTTCATGCGTTGACCCTTCCAATTGACAATGCATAGTACGTACATGATATCTCTTGGTGAGAACTGTCCGAGTATTGTTTATTGATATCGATTCAGCATGATCTTTATCATTGTTGGTTCCAGTAATAAGCTCAGATAGTTTTGCTAGGGAGCTGCTTACTCAAACATGCTTTACTGACAGCATTTGACATTATAGTAGACTCATGATTTTAAGCTCTGTCTTTTGCTGGAATGCTTTTTGTATTTAATTGATCATCGGCAGTGTGTAAACAGTGTTCATTTCACTCACGTTTCATTGTTTCTCGTGCAAAGGTTTAGCATGCATTCCCTTGCTGTATGCATTTTGCCGTAAGTGTGGGTAGACAGTTTAAAAGACTTGGCTACACTGACATACCGGTTATGTTTGTACATGGTGTTTGTTGATATAGTAAGCAGGACTGTTTCATTAGCTGTTAAGTTAATGTCAGATTGGTTTTGCATTCTAGTCCACTGTCAATCCTGTCAGTGTTAATTTTGTTGTGATGATGTTTCAGGTAAATTAGTTAAAATAAGTCACTTTATTGCCTCTTGTGCCTGACATATTCTGTATCACCCATTGGGCATTCTTAAAATTTTTGAATCCGTTTTGGGCTTCTGCTTCTCTATCTGCCAAAATGGTCAAGGGATCATAGTGAAATAGTGGCAGATATGTTTCTGAAGAGATGATTGCGGCTGATGTTGATTTTTGGTAGGATTGGACCACTCTGGCGCATCCTGGTGACGATTTTTGGTTTTGGGTTTTCAGTGGTATCTCTTTAACCCTTTGCAGGAACTTCATGAAATTTGGCAGATGGGTTCCTATGAAACTGACAACAGATGACAAGTTTCAGACGGATGTGACTACTGCTCTGCCCCCTAGTGGCAATTTTAGTTACTTGATGGATTTTCAGGTTTTTAATAAGGAGACGATTGTGTTCATTTTCAGATGGATTCACTATATTTTTGCTCCACAACTGTATTCTCCTTTAATCCTTGTCTATATCTTTGTGAAATTTTGCAAGTGTTACCTTATAAACGAGTTAACAGCTGCCCACAATTTTTTGATGACCCTGACTAACACTTCGCCACCTTGTGGCAATTTCAGTTTTTACTTTTACCGCTGTATCTTAAGTGTTCTTCTGTGGGTTTTAATGAAGTTTGTCAAACACTTTTCTATTATGATGAAGACAGCAATTTTCTATTTTGGGATGGATTTGGAATATTCTTCACTGCCTAACTGTCTATTGGCCATTAATTCGAATCGTCTGCCGCTGTGTATGCCAAACCGCTGAGAGGATAGGATCATCATGAAAGCATAACTGACGTGGATTTTTAGATGGGTTCAACTTGTGTGGTGCTGCTTGGTGACATTTTAGGCATCTGTGGCTCTATTTCCTAAGCCTCTTGTGTAATATTTTGAAAATTTGTTAAGTTTATTGCAAGTTGACAACAGATGGAGATATCACTCTACCACTCCGCCTCCTAACTGACAAATTGTTTTTTCACCATCTCCTCTGTAATCTTTGGAGTTTTTTAAGGGATTTTCATGAAATTTGGGAAATAGTTTTCCATTTAAAAGTCAACAACACCTACTATTTTCAGACAGGTACGAAGTATTCTATGTCATATAATAGCCATTTTTATGATACTTATAAACACTCCTAAAAGCCTTCCATTTGCAGTGCTGTCTTGAGGTCATTTCAATGCTCATTGTTGCTCTTTTTTACTTTTTAATTGCCTTATTTGATAATATACACTCGTTAGTGATTTATTTTTGGTGATATTCTTGCTTAATTTTGTACATGTATATCAGGGATATTCCTGACCAGTTTTGAAACTGGCCTTTGCTTTGGGCGAACCTAATGATAAAAAGCGCCTTTTTCTGAAAAAGTTGTACCCAGCAGACTTAGTGTAATAAATGTGGTAACTTATGGTACAGAAACCCTATAGGCAAATGAAATGAGAACAGAGTCATATTTTACCGAACTAAGTTGACTAGAATCTTGCACTTATNTAGAATCTTGCACTTTTGGAAGACTGTACCTGGAATGGGGGGGGGGGGCATTGTTGCAATGTACTTGCGTCTTTTTATTGTTTCATGCACTAATGCTGCAAAGAGGCAGTCCAGGAATATCGCTGATATATCATCACAATTATAGAACACATTGTACAGTCTTGTGAAAACAAGGTCACATCCTGTACTGTCCCCGTGCTTTACTTTTTGTTACTGAGGCTTTTTAGTTTATGCAGTAATGAAGTGCTTTATGCACTGTGCTCTCAGGTGCTCCACCCAGATGTGAAGGTGTGTGATACTAGTTGTGCCTCAGTCCTGTGTGCTTAATTGTTGTTACTGTATGTGTTGTAAATGAATAGTTAATCTTGAACCAGTGTGAAAATATAGATCGCAAACATTTTTAAGTCAGGTCTACACGCCACTGTTTGACCAGTGGTCCTGATGGCTCTGTGGACGAGAGCGTCTTCATGGTTAGCAGAAGGTCCCGGTTCGAGTCCTGGTCTGGGTAGAAATGTTTTCAGACTTATATTCATTAGGTCACGTGATGTGGCCAACAGGTGGTGTGTAGACCAGACTTAAAAATGTTTGCAAATTTTATATGTTGATATGAGTGCAGCTGAGGATCTTCTAGTTGAGTACCAAGCCTGTACTGGTACTGGCTCTTCTTTTTGACATCACTGACTTCATTGTATATATTTTCTCACTACATTTTCTACTTCATTTCACTTGTCACCAAACAACTTTTATCAAATACCAAAACCAAAAAGTTTGGTTAACAAGTGAACTGCCATGGTGAGATAGTTGATTTGATCAAGTCAGGCTCCGCATCACCTGGTCTGGCATTGTCACATTGGGGTCAGAATCGAGGGACATGTTGCCATGCCAACATAACAAATCATGGAAATTATCGTTTGCTGTTGCAGGCTATTTCATGACAAGTTTGCTGATTTTTGTTTGGTGTATCTTAAAATGGGACCACATTGAAGTTCTGTGCCAGATGAAATGGGATGTAATTAGCACTGAGATTTCCCCCAAAACATTCATTAGAGGAAACGGAAGTCATTGATAATGTTTAATGCCCAATGTCTGGAGGTACAGTCCTGCCTGGCCAGCTGGACCTTGTATTTTCATTCTCCTTTGAAGGGAAGTGGCCGCACATTCCTATAGTGGTTTTTGGTAGACCAACCAGTCATACACAGTGTGACTGAAAGTGAATATTGGCCCTAGTGAGTGTTGTGGACAACCTGAGGGCCAAACATCTTTTTAGAACAGAGGGTTTAGCTGGTCCTTCAAATCTGCACCCTCATCTCAGCAGCAGGTCCCCACTACACCCATTATATTTACTTACCCCATTGGTGGGTATTGTTATAGATACTTTGCAACCGTGTGGAATGTCTGCAGCTTATACTGTAGATCGAACATTAAGTTGTCATGTGCACTTGTATATCATTTAGTTGTTGTTTCTCTAATCCTTATTATTTTGTTACCCAATATGTTGCATGGTTTAACGCTTGTGCTTTATTTGGGTACATGTTTACCCACGACAGGTGAATAATATTATAATACCAGGAGGCGCTGTTTATAGCTCTTCTTGACATGCCAAAGTATATGTTCACAAGTGCATCAAGTATATATGTTGTGATTAAATATTCTAAATTTACTGTGATTTCTATTTTATGGCTGACATGACATGAATTACTGAATAAATTTGGTGTGTAACCAAGAACATTCCATGTATTCTGCTGTTGACACTACTGCAATAGTAAGTGACCAGGCATTGTCTACTGGTGACCTTCTTACACTTTCACGGTACATCTATCACATGGTTAGAAGAGGCAGTGTGGCCTTCTTTACTCGAGGTCGTAGGTTCGAGTCCCACTGAGCCACGCTGCTAGACCCTTGAGTCTGGTTTCTAGCTCCTCAGCTCGGTTTTAACTATATATTAATAAAACACAAAAATATTTTCCAG
Organism: Phoronis australis; assembly: GCA_002633005.1. Lineage (NCBI taxonomy): Eukaryota > Metazoa > Phoronida > Phoronidae > Phoronis > Phoronis australis. Next base: position 719,043 of record NMRA01000060.1, on the reverse strand, counting down.
GTGATCAGTTGCAATGGGCCCACATGCGCGGCCTGCGCACGTCTGGTACAACGTGTACCAGACCGCCTGCATTTATTTTTTTATCACACGGTTAAAAGGATACCTTCCCGCCGCGGTTCTCTGAAGTCTAATCGATCGGCCTATAGTACATGTACGTTTCCAATTCCCCCTAAAAATATCCATGGCAACAGGCTAAGTCACACATGTGCTGTTTAATCGTAAAAACAAAATTATGCTACACTCAGACTGAATTTAGGTCACGACGAAGATAAAATACCTGTGATATCCAGTAATGTTGTCACTAATTTGCGGATAAGTTACAGAAGAGACCCAATAATTTTATTATCGACCTATTAGATTTAATCACAACGGACGACGAACCGTTGTCAAAGTGTACCGGTACGCCTTTTTACTCACTAAAAGGATTCTAACACAAGCCATGGACTTTCATTTGCCCAACACCAGAAACCAAGAGAAAAATGTTCTGCTGCCTCTGGCGCACACAGTAAACATGACTACGTCTCAAAAATGTGCAATAGGTGTAGCTTACCTTGATGTTTTGTCCCAGTCGGGATGTGAAGTTGTGTATCTGGCCTAAAGCAAAAACTATCAAGTTGGCCGCGCCAAAGTGGTATTTTATGCAGCATAGTGCAAATGGAGACATCCCATAATGCACAACCGCCAGATTCGAACTTCTATTTACAAGTGCCCCAATATCCGTCAATCGCTTTTGTAGCCTCGTTTTCGGGCGATAGGAGTTCTTCATGTTACTTGTCGTATTCTAAGCAATTTTTTCTCGGCGACATTCATTGCTCTATTCGTCTTTCCAATGCCAACGAAGTATTACTGTTGTGCTGTGGCGGGAGAAAGTTGAATAATTTATTTATTTATTTATTGTGATTTTTAAAATGAGGGTGGCCTCTAAGTTTGTCAGTGATAGCACTGCTTTCCAAGAGGGCCCTCAACATATCAAGTAATAAAACAACAAAAAATATACCTAACAAAGATGCAATTAAAACAGGTTGAAAATTAAGACAATAAATAAATGACGAAGAATGGGAAATGTTTAACTAAGACAGATGAAATAAATAAATCGATGACTCTAAACAGTGAGAGTATTTGCTATAATGAAAAAATGACATGATTAAGATAGGTAGGGTATAAAAATGTTAGGTAAATTATAGCCACTATTTTATATTCAGTTTGAAGGTATTAATTGAATCGGACCGTTTAGTTTCTGGGCTAAGAAAATTCCATATTGCAGCAGCATAGCATGGGCGGCGAATCACTGAAAAAAGTGGGAGCCCCCTTAGCCCCCCTGTGGTGCACCGCTTATAGACCATGTGCAGCGTANGCTGTGGCGGGAGAAAGTTGAATAATTTATTTATTTATTTATTGTGATTTTTAAAATGAGGGTGGCCTCTAAGTTTGTCAGTGATAGCACTGCTTTCCAAGAGGGCCCTCAACATATCAAGTAATAAAACAACAAAAAATATACCTAACAAAGATGCAATTAAAACAGGTTGAAAATTAAGACAATAAATAAATGACGAAGAATGGGAAATGTTTAACTAAGACAGATGAAATAAATAAAGCGATGACTCTAAACAGTGAGAGTATTTGCGATAATGAAAAAATGACATGATTAAGATAGGTAGGGTATAAAAATGTTAGGTAAATTATAGCCACTATTTTATTTTCAGTTTGAAGGTATTAATTGAATCGGACCGTTTAGTTTCTGGCCTAAGAAAATTCCATATTGCAGCAGCATAGCATGGGTGGCGAATCACTGAAAAAAGTGGGAGCCCCCTTAGCCCCCCTGTGGTGCACCGCTTATAGACCATGTGCAGCGTAGCACTGAAAAAAGTGGGGCTATAGCCCCCTCCCCCCAGCCCCCTATGGTGCGCCGCCCATGCATAGATAAAAGATGTCTTGTTGGTCTCGGTTTTAATTTTTTAAAAGAAACATTTCCAGCAACAGAAGAGCGTGTAGAATATACCGCTTGACTGCTATTGAATTTTCGGTTGAGATATGCTGGAGCCAAGCCATTGATACATCTGTACGTACAACAGGCAGAGAGATATTTATTTCTTTGTTTTACTTACATAAATTCCAGCTTGGAATACAAGTCCTCGACCCTAGTGTCTCTGATTCTAGTACCCGGGATAACCCTGGCGGCTCTATTTTGGGATTACTCGGACATTGCTGACAAGTGTGTCACTGGTATGCCCCTAAACCTGTAAATAATAATCAATATGAGGCTGAATAATAGACTGGTAAAAGGTCTTAAGAGTACTGACATTAAGAAATTTGCCTAGACGTTTAAGTACACCGATTTTCTTTGATAATTTCCTTGAGTAATCTATGTGCATATTAAATTTGAAGATTTGGGATCTTAAATAAGGCCCAAGTACTCAAACCTGTCAACATTCTCGATGGGAGAACCGTTGATAGAAAGGGACAGCTTTTGTTGTTTTAATATCTGGTGGGTTCCCAACAGCATCGACTTGGTTTTACTAACGTTAAGAGTGAGTTTATTTTGAATCAGCCAGTCATGGATAAGGGCTAGCTCATTGTTGAGAGAAGTTTCGAGTTCTTTTACTGATCCAGCGGTGGAAAAAATTGCAGTGTCATCAGCATATAAAACTGGGACACTGTTGTGGATGACGGTAGGGGGGTCGTTAACAAAAATAGTGAATAATAGAGGGCCCAGAATGGAACTCTGAGGTAAGCCCGTGATTGCGGCTGAGTAGTCAGAAAAAAATACTACCGTATTTGGTGGCCTGTTTACGGTCGTACTATAAGTAGTTTCTAAATCAAAGGAGTTCGTTATAATTAACTCCATAAGTCTCTAGTTTCTGTAATAGGATACCATGGTCCACACTGTCAAAGGCTTTCTTATGGTCAACAAAGACAGCACCAATAAGCCTCTCCTGATCCATATTATTAAAGATAAACTCAGTAGCATGAATATTTGTAGTCAGAGTGGAATGCAAGGCCGGGGCGGAAACCAGACTGAGCTGCGGAGAGAAGGAAATTTTGTTCCAGGAACTGGTGAAGCTGCTTTTGGACAAATCTTTCAAGAATTTTGGACACTGCAGGGAAGGCCAATATTGGTCTATAATTCTCTCAACTGGACTTTTCACCATCTTTAAAAACAGGAGTAACAACCGCCATCTTCCATTCTCTAGGAATTGTGGCCGTTTTAAACTTAAATTCATGATATTCGTAAGGGCTCAGCTTTGCTGAGACGCCAGTTTTAACAGTTTAGCATCAATGCTATCGATGCCACTGTCACCACTAGATTTCAGAGTTTTTATTTGTTCTCGGACGTAATCGACTTGAATGTCTCGAAAATTAAATGATATTCCTTCCTGTATCTTGGGCTCGAGCTCAATGGTTGACATACTGAATTTTTCAGCAAGATTTTGGCCAATGCCAGTAAAAAGCATTTGCTGTTTTACTTTTGTCCGAAACAACATCGTTACCAATTAGAAATTCATTTGCGACAGACTTGGACTTGTTAGGTAAAATTGATTTTATGATTTTCCAGAGAGTTTTTCCGTTATATTTGTTTTCATATTTTTTATTTTTTTTATTTTTCAGAAAAAAACATGTTTTCAAAATATATATACAAAGCAAAGGAGAGTTCTGTCGCTATGTAACCTGGCACGGCCCTGTTACGTGTAGGTCAGTTGCGGAACCAACATAGTGCCTGTAGGGGTTTCATGATTCTCCTGTTTTGTTCACTATAGGCCAGTATCAGCATCTATATTTTACTTGTAGGTTGCATCGATTGATTTAGAAAAAAACCAGAGTTGTTTTTTGAAAATTCAAAAATTTTGCTAATAAAATTATACTCCTATGAACCACATAATACCGACAAGAACCGCTGTTGCATTGCCGGAATAAAATTAAGTGACGGAAGCCAGAAAACTTTACAGGAAAAACTCAGTGCTATGACATGACATCCCGTTGCTCACAACTTGTTCGATTCTATAGCCCAAAAACAAGTTGGGCAGTTTACCCCCGTAGCCAGTGTCTTACAAGACTGATTAACTTTATTCTCGCATTGATGGTTCGAGGGCCTGCGCTCTTTTGTTCGATAATTGCTCAATTCTCCGATCACATCGTATCTAGCCTGACTGGGCTGTGCTGTTAAAAATAAAAGTTAAGCTATAACATATTTGAACAAAAACCAAAAGCATTTCTGAAATGTTCGTCAAAGGGTGATCGTGTTTAGTTTTTGAATCGCCAAAATCGCCCAACTGCAACCGAAGTTACAACAATTCTTTTCGAATACACCAATTCACTCCGAGTTTGACTCTGTTCACTAGTGGTCTGTGATCAGCCTGGTAGATAATTTGCCTGCTTCTCGTCATAATTGACAAAAGACAGTACTTGGCAGTTAACAAAGAAGCTACATGTAGATGTTAACACACGCTCAGAACCCCCTACGTCTGGTAAAGTCACTGAACGGCAAAACGTTGTCATGAACGCGCTCGCCACACCTAAGCTCTTTTGATGGTCGTCACAAAAAGACCATTTTTGCAACATCGTGAAACAATTGAATATACACGTTCATGTAATATGCTATTCGGCAGACGTCAGATAATGTTAACTGTGGGTTATTATTCTCCATTGGCATGTCAGTGAGATATACACCACATCGCGATTACGAACGACCATACATACACACATCGGACTTCTCTTAAAAGATGCATATTTCCGAATTTATTAATGGTGAGTTAAGCGCCGGCAACACGGATGTTTTCAGTCTTCGGACAATCTACTGTGCGTGAACTTGGAATCATGCTTAATCTCAAGATCGCGTATGCGTGAACTTGGAAAATACGCGGAAACTTGACAAGTTTACTCAAATAATCATGCTCACGTTGATAAAAATTTGCACTACACTAAGTCAAATTACATGTAACGCAAATTTTAACCAATATTTTTTCAATTAATGGCGATCTTACATGTATGTACCAAACAATAATTGATTTAACCATTCACATATTCCTCCGATTCTTTGACACAAGTTAGGCTAAAGGAGATGATGGGCGATCATGAGTCCAATTATTACAAAACTTCTTTACAATGAACAAAAAATTCACCTGATTGCCCAAATGAATATTCAATTTCAAGATCACTCATACGCGATCTCATTGAGATTAAGCAACTTAAGATTCCAAGTTCACGCACAGCAAATCGCCCTTCCGGATCAGTAAACATATATTATTATCTTGAAAGTCAAAGAAATGAGATAAAGATTTTGTGAACTGACTCACTTCTGTTGGGAATAACATGCCTACTAATTGTTTTGTTTCTGGGGATTGATGTCTGAATGTCACATTGTGATGTACGTAAATGACAAATTAGTTCTCAGCTAGGGGCGCTGTTGTTTGTAAACTGCTGCAGTGTTTGATTAACGTCCATAACAGTTGTGATCACCTTCAGAGTGTCTGATGATTAGATATTACAACCTGTAGACTGCTTAAGACATGATACTGCACGACTGGTCCCAACGGTGACAAGGCGTCGCATGTTTTTCACAATCATGTAAATAAAACTGGACACGTCGGATTTGTAACTGATTTTTGGACTTTTAAAGAGTTCGCATATTGAAGTTCGACATGATGTCAGTCAAAATTGTCGTTTTCCTTCACAATACCGACAGTAAACTTTGCTCCCGGCTATTCAATATGGCAGAAAAAATAAGTTAACCCTGTTCAATGTACTGATTATGTCAGTTACAAATGGGAACGGACAAGAAGCTAATTTGGCCTGACACAATTATCTTTAAAAAGAATAAACATAAAAAATTTCCTCTCTATTTGTGTCCGTTTTGACAGGTATTCTGGCTTTCATGTCATCTTATTCTATCGACTGTGTCACTACGACAAGTATTTGTACTGAGGTGTCAGTTTCATCGAACAACGTTTAAACACCTCACTCTGTGTACATACACATATACTTTCATGAGTATAAGTTTAATTGAAAATGTTATTAAATCGACGACGGTAGTTATTTGTTTAGCATGGCCGAAGTTAAACATCGCGGGAGACTGAAGCCCACTTGAGTTTTAGCATTCATAAAGTAAACCAGACAGGCTTGGGTTGTCCATGAAACTAATTAAAATACGACGTACGGGACGCGGTTGAGGTGAGTGATGTAAAATTTGTTATTCGTAATACGATTTGATCGTTGCTGTATTGATGAAAAGTGTGAAAAACAACACACTGAAAAAGAGAGTAAATTTCAAATTGAACACGCCTTCGAGGCGGAGGCGGCGTCGGCAAATACTGACGCTTCACCCCAGAGGTTTTAAACTTACTTAAGCAATCGAATTTGTATTTTTTCCTCGTGTTGGTTTGGCAAATATTCCTTAACTGTATGACAAAGATATTCACAGTGGGAGGATTATACGAGTCATCATGTTTTGACATAAAACCAGCTAGCGACACCTAGCATAAACATTCTTATTTGTAAAGAACTTCAAATTTTAATGTAGTTTAGAGGTGGAAGATGACATATGACTATAAAGAAGCACCTTGAAGAACTCAACTTCATATTGCGTGAAAATAGCATCTAGTAGTTGAAAACGTACAGTAAATATTCATTTTTAAGGAACACAAGCCGGCGACCAGACCTGATAAACTTAAATGTACAATAGTTGAATCGCAATTGCTTCATTAAAATGCACTACTAGGCTATACAGAGAAAGAAGCTACTTCAAGAGATTGTTAATTTATGCTGATGAATTTTGTAAGGAGAGCGAAATGAAAAGTTAAATGTAAAGACCTGCCTAAAGTGAATTAAGGAAGAAAAAGTTACAATCACAGGGGTAAAAGCAAACCTTCGTGATTTATTTACATTCTCTTCACACCTGCTTTACACTGGCCCTTGAGAGTCTGTAGGGTTTGCGTTAACTCGGTTACTGCAGTTATAGGGATTCCCAAAGAAAGCCCTGCCTGGTAAAGTTTTGGGACTGCTATAACTGTTTTCGGCCTCATATTGCGACTAGTAAAGAAGTTGTGAGATCCGATGAGGAGTATAATGCACACTTCGGAGATGATTATGTGTTGCGGTTATTTTTAGTTGCTCACTTTTGTTCAAACAAAACCACATGTGGGAGTGGTCAACAAGGGTGATGCGCGTCTTTCTTTTTACTCACTTCAAACCTGGGTTGCGTTCCACGTAGACCCAATACATTCGATTGCACGTATTGTGAATTATCTTCACTTATAGAACATAATTAGATCATACTGTCATTTATGAATTCTATTCCATAATTAAGAAATTCCGATCTATCTGACCAATCACTATAGTGACCATTTTCCCTTCGTTACGCTAGCAAAGGTCTCAGTTGAGCAGCTCGTGAAAAATTCGCCTTTCATTTAGCAATACGCCAGTTTGCGCAGTCGTGTGTGATCTCTCTTTCTCACAAGATACGTAGTCCACTGAATGCACTCCAGCGACGCGACTGTCTGTGCTCGCGTGGGCGTGTCCCACTGGAATAGGTGGGCATCATTAACAGGTAGGAACTAATCTGGACACTATATATTCACCAGGTGGTGCTAATGGACAAAGACTACAATGCCTAAACAGACCGAGAGCAGGAAGTAGATCATAAAGCACCGGCGCTATGGACTAACGGTACCACGTGACAAGCATAATCAATGCACATTTGCAGATTTGTTTCCGCAAACTTTGTGAGCTGACGTCTTATGATCTGCGGAACTCAACACTGTATAATAGGATAGCGAAAACCGATGAGTGTGCATCCTCCATGACTAAGAGCATCTAATTGCGGGAAACGAGTCATCTAATCAAGAATCCAGGAAGTGCCACACAGACACCGAGTTGTCTTCTCCATGAGCTGCAGATAGATGACCTTGGATAAATACTACTTGGTAACTCGTATAAATGGCTTGAAATACCACTAAAATGAAGTGATCTCTGCAGATCGCGCTGGAAGTAAGGATCGGGACAGCAACTCTTCCGGTCACAGTCTGTCGTGCATATGACGTAATTCCTCTATCCGAAACGTCCACGTTGCAGATCGTTGCAGCATGAACGCAGAAATTATTGATTTGCTGGGTTTGTTTTCGCAGAGACATTCCGAAAAAAACGCAAAAACATGCGTGAACTCTCCTAAAAGCAAAACAGTTTCTATTTGTGTTTGCGTCTAGATTGAGTCCAAGTCTCGTGTGTCATCTACTCACCTGGTTGTGTGTGTTTCCTATTACATATATCTGTGAGAGGTATTCGATGGCAAAACAGCGTTTCAGTGCAACGACAGAATGACACCAGATGTTTGTTTTTTCCCATTGTCCACTTTTGTACTAACAGAAAATTAATTAGATAATATTGTGCATTGTAGGGACCAAATTATGTCAAACGATTGCATCTCGACCATTTATTAGTCCATCGCAGAGCTGGGTCTCAATAGCCTATTCTCAGAAACGGTGCTTTAAAATATCGTAGGCACACAGCGGGTGTGGTGAACTAGTGGATTGTTGTTCAGAAAAGCAAAGTTGCTCATACGAAAATGTAGCATCATCACATATCAAAGGTTATCAAGTAGGGCCATGACACTATATTTTCCTCCGTGTAGACATCTATCAATGACTCACTAAATAGCATCAAGCAGATTATCAATAAGTAATCCGCTATACATTACAATCAGCAGACCTCGCCTGACAAGTCGGCTTGTTTTCGTCCGACTAACAGGTATGCAGCAGATTTTTAAAGGCCCTCGCTCAGCAAGTGACTTTATTCGTTAACCTACAGTAATACACGCAAGCTCTATAGCCTTAAAGTCGTTGATTTTTTTAAACGTTTCACTTTGTTTTAATTTTTCATGGGTACTGTACATAAGTTGCCACTAATCCTGAAATCAAAGCCCAAAATGCAAGTTTGGTAGGAAAATGAACTCGGTCTGCCACGACTCGCAAAAATGATGTGCAACCTTTCAACCACTCACACAAGTGTTGATTTAAGCAATACAATCGTGGAATTGAATCACGGCATACAAATACTTGTACAATAGCTGTCAAAATTTCATTTTTCGTTAGCAATTGAATACAATTTTTCAATTGTTGTTGTTCATCATTCCAGATTTCAATTTTCCATCGAAACGAATTGTGAAATTCGATACATGGATGCGGTTCATAATTTTATGATTGAATTCTGAGTTAAAAATCTTTATTCACCATTATTTCAAGTTTCCTAATTTTACATTTCAGGTTTCAAACTTTCATCAAAACTATAATTGAAAATCGAAAGATGGATGCGGCTCAAAATCTATTATTCAACTCAGACTGAAAAATCTTCTTCATTCACCATTATTTCAAGTTTTCCAATTCAAACTGGATTTAATCCCGGAATTGGAAACTGCGGGCACAAATGTTTACCATGGTATCGTCTCTTTTTCAATCTTTATTTTTTCTTCTTTGCATGTAAGTATAGGCGTAGTTTATGTCCCAAAATGGCATCGCGTTGCACCACTGCAGTCTGTTCCTAAATGTGTAATATCTTGAAATTCTTAATCTTCGATCAATAAATGTTTTGCATTTTTTAGTAAAAACAAAACTGGTTCGGCGTCTGTAACGCTAAAATCCACACACCAGTCAATGGCATTAAATCTTTCCAGAGGAAATTTACGAGACAACCCATGTCGAAAACGTTCTTAGTTAAGCCACTTCCCCGTATAGCCAAGTGTTTCAGGTGATAAGAGGATTTGTTTTATCAACTGCCTTCATCTCTCTAAATCTCTCACGCTATAGTAACAGACGATTTTCGTCTTGTGTTTTATCAAGTACAAGTTATTTAGTGCACCTTCTCGTTATTCTCAAATTCAACGCCGCAGACGATTGGGTGGATGTGTATCAAGTTCTCTGGTGACAAAGCAATATATATGGAAACAAACCTCGGTGTCTACTAACACGTAAATAGTTAACCATTCAATAACAACTATCTACATTATAATGAGAAGCGCTGGGCCGCAACTCGTGGACCGATTGGCTGGGTAGCAAAACGTGAAGTATCGGTCAACTGACATATCGCAACTTTGACTTGGGAACTTCGGCATGTTGCACTCCATCACTGAGCAGAGTATACGCATGTTTTTTCGTACATAAATATTCTGCAGCCAGAGACGGAATTTGATATAAAGTTCGATTCTATAGTAACGTCTTAACTTGGGTCACTAACATGTTTTGTAAGTTTAATTCAATTCTCTAAAATACTAAATGTAAGGTGGCGATCATTTTTATACTTAGCTCTATTTTTGAAATAAGATAACGTTCAGCACCAGTGTTATTTCTTTTAAAGCGTGGCACAGCTGCGCATTGTGAATTTTGTACCGCTACATTTCTTTCATTTTATTTTCCAGAAAATCATTAAATTATGAGTCATCGGACACCCCCCACGATTGTTCCAAACTACGGCAGAAAGTCGACAAAGCCCGGCGTTCCGAAATCATGTGTGACTAAAGTGCTACTGCGACAAAATGTCACCGAACAGACGCTACTCAGCTCCAAAATTAAGCAGATTAAAACAGACCACACACGGGCAGTTCGAACTATCGAGTCTGAAAAGAAAGTATTCTTCAACAGACAGTCAGCCAAGCAACGCAGTCTTTCGGCCAAGAATGTCAACCACGTAAGTTTACTTCCAAGTATACAGAATGTGCCCAAAGAGACTGTGAAAGACGCTTTTCCGTCAAACGCATACAACGAAAGTCACGCGAGCCTCACACACTCGACAACACCACAGCAGAACATCGCAGGAAGATTGTCATCATCTGTCGAACACAATGAAAGCGTATCTAACGAACAAGTAGGCACTCTGGCGTTGCTAAATTCTCGTGATCGAAGAAAGTCAGAAAGTCGAGTACGAAGCAGGAGCCATTCACTTGACTCCGAGAAGCCGTCTTCCTCTGCATCTCGACCGACAAATAATGGGGTAGAGTCCTCCAGGCCGAGACGATTTTCTCTTGCAACCTTGCCAAATCGACAAACTGAAACTGACAAAGTGAACTTTTGCTTAAAAGATGCAAGATTTCTTGAATTGATGGAACATCTAATTCCACCAGTATCATCTGAAGCGGACATGCTAACACCCATTTACTCTCCTGCGCCGGAGATTGGTGCATCTATCCCAGCCAACACGTTCAGCTCGACTTTAGTGCCGGACGACATGCGGGCCTCATCACCGTTGAGTTTATACTCGGACAGCAGCAGCTCAGATAGTGGAAGTGATGATGAATGATGACCTTTCTACACCAGGTTTCAAAAGCCTTTATAAATATGAAGAATTCTTGATTATATGTAATAATAACAGTCGTTTGGTAAAATAAGCACTGAGTTTTATTGCAGTCCATACATTGTGCAGTACACATCTTCTAATTGCACTTGAAAGGATGCTCTTAATCATACATACTTCGAAAAAACACTAGAAAACTTGTGTACAAATTTCAAGAGCAAATTGATTTAGAAATTTAAAATCAACCCGCTGGCCATTGTTAATTATTCACGAGGAGAGGTGGATAATATTTCAAATTAAAAAACACTTATTTTGTAACGATGAAAAGATTTATACATTGCCCGAAGAACTCCAAAAATATGATTACTTTTCATGACAGTTATGAAGTCATCAATTCTGCTTCATTCCAGTGGTAGTCTGTTACAGTTCATTAAAAAGCCTACATTCACTTCAAAAGTCACATAAACTTTGTTTACATTTGACTGCACATTTACTTTAGAATAGTTTCTCGTATCTTACTTTCACCGACGCCAGGAATATTTTTTAATAAATCTTTGGTTGACCAATTGTACAAAAACAACAAAATTTGAAGCAAAACAAGCGACACTTGTAACTAAAAGCTTCTTTAGCTGACGAATTGAGGGGGGAAAGTCCACAGCTGTGCTGTTGCTTTACGAATGATTAAGTATTTAAAATTGTTTCAAATTCATTTCCCCCATAAAATGCTCAACAATAACACTTTGCTGTTGGAAACTGGAGTTGCCGTTTCGCATGTGGGAAGTTTTTGCGGGAAGAACCAGACAAAACTATTCATTTTTATTGCTCGTGTAAATGCGTGCAATCTTTTTGGTCCACCTTATTTTGTTGGATAAATCAAAAGGTTAATTTGGCTTTATGCTACGGTATCGAGGACATAATCTTCGGCAAATTCACAGGACCAAGCAGGTAGTACAGAAATAACCTCAGTATCACATATACCGCTAGAGATTTGTCAAACGCTTGCTATGTTTCACTTTTCTATTTCTATTAGAAATATTTGAATATAAAATTTGACAAAATAACCCCCTCCCCCAAACCTTGCCAATTTCAAGTTTTCAACACTAGATGTAATTCAGTCATTCTAGGGCTCCAGAGGGCCCAACCTAGAAAAAAATGCAACAGAAGGTTTTTTGCTTAAACGGCACCTTCAAACATCCCTTAGTGCCAGAAAAAAAACCTACCGAAATCTGAGTGGCGGAAGTCGGTTTTTCAAGATGGCGGAAAATGGCCGCCAAAACCGGTGTTTACTGCTTTTTGGCATGTTACTCTTATGCAACAGCTGTAAATAAAACCATAAAGCTTGTCATAGCTTATATACTTTTCATAACGGGCATACCAATCAAAAATGCCAATTTTCCATAAAATAAAATCAATATGGCTGACAAAATGGCTTCCAAAACGGCAATTTGGTACATGTTGCAAAATTTGTTTTTGTATTTTGCCCTGAAAATGGCAAAATTTCTATGCTTTTGTAAGTCAGACAATTGAAAATATGTGGACCTTACAGTTGGTCACTGGTTGAAGAGAAAAATCAAGATGGATGACAAAATGGCCGCAAACTCACAAATAACCCCAATTTACCGCATGTGGGTTCTGCAAACTTTGTTTGTAACCTGGTAATCGTTTAGACAAAAACATTTTACAATCTAAAGTCAGTCTTAATGAGTTGATTCTTTACAAAATTCAGTTTGTTTTAAAGATTTAGGTACTAAATGTGGAATTTTAATCACATTTTAGATTATTTAACATAAAAGTTCTTGTTTTTCAGAAAAGGCTTTGGTTAGATTTTCGTAATTAATTTCACACACAATTATTTTTCAGTAAAATATATTCATTTGAGGTATCAAAAATAATATTTGTTAGAGAAAAATATGTAATTCTAGTGGAATTATTGGCCTATTCTTTACTAACACCAACTCTGAATGACTTTGGGCAGGAAGTGGCTTTGCTCTCTGCTATTGGAGATATTATTAGTTGTTCCCATCCAAAGATATCGTCTGCTACTGACATGAGTGGAGAATTTGGCAGCTGATTTCACCTGAATTTGATGAAAAGTAAATAAATTTGTGTTACAAAAAGTTATTGATTAAATGTTTAACATTTAGTACTCACAATTGGTTTAATATGCATGTTTTTATGAATATAGACAACTGATTTTAGAGGAAATTAGTGCCGCAAACCAAACGACAGTAATCTGTAGTCAGTTTCTGAGATGTAGGCTATTGAATACGTAACGTCAGGCAACAGGCTTCAAGTTCTTGAGACAGTGTATGACCAAACAGTGTTATGGTAAATGGAAAAAGTGTGGATAGAGCAGTGAAGAGGTATATGTTGGTAGACTCAGCACTGAATGCTATCATAACAGCCAGAGCGTTCAATATCCCAATCCAAATATTGACAGATGAAGTACGCCAATCCAGAACCAATGACTTCAGTATTTGAAAAAAGAAGTTCCGGTTCTTCAGAAATTTGAGGAGTCCCGAATACCATCAAAACAAAACACACAGATTCCGTGCTAAGATGTGGAGCAATTCAAAGCTTGTACACAAACATTGGCTCGTCAGGATATGAGGAGACAGATTCTTCAGACATCCCAACTGATCTCATAACTAGAGATGTATACAATGGGACATGCAATGCACAGGCAGTGTCTTCCTGTTCTGGCTTCCGACAAACTGCCACTGATAGATTCAAACACGACTGAATCAGAGTATAGGCCTTTAGAATTCGCAGTGACAGAATGGTTCCTCAGAAGAATCAATGGCCACTGAAATACTTGATGACGATGATTTGTAAGCTGGTATGAAGCTGTATGATGATCTTATTGCTGGCATGACGTCTAGCAGTCTCTAAATACAGTATATGAAGATGGTTGACGTCCTTCGACTTTTTCTATAAGCAGAAACAACGTCAGATTGGGAATTTCACCTCACAAAAGCAGTTTCTGAAATGCTGCCTTACTTTGTAGCTGCTGGTTGTAGAATAATACGAATAAACTAGGTTTATTGGGAACACTGAACTACGTCGATCTACAATCGTAAGATGGTCGTCCGTGTGTGTCCGTAATAACAAAGTCACTTATACTACACTGGTCACATCTCATATGCAAAATCTGCATGCATAAACTTGCAGCAGATGCAACAACTCATCCAGACCGTCTACAACACTTTTATTAACCAACACCATGACAGAAGACGAAGTGACAGATTCTGAGCAGGCTTGTCATCTGGCCTTGTAATTGAACAAACACTCACGGAAACCATTACATCAACAGGAGGTTTGACTAGAGGTTGCGGAGTAGGATATACGCATCGTGCACAGTGGTTGCTTTCCTTGCCGGCATGCTCAAGTATAAATGGTGCCATGCGGCGTATGACAAACTTGAGTTGTGAAACAAGAGAGCAGCATAAAGAGTGTACTTAGTCAAGACAGTCGGGGGATGACAAAGACATCCTCAGCCGTATTGAATTCCTCACAACAGAAACCCATTTGAAAGGGAAACATTACAGAACATCGCCACTGATGTGACTGCAGGCACACGCGTCAATGGCGAAAATGCCAGAGAAGCGGGGAAGGCAATTCTCTTGTCTACAGAGGGGTCGTATGTGAAAGACCTCACATTCAGAAAAAAGACAATGTTGTGGCAAAGACAAGTTCACTAGTTCATGTTGCCAATGGTGATTTTACAAAAGTGGATCTTCAACTGCTCTTTCAGTGATTACGGACAGCTGCAAAAGACAAAAGTAAATGTTCATCAAGCCTTTTGAAGTTTGAGCTGTGTGTTGGTTCCCCCTCTCTTTTTGATATATCTTGTCGTCCCAGAGTCGCTAATAAATCAATATTAGCCGATGCACTCTAGGTCTACTTGAGGATTACCAATTTCCAGAAAAAGTGATACATGTAATCGATGGCGGTTCTCTCATTCACTGAATTCTATGGCCTAGACGTGCAACATTTCAGTCAGTTGGTAAAGCTTACGTGAACTACGTCAGAAAGTACACCTAGCCTACTGTTGTTTTTGATGGTTATGGAGGTCTCGGGCCCATCAACTAAAGATATCTCCCATGTTCGAAGACGGCTGGGTGGGGTGGTTGGACCTGTAGTTCGCTTCAATGGTGACATGATGATCATGTCAAAGGAGGAAGTTCACATTTTTGGCAAACAGCAAAAGCATACAAAGATTCATTCACTTCTTCTGAAAATGCTGGGTGCACAGTGCTACAAGCTGAAGATGACGCACATGTTTTAATTGTAGAAACAGCAGTAGAGAATGCAGCACAAGTTCCTACTACCCTTGTTGCAGATGATACAGACTTGTTGGTTCTCTTGTGTTACTATGCTACTTCACAACAATTTCCAATATTCATGAAATCTGACAAGAGGCACCAAAACAAGAAGAGACTTTGGGACATCAAGAAACTACAACTGTTTCTTGGTGCCGAAACTTCCGTGCTTTTGCCATTTGCGCATGCAATAGGTGGTTGCGATACAACATCACGGCTTTTCGGTATTGGCAAGGGTCTCCATACATGAAACTGCGTGATCGAGAGTTCTGCAAAAACGCTGGAGTATACACTAGACCTATGCAGCTGAAGCAAGACATATATGAAGCTGGTAAAAGAGTTGTGCTTTATGGCGGTACTGGCTCTCAAAATTTGGATGACTTGTGATGTAGGCGATTTGTGGAAAAGGTGTCATCAAGCTTAGCCCCAGTCCCAATACAGTCATTACCACCAACAGCTTCACCAGGTAAATTCCTTGCTCCCAGGACAATAGCAAGAGTGATCAAGTTTCCGTGGCAGGGACCTAGACCCGCTAGAATGGAGATGGATGCTGGCACTGGCAGGTGGAAAACACATTCCCATAACGACGGACCAGCCAGCAGCAGCTGCTGAAAGTAGTAAGTTGCTCGTGCAAGATCAACAGCAGTTCCAAGAGCTGTACTCGCAAGAAGTTAGGATTGCCGTGCTCGGTTTCATATGTGGAGAATGCAGTGATATAAGCTGTAGCAATTCATTATAAGTTAAAAGAGATAGGTTGTGTAAACACTGGTTGGATGTGTATAGATTTTGATGACAAACTGATAATTACTGTTTCGGACACACGTGTAACATCACTAAGGAGAGGCCTAGTGGGAACTGCACAAGCGCTTATAAACTGTTTAACTTGATAAACATACCTTGCTAAACCTTTCTCCTGTCTCAACTGTTGCTGTATTCAATAGTATTTACAGCAAACCGGAGGTGACACAGACGGTCAATTGGTGTGGATAGTAGATCACTAAATTAATCGCATAGAGTTATTTTCGTTAATGCACATTTTTTCAGGAGAATTCCCCTTCAGTCCAGGCTAACCTGATGGCTTTCACCCAAATAAGTAATTATTTGTTCAACAAGCTTGAAAACGGTAGTCGTAACCATCAGAGCGAGACAAAATACGAGTAATTCTAACGGACATTTTGACCTATGAAACTCAGGATATGAACTCTGTGGAAACGGCGTGTCTCCGGAATCTGAAGTTCTTATACGAAGCAACTATTTGGTGGCCATCTTAGAAAATGGCTGAAGCAATCATTAGAGCCAAACACAATGAGTCTCAATGGATTAGTCGACCCAGAAAACCTATGATGCAATGTTTAAATCAAGATGACACACTGATCTGCTCGTGCAAAGTTGTGTGAGATGAAGTAGTTTTGGCGACCATCTTAGAAATGGCGAACGGTGTCACCACAGCCATGCAAACCTATTTCCAATGGATTTGTTGACCAACAAAAGATACGTAAACTTTTTGGATTTTTTCTCTATCACATTCCACTCTTAAGATTTAATGGTCATATGCAAATCTGGCAGCCATTTTGTCCGCCATCTTGAAAAAACAACTTCCGCCACTCCGATTCTGGTAGACTTTTTCTCACACTAAGTGATGTGAGAGGATACGATTTATGCAATAAAACCTTCTCTTGCAATTATTTCCGGGTCATCCGTAGAATAACTGGACTAATGGACGCCTGTGGTTCTTCTCTTTGCAGATTGAAGACTGAAAATAATATAGTGACCCAAGGCTGAATGTGGGTGACTGGTAAAGTAAATAACATCAACTCATTTTTCTTAATCGATTTACTTCTTTTCTGCATTGTCTGTGAGTATGGCTGAACACAAACTTTGAACACCTTAATCAGTCGAACATGTATAATGTATAGGGTCATCATAAATCCTGCCCTCAACGGCTTGACGAACACGTACATGTACGAGTCTCCTACCAACAACTCGCTCTTTATTAACAAAGCTTTCTTCACAAATCGTGGTCTTCAAGTTCTTAAAAAACTTCCATCCATTCGATGGCGGTCGATGCTTTCTGTATCAATACAGTCTTGCATTTTGGTTGCTTGGGCCTCGTGTCTTTTGATATTGCTTTGCTTCACTTGAACATGTTCTGTTTTTTTTCACCGATTCGAAATTTTATTTACTTCCCTTCGTGAATGGCTAAAATATGCCTGAACAGAGATACGAATAAATTCTGAAAAGGATTGAGGGAAGGTTCCCAAACCCTCCGCGTGTGAGATGCCCCGTCGTCCTTACTCTCCGTCACGTATATGAGCGCATGCATTCGTGAAATGCCTACGAATTCCACACTGTGAATTACTTATTTCACAATATTCCTGCACCTTAAAAACGTCCAGTTAGGAATATGTAGGAGTAGGAAAACATTATGTAGGACCTTATCGAAAAGTCTGTGTATTTAGCCACATATCTACAAAACTATAGGTTTTAAGTGATTAAAAGAATATATTTTCTGAAAATAGAAAGCCTGTAGAGGTTGGTTTTAGATTATTACCAATACTCCATTATTCGGGTCACGTGACCATGTCCTTTTATAAAAGTTTACAAAAATACATGTATAAAGATACACTGACAGCAAGTCACAACGGTCGTGACCAAATTTTGTTTGATACAGACGAAATTTCAAAAACGTTGCTACAGTACTTTAAATGACCACTCCCTTCGTTTCATAAGTTGTTTTCATGTAGATCTTAAAAGTCCTATTTTGATAGATCTTCACACTGCAATTTGTAGAGCGGTGTAAAAGGCATAGTACCTGGAATTTTCACATGAATCCGATTAGCTATTTCTAAGGTATGATGTTTCGACGTCCGTCAAATCGGGTTTGTTTTTTAGGATCCTACATAACGTGACAGCCCAACATGTCACATTCGTCAGGTAACCTGCAAAATGCCATTCGTTTTGCGGGTTACATGCTTATGTATCTAATGGTTCATGGACGATTTTTTGACAATTACAAGCTTATATTGTAAGAAATCGATTATGTTTCAATGAAATTAAATGTTGGCTGAACTTACAGAAAATGCACATGTATCTCCGGAACCTCAAAGAGCAAAGTGCACTGATTTTTTTGTGATTCTGAAATAACCCTCTAAGAAATTCATTGACGTTTCCTCGAATTTTGGAATAGGTTGATGAAATTCTGTCAGTTCTTCATCATTTGACCCAGAAACTCGGCTACCCGCGTTTCAACAACGGATTTTGAAACAACTCTAAAACAGTGTACCAGAGACTTCGGAACCTCAGCCTTTCAAAGTATATCAATCCTTCACACAATGACCCTTTTCCTCAACTGTACCCTAATAAAGCAGGTGCTTACCGCCAAAATAAACAAAGGTATAACAGATTTTTTCTATTAAATTCCGGGCTGGTGACCTTATGTTTCCAGACCTCGTATCCGGGGTTGGAGATTCGTATGCTACATTTGCACTCCAACAATGATTTTAAAAGTACATTTTTGGCACTTGAAAGGTCAAAATCATTCCCTAAACGCGTAACGCGCACAGCACGTGCAGGTCTAAGAGTGACCCCTTGTCGTGAACGTGTGCTGAAATACGAGTAAAAGAGTTGTGCCTCCCGTTCAGTAACGCTAGGACCTCGCTAAAAAGCAAGACTTCGCAAGAGTACGTGAGATATTGCTGTGCATTTTAAATAAGAACACGTGACTTTGACTAGGTTTTAGCTAGGTCCTAGCGTAGGTCCTAGCGTCTACTGAACGCACACCTGGTGGCTGCCTCCCGCGGTAATGCCACCCAAACAGATCAAAGCCCGCACGCCTATGTCAAAGGGTGGGGTGGGAGGGGGGGGGGAGAGAGAGGGAATAGGCGACGCCCATGGGGAGTGGCGGAATTGGTGGTAATAAGGAGGAATCTGGAATTTGGCCCCCACAGATTATTTACCCTCCTAAGAAATTGTTTTCAAGCGGAAGCGACAAAATACAGTAGGATCGCTTAAACGTGCTCGTAGAAGGAAAGTAAGACCCATGATCCATTATTTATATCTATATTCATATTTTTGAATTAGACGATATTTCACATCATGTCCTGTGAGCCATAAAACACATATCGGGCAATCTGTCCGAACGTTGTGTTCATGTCCTTTATTGTTTCCGGAGAGTGTTCTCTTTCATACAAGCGGTGCCACAGGTGAATGGCATAGTTATGGCTCCAGTCATAGACGCTATCGTAGATCAAGTGTTTCTCAAGGCCGCTCGGGTAGTTCAGAGTTCTTTCTTCTACATGTATCAAGTGGGGGTAAACGTATCTAAGGTTATACGGGATAATGCAACTATGCTCGTCCCACTCTCTTCCAGAGAAGTTTTTGAAAGTCTCTCTCCAAATGTGTAAAAAGGACGTGTTCTTTTGCGCAACAAGTACACCGCTATTTAGGCGTCCTGGTTTGCCATGGTATTCGATACCCATCGTCATGTTGTATTTACGCAATGGGTCAAACGACTTCAACACAATCACGTCTGTGTCTAAGTATATTCCGCCGTGATCAATTAGAATGTCAATTCGAGCAACATCGGCTTGATGCTCTGGGCGATATATTAGATTGTTGTAGATTCGTTTCGGCGGTCTACGTTTCATAATTTTCATTGGCACTCTGCGAATTCTTGTCAAGTATTTCCACCACTCGCCAACAGGTTCATAATCACAATGCAGCCATATATGGTCGGGGTTCAGAAATTTGTGGGCGCTCAACATGCTCAGCAGTGATGGAACTTCAGGGGAGATGACTCCCCAAACCATACGTAATGCACCAATCTTGGGACAACGAACTCTTTGTTCGGTTGAAGCACTGACTTGGCCACATGTTTGCTGCTCGTCTGGTTCGCTCTCAATTTGTTATCAACAGACTTTAATGCTCTAGTAGGTGATGGAAGTGGGTTGACAAACCCTTTTCCTTCGAAACTGTTGGTTAAAAGCACATAGCATAAAGTGCCACATAATATTGTCGAACCGACTGCTAGCCTCGTTTTATGAGCTTGACACTTCATTCTCAGTGTGGATTAAGATCCCCCAATTTCTGGGTCAGAAATCGGTTTCCCGACACCTGAAAAGACAAGAAACACGTACTAGTCAAGTAGAGACTCTGAAAGGTACATTCATGGCAAGAAAGGGAAGTTTAGGGAAATCATCAGCAGGGCGGAATCGACCTCCACTTGCTCTACAAGATACTGTGTACTGTATAACTGTAGTATCTTTGTCTGCAAGTAGAAGCCGAACTCTCTGCCACTGATCCGGCGCAATAAGCAACAGTGTACTTTAAGCGTATTTAAATGGTAAACATGGGACACCAGCCTTGATTTCCGCGAATGTTTGGCAGACAAATAAGCGAGAATTGGCGATTTGTAACAGACAGATTTTGCTGTTTTGGCTTTGGTCAACGCTAATGAGCTCAAGAAGTCCACTACATTCAACAATACACATGCGTTTTCTGCCGTAAAACTGATAATGTGTCTCCGAAGTCCGATTATCTTTTGCCACGCCTTTCACGTCAGTCAACACATATTAGCGCATTCCCTATGCCCAGAATATGCTTGAAATCTTGCCTAGTTATATCCCGTCTAGATAAAGTAGTCAAGCGCCATGAGGTTTAGAACGCGTATTAGGGCCTACTAAGCCCCTATAACAAATATGCTACAGAATCGAGTGGACTGAGATTACGCGCCTAAATAAGAAGCAAGTAGATGTCTTGACATCTAGCGCTCCTAAGACAGGGCAGGGACTACAAAAGCTCGATTCTTACAAAAACGATAGTGTAAGCATAGACTGTATGTTCTGTGGAAAAAGACGATGACGTTGATCAGTTTGTTTTTGCCTTAAATGACTATTCCTGACAAGGACACATGTAGGTGTTATTGTTTGATGCTGCAGTTCCACAAGTAATGGCGTTCGGGCTCTCGGTGCCAGACGACCGCAAATTGTTGGGTTTCAATATTCGGGAGTGAAATTTTGAGAACGCTTATTTCAGTATTTTTGACCACCCCAATTCCTAGTTGTTAGCTACCTGGTTTAACAAATGTAAGAAAAATTCAATGGAAGCCTTTAAATTAGGTATTTAGTTAAAAAAATCAACCGGGAATTTTCAATTTATTATCAAAGTATGTAAAACATACCTTATGACAAACTGGAGTTGTTTGTTTTTACTTATTGATGAAGCCACAGTGCGCAACTGTCATTTAGCTCTAGGTGTCCTCTGCATAACTGCCCGATTAGGACATTGGGAACGTTAATACGGTCTTTAGAGAGCGCATGTGTTTCTTTCGTTGGTTGCATTTCATTCCAGCACTCCGCATTTTCAACCGAATCCACCGGCTATGGCATCTGATTGGTTCTGGATGACGACTTCCGGTTTAAAAATCCCTTCGGCCGGAGTTTAATCTTTTAACTCGAAATCGAAATCGAACTTAAGTTTGACTGTTTCTGTTCTGTTACGTCCGAACTCAAGATAATTACTTGAATTCTGTCATCATGTGAAAACTGGAAGTAGACACTTATCTGTAAACTATAATAAACTGGAGCACAAAATAATAAACAATAGTTCTTTGATTACATTAGAATGGAAAATGTCATGTCTTAAACTGAACCGGTAGAGTGAATCAAGTGCAACCACGAAGTGAAATAAGTGAAAGGCTATCGCCATCCTTTAGGAAAGCATGCATTACACTCGCTGGTACTGAAATGTACGAGCAAATAATGCAACTCGGTTCTTCGGTAATAAAACCGAATGGTGACGTTGCAACTAAGTCTAGCTCCTTCCCGTTCAGTAACGTTAGGACCTCGCTAAAAAGCAAGACTTCGTGAGATTACGTGAGATATTGCCCTGTTTTTTAAATGAGACTACGTGACTTTGGCTAGATTTTAGCTAGGTACATGTAGGTCCTAGCGCCGCTGAACGCGCGTCAGGTACGGGACGTTCACCATGACATATGTTGAATGCCTTTCCCACCTACTTTTGACATCATTTCTTTCAATTTAGAACAACTCGTATGTTTTGCCCACTAATAATAACGCTAATTATGCAGCAACTCCTAATCCGTTTCTTGTGGTCTAAAAGCGAATCCCAGCTTGTCAAAGAGTCAACACAAACAATCGGAGACCAAGAGGTTTCGTTGTAACACTAAAAGCCCTACATCTACGAGTGAAACCAATCCTAAACGAAATCACTCGACTGTTGATATTGGTAATGGGCCATCTTATGACAGAAATATGTTGAAAATAACGTTGTTCCGGGGTTTTAGAAAATTTGCACAAGGGAATCGTTTATGTCACGAAGCTGATGTTTCCAATGAATTACCACTTTATAAATTTCTAAATCTGGTAATACACTGTACGTCTTCAGTGTAGCGCATTGATATGAATTCCTCCCAAGGACAGAGCACACTAAAAATTTTTTGTCGAAATAAATATCCCTTAGGAAATTTACATATGATTAAATATTGATTTTTATTCTGCTGCGATGAGAAAAAAACACACTTACTCACCGAGTGTCCACTTAATGACGATTTAAGACCAAGTTTCAAGACACATGTAGTGGGCATGAAATGCGAAATTACCTTAGAAGATGAGATACTGATGTGTTGTGCTAAATTGAAGTTACCTAAGTATTTGTTTGCAGCTGTTAACAAAAGGGCCGTTTAATATACGTAAGTTTTTTGTAATGTGCTGTTTAATTACATATATAGGCTTGAGGCCTTTTGTACAACAAAGAAATAAACATTTATTGAAAAATCGCACAATAGAGGTAAGAAATTTAATATTAGATATATACGTTTGCATGATTTAAAGCTTGAAAAAAATATTTGTTGTGCCTATGGTTATAGCAATGTATGTACACTTACACGATGTCATACGCAAATTGACGAACTTGTTCTCTAGCTTAAATAAAACTTGGGTGTTAACTTGTTAACAGATATTTACATGCTTAACAGTGACAGAATCATTTAAGAGCGGCAAATATAATTGAAGGGTGCGGAATTCAACTCACGCATGCGTAGTTGAAACTTTCAACTTTTAAAGCTACATTTCACCCTGCTTAACTGGCTAAAACGAAAATCGAATTAGGCGTCCTACTCTCAAAAATCGGTCTCAATATTCCTTACCGCGATAGCATTATATTTCCATTACAAACAAAACGAGAATATAGGTACTGCATACATGTACATGCGCCATTTTCGAATTCACAATTTTAGGGTTGGCCAACCCTAAGAAACTGAAACATGTTTTATGATTTAGCATTGTTGTTGGTTATGGAATAGAATGCTATCGCGGTAAGAAATATTACGAGATCAATTGTAAAAGCGAGAGTAAAAGGCTTATATCGAATTTCCTTGTTTAGCCAGCTAAGCAAGGCGAGATGCAGCATAAAAATGTGTTGCTGAAAGAGGCTACCATACTGTACATGAATCATTTGTGCCAGGTGTGGAGAGCCAAGAGCGACGACTTCTGGTGACTAAACAATAAATTAGCAACGTACTTTGTTCTCTTTTTCCATGTTCAAGCTCTGTGAAAATGACCAATAATTTCATGACATGCTACATTCTTTTTAACACATAGTAAGGATTTCTGAGTTTAGTTTCGTTGACCGGAGTGAGCTGACTGAATTATCAGTTATTTACTAACTCACCTGCTCCCCCAGTGCATGGGTTACAACTTTTCTTCTACAAATCACAAATTAAACCTTCAAACCACCTGCCTTGCTTTGAACCTGCCGAGGAACCCCTGCTGTTGGCCTCTGTTTGTTGTAAAGATACACCCAAATGTTTAAGCCCTTTTGTTTTTATTGCAAACGAGTAGGTCGTAAATGCCCCATCTTCACACTCTGGTATATCGTATACGACTGTCATACGCGACTAATCTGGGTGTGTTCATAGATATTTCGACATGTGCCTCGAAACTCAAGCCGTCCACAACGTAGTGCATGACAATCTAAGTGTGTAGACATTGTTCGAAAAGCAGTGTACGAAAAATCGGTGAAAGCGCATCGACAGGGCTGTGCAGCATATAAACTCACCCCAGATACGTCCTTTTGTCGATGTCGTATGCAACAATGTGTGAGTTATTGGTCATACAGTCGTATACGACTCTCAAGTCTATCGAAAATGGGTCCGAAATCGAATGCGACTTTGTGGGTCAAAGAATACACTTTTGCACCCTCCGATTTGTCGCAAACGACGGTCAGTTACGACGTCGAATACGACTAACATGGGAGTACGTAGACCAGGCTTTACTCGTGCACATGTACGCGTAATGAAAGTGAAACTACATGTAATCTATCATCTCTACCTGTCCAAGGTGCTGGCAATCAAGCAAAAAGAGATCAGTAATTATGCAGCCGATCGAACGTTTGGTTTGCACTCCTAAAATCGATAGTTTCGGCTTTTAAGCTTTAACCAAAACAGACATAACTGGATACCAGTTGATCCAAACTGTTGAATGCCAAACGTCACTCATCAAAACGCATATAAGGGTTATGTGGGACCTTATCAACAAGTCCCTTTAATTAGCTAAGTATCTAAAAACTATAACATTAAACTCAGTGAAAGCACAAATTTCCTGAAGGCAGAAAACCTGAAGAATTTGATTTTTGACTTTCTGTTATTGATCGAGTCACGTGTCTTTGTCTTTTTGGTAAACTTTAGCGAAAAAGGGACTCGAGGCACAATGGAAGCATAACAACATAACAACTGTATCAATAACATGACCAACATAACAACTGTATCAATAACATGACCAACATAACAGCTGTATCAATAACATGACTAAATTTCATTTGATTAGAAATGTTTAGGATGAAATCTCAAAACTTTGTTACAGTTTTCTAAGTCATTACTTCGTTTCCTATATGCATCTTCTGACATTTCCTATGGAAACCATGGAAGTCCAATTGTTGTTGCGTTCTCTTGAGAACATGGGGCACATTAAAAACAAATCCTAACAAACTTTGTAGAACAATGCATAAACCATAATATCCGAAAGTTTTATATGAATGCGAAGATTAACTTATGAGATATAATGCTCCAAAGTTAGCTGCCTAATTTGAACATTTTTATACGGTCCTTCAGAGCTTTATCTGAAGGATCAGTAGCTGTATGCAAGGAGTGTACTACTACACTCCTTGCTGTATGCATCATAACATAATTGTGTGTAAAGTGAAGCATATTTTACTTGTTTAGTTGCCCAGCTGGAATTAGCCGCATTTAGCTCTGTTTAGCTGGATAAAAATAGAACGAGATCTTTTACTATCACAAAATCGGTCTCACAATAATCCAAACATATTTGGTTTTCTGTTACCTACTAAAACATTGAAACCACTAGTGAGAAGACGCTTCGGAGTTTTTTGGTGTTGGCTAACCCCAAAATTGCGAATACGAAGGTGGTACTTTGCCTTCGACTAACTGGTAACAGAAACAGTCCTATCACGGTAGAGAAAATCATGAGACCGATTTTGTGAGAGTACAAAGCCTAATTCGATTTTCGTTTGTTAGCTCGCTGAACATGCAGGGCGAAATGAAGATTTATAGCCGAATCATTTGCTCAGTTACGTATAGTATGAATGATGCAGCGTTACATTATCCCGATAGTCGGATAGTTGTGATTGGCAAGGGTAGAGTTCAATAACTCTAGAACCTCGCTAGGATTTCGCTTGAAAAGCAAAACTACATGTAAGCGAGACTACGCAAGACATTGACATGTTTTTTCAATGAGAGATTTGCTTAGATTTTTCTCCGTCACCGCCGGACAGCTTTTGGACGCTGTCCAGGCTACTCCCCTCCATTTCAATCACAACATACACGTAGGCAATGCAAACCATCCACTTTAAACTGCATTCAGAGTTTTATTTGCCATGATACTGGTGGAGAATAAATGTGCATTTTATACCCCTCCAGTCTCGAACAGTTGTCTTCTCCTCTAAAGTCAACCATCAAGACACATTGACCTGGGCGTAAAAGTCTGGACGCAAAAGTCCGCTCTTGTAAAAGTGATGGATTTTCGTGTTTTAATATCTTTAGTGATTGGGAAGTAGAATAGTCCTGTTTGTTGACGAAATACATTCCCTAACGTCATTTTAAAAAGTTTGCTACTGCTTTTAAGTCACTTAAAAGTGACATAGGTCTTAATTTACAATTTGGGCACTGAATTAGACATGTCCGTGAAGGTATCATTTGCTAGTAATATCGATGTCAGTACACCCACTCATCTGATAGTCACTGAGTTACCTCGCAGTACGCCATGTATCCAAGATATCAGTTCAGACCGCCAGGGTCAATGCATTAGAAAGACTACATGTGAATAGTTGTATAAGAACAGTTGACCGGATCCAGGTAATCTGTTTGGCGGTTGAGACTTGAAGTACTTACGCTTGTACGCGAATATTTTCGTCAGTGACCATATGATGTTAGAACGTTGAATGACAGGTGTCACCACTCTCGTCAAGCACACTCTGACAAGCTGTATAGTACAAGTTCTCTTGCATGCGGAACATGTTTCCGGTAGGAGTTGATGTTCGAGACATCACTCAGCCAGACAATAGCCACGTTTTCTTCTCCAGAAATCATGACATCGCTGCATCTCTCATGTTGCAACAACGTCGCACATACCTCACCACTCATAATCACTTGACAACAACGTGTACTTTGCTATTCTTAATGATGGGGGGTTACTCACCTACGCTTCTGACAGGGGGCGCAATTGGAATTTTTGATGTGCCCATTACAATGTCAATCTTTCGCAAGGTTTTGTTCCAAGCATGCGCGCACCCAGCCTAAAATGGGGGACTCGAATTTTTGAGAATGTTGCCCTTTAACCAAGTTTCAAGGGGTACGTTCAGACCTATGGATTGCCCATTCACCAAATTTTAGAAGTTTCTGCTTTTTTAGTGAACTTTGGTAAAGTTCTCTACTTTTTGGATTTTTTTTCTTTGGGGCGGACCTTGTTGCCCACTAAGCCCCCCCCCCAGGTGCTTGCATACATCATCTTTTTCAATGTTGGAATTATTTCATCAAATTAAACCCTTGTTATAGGGATTTTTAGACAGCTGACTTGTTAACCCATTTAGCCTGAAAAGGTACAAGAAGAGATGCCATATTGTCAAACTTGAGTATGCCATCTTTTCCTACAGTATAATAATACCTGCAGAAGAATCTGATGTTTTAGTTCAAAAAGAACAGTTCAATTCAACCTCCCAAAGCGAACAAGTTTCAAGGATTGCGAATAGGAAAATATACCCTTTCTCAAGGAATTTAGTAGGGGAAATTGATCGCGAAAAAGTTATCCAACCGAGAGGTAGGTTTCTGAGCACGTTTAAGTACACTGTGAGAAACCCCGGACTTTACTGTTATCTTTTCTTATAACGTAGTATTTACGCAACTGCTGAATACAATTTCGGTTCTGTTTCGAAGCTGCTACTTCGAATGCCGGACTTGAATGCGTTCATAAAGAGTTGTATAACTTAGGAAAACAATTATGTTTATTAACCAAACATACAAATCTCATTTGCTTTGTCCGAGCAAATGACCCGCAACACAATGTTTGCAGTGACGAATTGGCAATTTAACTCAGAGATTTTTCCACAATAGAAATAAAGTACTATTCACTGACTGTTTTAACAATAGAGGAAGTAACTTCTTCTAAATGTGTGCAAAAGCAAATTTCTCTTCAATCTGTTTAACGCAAAGATGCCTGACAGTGCCTATACTGACATGGCGTCTCTATGTTGTGACTGCAAGATTTTTGGACAGCAAATGAGAAACCGGCAGCATATATGTAATAGGTCCGTCACCTTGCGTGCCCCCAGTAAGGACGAGCATGTTGGAACCTAACAAACTTAGGGGGCCCATGTCTAGAGCCCATCCATATTTATTGACGTTTGCTTCCATTAGTCGCAGCATAAAACGAAAAAGAAGTGATACTTGAGGAAATTGCAGAAACGTTTCTCAAACATCATCTTGAGCACTTGGTGATGTTACTGATATTGGGTTTTGGTATTAGTGTACTTTTCTAGTTTTTGCTGCGTCTTACCAAATTTCAGATATTTGCCTAAATGCACACACCTGCCGATAAGGTCTCACATCAACTTAATAAAGAAAGTTTTGACAACTAAATAATGGTATTTTTTCCGATATGAATTTAATAAATTTTATGACAAACTCTTTTGAGAACTTGATTTTTGGAGCTGGATATCTCAATATCCATTAAGTTCTTTGATGTGTTTTCATGATATTTGATATTTCAGTTTTGATGAGGAGAGCGCGTAATTCACTGTTGACGACGGAGTCTGACTATTGCGGCTAACACTAGTGGGAATTTTAATTTATTTGCCTCCGTGATGGATCGTCATGTTATTTAAAATATATGCTCCTATCGCGGTGAACACGTCTGATCTTGACTTTGGGATGAGTCCAACTAGGCTTTCTTTGCCTTATCGTCAATATCTATCAAGTTTCGACTGGTGGCACCACCTATTGACGATTTGCCTCTCC
This sequence comes from Phoronis australis, assembly GCA_002633005.1. Lineage (NCBI taxonomy): Eukaryota > Metazoa > Phoronida > Phoronidae > Phoronis > Phoronis australis. Next base: position 689,907 of record NMRA01000060.1, on the reverse strand, counting down.
CTCAAACCTATGGAACCTTTTCGGTGTTTCTTTAAGGAATTTGAACTTTGTGTTCCTAAAGAAGCAATCACAACTGATTCGACTACCTAGTAAATATTTAAAGAAATGATAAACATTGCACAAGACGGACGCGTAACAAAGTTGCTCTTGTTGCATTCATGTGCGTTTCCACAACTCATACAAATGAAAATAACGTTGTTTGCGTGCCATTATGTGGTATAACACGAGAAATAAAAAAATATACTTTCAGTTTTTAGATGTTTATTGTTGTCAAAATTGGAGATTATAAAAAATGATTCAATTTCGCAGCCCATAAACTCAAAAGTATAATTTGAAAACTCAAAAGTTCTAAACTTCGAGAATTCCTTCTGAAGTTTCTAAACCTTTATTACAACTAGATTGGGTCACTGATTAATGTTTTTAAAGTGAGTTATCCGTCCAAAGTTAACGATTCCTTTTCTTACCTCTAGCCGGATTGTAATGTCCTAACACCTGTGCTTGTTATATGTGTGTACTCTATGTGTATGTTTTTTTCTTTTTAAATTTTAATTTTTAATTTTGTTATATGAGCGACTGTGTTAGCATGGGTCCTATTCCATTACTTTGCCCAGGGGTTGAAAACACCACTTGGGTATCTGATATGCAACAAGGGCTGGCATCTCGGTTGGTACAATGCTATTTCGGTTTCAAGGGGCAACGAGGATAGTGTCCGAGCTACTGAGTGCTAAAAATTGTGAAAAAAATTTTGAAAGTGTTTTTATACTAGTGAATGACTTGTTTCCTTAATAGAGACTCGAAGAAAAGTCCAGTTTTTGATGCACGACATAGCATGTAGACCTTCTGAGTGTCATTCTAATATCACAATAATCGATGTGTGGACGTATAAAGGATTTGAAAAGGATTTCTAAATTTGTAGAATTCAGATGGTGAGTGGCAAGCTTAAGTGGATTAATTAGTTTCTGAATATTTTGTTCGAGCTCCCGAACATGAGGTGTGAAAGGAAGTTTTTTATCCAAGAGTATACCAAGATTATCTGTGCGACTGTTTTCTGGGAATGATTTCATCACTAAATTCAAGGTCATAGGATGAGTCCACAGAGAGCAGAGAATTATTAGATTTGGAGAAGGTAGGTCAACTGTTTTTTCTGGTTTAAAATTCATTCTCCATTCTTGTGACCAAGAACTGGGTTTATTCAAGTGGTGCTGTAGCTGCCTCCTGCAAAAAGGTAAAAAGTGCCGTGTCATTTACATAAGGGTACGAACATCCAAATAAACGATGATAAATCAAGTTTGTGAAATGCAAGAACATTTTGTGCAATTATATCCTCAAAGATTTTGAATCGGGTCTTAAAGGCGAAGGCAACTCTTTTCATGTCACTTTTAGCAAAAATAAGGTTCGCTGATTATCCCAGACACATTTTTCACTTAATCACAGCTTTTCTTAATTCGATTAATTTCTCGTCCTCTACTCCGGAAGTGACGTTTTGGGAGGCAAGAGTTTCGCGCCAATTTCTTTTCATTATAGTCTGACTGTGAGGGCTGTCGAGTCAGTCATTGTTCTACCTCGGTTGTGATAAGTTCGGTCGTCGTTTGCTTTTATTTACAAGTCAGCCAACATGCCACACTGTTGCTGCGTGCCGGAATGTACTCATTATCTACTCACACGCGCTTTGGGTACCTTGCGTCGCTTTCCGACGGATGACACACTTCGCTCGTTCATGTGAAGAACGCAACGCTACCCGTCCACGTAACGTACAAAGCAGTGGAGGGTTACCGAGTGTGTGGCAAGCATTTTCTGCCGTCAGATTACGACAGAGATATGTACGCTGAATTGATGAAGGACCCTGCGAAACAACGCCTGAAGAAGGGTACCATACCGTGGCTGTTTATTCCCGGCAGTGCCCCGTCGCCAACCCCGAGAAGTGCGTTTTGGAAGCGAGAAGCCTCGCGAGCTGTGGCCACTACATGTATATACAGTGACTGGAGGCACTTCATCTACTGTCACCCCTGCCTCCGAACGTACCCCATTGCGTGCAATTCCGGGACCTAGCAGTGATTCGCCCTTTGTTGTTGGCTCTAGCCCAGAGCCTGTAAGTAGCCCTGCAACGATGTTGAGTAGTGGGAGTGAATACAGGCCCAGTTCGACACCCAGTGGAGAGGACAGTTCGTCATCCAATGAACAGATCGGTGAGCCTAAGTTTGATAAGTTTATTGTGGACTTGTACATGTATTAGAGCTATGTAGAAGGTACCAGGTGTGTGGCGAGGGAGTCACACGGTGGGATCTAAGCAGTTTCGGTGCTCAGATCTCCCTCCAGTGGGAGTGTGTCGCGGGACACTCGGGCAAGTGGGACAGTTCTTCCTCTGTAAGTGAGACGATAGTACACCCCTGTACGCAGCAACAACGTGGCATGTTGACTGACTTGTAAACAAAAGCAAACGACGACCGAACTTATCACAACCGAGGTAGAACAATGACTGACTCGACTGCTTTCACAGTCAGACTATATGAACAGAAATTGGCGCGAAATTCTTGCCTCCCAAAACGTCACTTCCGAAGTAGACGACGAGTAATTAATTAAATTACGGAAAGCAGTAAATAAGTGAAAAATATGTCTGGGATAATCATCGAACCTCATTTTTGCTAAAAATGACATGAAAAAAGATTGCCTTCGCCTTTAAGTAAAGTTATTGGGCGATAATTAGAAATTTCAATTTTGGAGTCTTCAGTTTTTGTATAGGGACCATAATTCCACGTTTCAAGAAGACGGGTACACATCTAGTTGACTAACCCTATTAAATAGGTTGGTTAAGAGGCATCGTAATTTTGTAGGCAATGATTTTGATCATCCTGTTGGTGATAAAAATTGTGCCATCATTCTTATTGGGGTCAGTTTCATGGAGATACTTGCGGTCGTCGGTTTGATTTGCCAGGATATCAGACTTTTGATCGAGACATCGAGAAAGGGAAAGTTACTTTCACCAGTTGGTGTAATGTGGCTTTTGCTCTTGAAAAACTTGAGAAATAGATCTCACTTGTAACTGGTACTTGATGCTAGGTTGCACTTCTGACTTTCGACTTCTATAGTTCCAGTTTCGGATAACACGTAGAATATTAGGCACCGACAGGTTTTTATTTAAAATTAGCATTTCCAATTATGATTTATGTAAATTTTGCTTAGTAGAGTCCGAAGATCTGGAACATCTTTTCTGGAATTTTTCATCCTCTTTTGGTCTAAGGTTGATTCATGGGTTTAAGAATTGTGTGACATTTCTCTAAATATTTGCTGCATTGAAGTAGTGTTTAGTAAATTCAGTATACCTTAATTTCGTTGAAAACACAACTAAACTTTTTGTTTGAAAGCTCGATACCGATCGCTCGTAGTGTTTTGCCATATAGCTGCACACCTGAAGAAAGGAGATTGTTTCGACACTACATTATCTGTAAATTATACTTCTGACTTTCGACTTCGATGGCTCCAGTTCCGGATAACACATAGAATATTAGGCACTGACAGATTTTTATTTAGAATCAGCATTTCGTATTCTGATTGATATAAATTTTGTATGGCAGATTCCGAATATCTGGCACATATTTTCTGGAATTTTAGTTTTGCATACTCTTTTTGGTCTAAGGTTGATTCATGGGTTAAAGAATTGTGTGATATTTTTCAAAATCTTTGCTGCACTGAAGTAGTGTTTAGTAAATTCAGTATACCTATAATGTCGTTGAAAACGCGACTAAACTTTTTGTTTGAAAGCTTGATACAGATCGCTCGTAGTGTTTTGCCACATACTGTAGCTGCACACATGAAGATAGGAGATTGTTTTGACACTACATGTATCTTATACTTCTGACTTTTGGCTTCGATGATTCCAGTTTCGGATAACACATAGAATATTAGGCACTGACGGATTTTTATTTAGAATGAGCATTTCGGATTCTGATTGATATAATTTTTGCTTGGTAGAGTCCTAAGATATGGCTCATATTTTCTGGAATTTTAATTTTGAATCCTCTTTTTGGTCTAAGGTTGATTCATGGGTTAAAGAATTCTGTGATTTTTCTCTAAATCTTTACAGCGATGAAGCAGTGTTGGGTAAATTGAGAATGTCTTTAATTTCGTTGAAAACACGTCTAAACTTTTTGTTCGAAAGCTTGATACAGATTCGCTCTTAGTGTTTTGCTACATAGCTGCACACCTGAAGAAAGGAGATTGCTTCTACACTACGTTATCTGTAATTTGTACTCCTGACTTTCGCAATGGTTCAAGATTCGGATAACACATAGAATATTAGGCACTGGCAGATTTTAAGTTAGAATTAGCATATCGGATTCTGATTTATGTAAATTTTGATCTCCAGAGTCCGAAGGTCTGGCACATATTTTCAGGAATTGTAATTTTGCATCTTCTTTTTGGTCTAAGGTTGATTCATGGGTTAAATAATTGTGCAGCATTGAAGTAGTGTTTGGTAAATTGAGAATAACTATGAATTTCGTTGAAATTCGGCGAAATTTTTTGTTTGAAAGCTTGATACAGAGTCGCTCGTAGTGTCAAAACAATCTTTTTTCTTCAGGTGTTCAGCTATGTAGTAAAACACTAACAAGCACCTCTGTATCAAGGTTTGAAACAAAAAGTTTAGTTGTGTTTTCAACGAAGTTTGTGTTAAGGGCTGCGAGCGAACTATCTACTGATACCTATAACTGTGAACCTTATTTTGTATTTTGGAAAACTTTACATTAAAAAACTTAATAACTGAAGACCTTGTTTCGCCAAGTTCAAAACAGAAGTATTAGATTACTATAACGTTGAAGAGGTTATATTCATTCAGAATTGTAAATACCATTTGTTCGATGAAAGATGGCGCCCTCCGAGCTTATCATTTGCGTAGCTTTTTGGGTTTTATGGGTCTTCCGGTTGAATGTGAGTGTGCATTGATGAGTGAATGAATAAACTATATTCATTTTTCTGTTTAGAATTAATACAGAAAATTAGTCTTGTGCTCCCACTTCTAAATTGCTGAATAAAAGTTTAGTAATGGTCAGCGCATCACGTTCTAGAACAAATTTGTAGAAAGTATTTCAGTAACTAACAATTATTGAGATTGCACTTTCGCTCAAAATAGGTGAGATTTTATTAGGTAACTAAAATCGTTGTGCAGAGCGTAATACTTCTGACTTAAATCTTTAGAAGCATTTTCATTTACAGCGTATTTTTTCATCCACGATTTTTGTCGCATGACCTGACTTTCATTGGTTACGCATCGAAGTGTCTTATCTTAAAAAGTCGAATATTCTCTTTTATTCAGTGAGGTAGTACTCTACGGTTTGACTGCAAATTAACTACAGTGGCGGTAAATCTCTCCAAAAAGTTAGGATATCAAACTTTGTTGCCCTCCTTTTCTTTTTCGTTAGAAAAATTACCACCATGAGTTTATGTTACAATAAGGTTATCTCAAACCTTATTTAGTGGCCTCTATTCTAACTCGTATATCAGAAACCTAGGCTTGGCATCTAGTGAAAGAACATATTTTCTGGAAGAAAAAGGATCAATGAATATAAAACTATGTTTTATATTTATTATTACGTTAACACCTTTTAAGTCAAAATTCCAAGTTAAGAAAGGTACATTCATGTCGAAATAACTCCTCTCTCGATTTTAATAAACCTTCACCAGTTACCTCAAAAGCGCTGTTAGGAATTTTCAATTAGCCTTTTCGTTTGATTTCTATGACAAATCAACCAGCAAAACGTAAGGTATTTTTGTAAAAAATAGACGTCGTGTTCGTCTTTGTTACATAACGCAAAAACTAGGCCTTTATATCGAAAATCCTAACAGTTTGGAATGTTTCAGCAAAATCAACCAAGCCGTTTCGAGAACTCGTGTTCCTAAGTTCAAATTTAGTCGATTTGCAAGAAGCCGAGAAAAAACGATTATGTGGCGACTGAGACGAGAAAATCTCAAGGACTTCGATTAATTATTCGGTGAAAACTTGTTTTGGTCAATGTGACCTGTACACCCCTTAGCCACTTTCATTATTTCAACATTCAGGCGCAATCTCATCTGAATTTGCAGTGCGTAATTAACTTTTAATTAAACGTTTTTGTAATTATTAAAACTGTCAGAATATAGTCTGACAGTATTTTTAGTTGCATTGTTTTGTGTTGTTATTCTGTTTAATTGGCATGACCCCTGAGTTAAGTACAGTGATGATGTAATTTGTTTACTACAAAATAGTGTGGAACTTTCTAGAAGACTGAGGTCAGAATAGTGATGATGTAATTTGTTTACTGCAGCATAGTGTGGAACTTTCTAGAAGACTCTAGCATGACAGTGATTAATGCAGTCTGGGATATTCTAGAGACTAGTACATGTTTGTAGAATGGTTGGGTGGATTCAGGAAAGTTCTAGAATGTTCTTGAATTGATGAAAAGTTCCAGAACAATGCATTAGGCTATAAATACACAAGCACGGGTTTGTGTTAGTGACTTGAGTCCAAGAAGATTAAGTCAGTTGAGTACAAGAAGATCACGTCAGTTCAAGAGAAGATCAAGTCGGGAGATTAAGTCAGTTGAGTCCAAGAAGATCAAGTCGGGAGATCAAGTGAGATCAAGTCAGTTCAAGAGAAGATCAAGTCAGTTCAAGTAAGTCAATCAGGAGAACTACAGTTGAGTTGCAGTGAAGAGAGTCAGCAGTTACAGCGATAGTCAATAGAGAGCCAGCTATAGAGACAGCAGGTTATTGAATAGACGAGTGTAACAGTTGCTGAACATGTCTCAGAAGTTCATCGCAAGTCAAGGCTTCGCAGCACTTGCTGGAGCATAAACAGACATTACCTCGGACGTTTTGTTTGAGTAGGCTTGTGAACGTACGGTCGGGATTAACTTTTAAAGGGGTAACTCGAACCAGTCTTCACTCAGTCAATCTTCGCACCGAAAGCTATTAGCACCGGTCTGTAACAACCTGTGCCCACCCACACACGGGGAAAAACGTGACAAAAACACTTACAAAAACGTTTTAGTCACCCCAAGCCAATTCACATGGAATCGAATCCAGCTAGGTCATGCGGAAGCATCAAGCTGGTACATTGTGGCCCACTTAAAAGTAGGTCAAAAGTTCATTGTTAGACACACCTCAGCCGGGCTGGGAGATTCATATGAAAACCAAGTACAACATGGATACCTGAAGCACGTTGTGAGTATGAGAAACAGCGAAATGTCAAATTATCCGAATTAAGGTATTTGGGTGAGGAGTTATCTTTTTCACAACTTGCTGTGTTGGTGAACACAAAGTCACAGAGGCGTGTGGCGACTCGGCGTAGAGTATTTGTTTTCAACAGTCGTATGCATGCAGGCACACAACTCTCTCAGGAGCAAGCTACGTTTTGTCTTCGTTTTCCTCGCCATCTTTCTATCATATGTACACGTCGTTGACGCAATATTGTCAACACGGTGACTGAAGGGACTGAGGGTACATGCGGAGCTGCTCCATATGCCGTGCGGGAGATCCGATTTGAGCGACAGCCTCGTAACCTTTTACCTCGGATGGTGAACAAATTTCCACGCGGTTGTGCGGTTCCAGGTAGTTCTGCCAAATCCTTTTTTCTTGCTACAGGGTATATATGTCGTATTTGAAGCTCCTCGAGAATGAAAATAAGGTATTTTGCTAGAGATTTGTGAAATGTGAAAATGGCCAATTTTTGTGAATGAAGTTAAAGATATCCTTAACATGCTATCTGGGAGTATTGCTATGAAACAGGACAAGGTGGACATTAACTAAAATCTGCAAATTTGTGTTTTGTTATTAAGTATAGTTAACAATCTCATCATGTGAATGAAATCAAAACCGTTGTAGACACTTAACGTATTTTAAAACAGACATCAATGAGCGCCCAAGTCCTGTACTAGTTTCAGGAGCTCTCTATAACAAAGTATTACTGTAATAGGACAGTTCTGTGAGTACTTACTCAACTACGTATCTTCTTAGGATGCTAAGGAGGTTTGTGTGACGAATGCTGTCTTTATTGAAATACGTGATTTATGTGAACCCAGTTATAGACACCAATTTGTTTTCCGTTAGTTTGATGGTGTTTTATGCGGGCGTTCCCTTCTTTTGGGCAATCATATTGGTACAAATGCCTCTGAGTTATAGTATAATTGCATAGCCTCAGGATGAAACCGGAGTGGTTTCGTCTAAGTTGTAGTATAATTGCATAGCTGTTGAATTGCGAATTTATCATAATTATAATAAAGATTTGTTGTGTTGATAAAACGTGCTTCTATTCAATAAAACATGGTTGACCGGAAGCCGCTTAACGTACAGTGACACCTATCGGTGCATAGGGACACTACAATAGCCTCAGTCTGTCCACGAGTTGTAATTCGAAAATTAAGTACTCTAATTCGACACTTGTGTACCCCGACAATCAATGTGTTTGCATAAGTATATCCTTTAGGTTACGCTGATAAGAAATTTTGATAGTCAGTTACGCAAGACAGATATAAAATTACGTGTTGATCTTCTTCTCCATTCAATTCAGACTAATGACTACATAACATTCGACCTGAAGGATTACCATTTGTTGCATGTGCTGCTGGCACTCCATCTGGTGAAACCCTATCCAATGATCCAGGATCCATGGACATACAGAAAAAAAACGCCTCTTAAGTGATGAGTTTTTAAATTTCAATATTCATTTATTTACTAAACCTATAAAATTTTAGGGGTGAGCATCTCCTTTTTGGCCTCCCTCTCAATCCGCCACTGGATTCTGGGCAACCAAGGTCATATAATAGGTGAATGCAATGACTGCATATATGTTTGGATGAGCCACCTTGGTGGCAGGCCCATACCCAGCATGTGACTAGGGGGAGTGCGATGCTGATGGATGCGGTCGCAGAAGTTGATGCAACCGTCGATGTAATCTACTATACCCCGACGCATGAAATATCCCCACACTTTACGCGCCGTTATGATGTATTTTTACTACGCATTGGCCCAAACAATCCGACACTTGAAATGAACAAAAAAATATATGTATGTGGATGTGGCTAGTGACAGTGTTCAAGGTACTTTGTTGATTTTTATTTTAATGCTACCGTCACTACACGGATTTTTATGTGTCCTTACGGTTCGCCCAATCGTAACCAATCTCAAGCATCCGTAAGTACATGTAACTTGTCACAAAGCGCAACATCAACGTAGCGATCATCAACGGATTGATTTGTTGCAGCTCACACTTGGCATTTGTTTTTGTAGTGCGTGGGAATAAGTGCAAGTAGTGTCAGGTATAAATATATAGTTTGTTAAAAAAAAACCTTTAATTTGGCCGGGAAGAGCATATCGCGACAAAACCTGTTCGTTTCTTGCAGTCAACCACCGGTGTCTTGCAATGGCATTGATTGATTAATCAGAATTATTGACTTACAATCGAAATTATACAGTAGTTTTCGTTCACTGCGAATATTGTGTTGTTCTTTTTTAATTTTTGTTTGACTGAGCATGCCACTTCTGAATGTGTCTGGCAAGTAACCATGTGGAGTGATTCTGGTGTTTTTGGAGTCAAAATGACCCACTGACAGTGAACTCTTTCGCACCTTTTCATTCCGAATCTCCCGAAAAATAACTGTTGCACTGTTACGCATCCAGTCACCCGGGGACTCCATGAGTGATATTTTTAAATATTAAAGGCATGATATTTAAAATATTAGCCTTGCCGAGACAAATCTCGAACGTTTTTTAGCAGGTGAGGCCAGCAAGTGATAAATAAAACACGCTTTGCTTTACTGCTCGAGTCAAATTCTTTTGTTACAATGCACACCTAGATCTTTACATTGCGTTTACTCTGGCAAATGAACTCTGATGACACGCACACGCTCGCTTACTTTCACACAAACGTAGACGAACTTCAAAACAAACGTCACGTGACAACATGGGTGTTCCTCCAGAGATTTTCCTCGTGTTGCGGACTGCGCTCTAGCGCAGATTTGTATTTAATCTGCAGTTAAAGGCCTATGGTCCGAGTTATAGAAGAAAAAACCTCTTAACGCCGTTTAAGCCGGTTTTTTGATGTGACATGGAGTTCAAAAAGTTATTAACTTTCAACTTGTGCAAAAAGTTTGAAAAAAATCGTTGTTAATACTACAAACGAATGAAATGTTTACAAAGAATTTAGTATCCCGACCGCTAAACAGCTTATAAACATTACAACAACGCATGCGCAGCCACAGATCTAGAGGTCAACAGAATTTATACAAATGGCGGGGAGAGGTAGGTCAATGAAGTGTACGTCCGAAGGCGAAACGCAGTCGTCCTGCTCTACGAGATTCAGAAAAAGACGTGTTAGCCAGTACAAAAAGCGGCATTACCAACAAACCTTGTACCTGTAATCGACTCGTTCGATAGGTGAGAAACAATGAGGACAAGGATGAATGTTCGAACTCGTGAAGGTTTTACATTACAACAAATGAACAATACCAGGCTTTGGATGGACAAGTATAAGTCAGTAAGTGTGCTGTTTGTGAAATGTTCAATGACTCGTATACACGTTTAGAGCATTCACTGATGGGTGACTGATCTNTATTCATGAATTCAAGTTGCCCTATCGACGACCGCGAGGCAGCTACGGCATCAGTCGGCGAGTTTCTGCCCTGGGGTTTCAGCATTTTTTCTGAAAAGTGATCGTTATTTAACAACGAATTCTGAAAGCAATGCACCACCGATTTATAGATTGTATATAATAATAATCAGGACTTTGTCGATTTGGGCACGTTAATGCATAGTGTGCGTTAAGTGAGTAGGCAGAACAGGTGATAGATTGTGCAGTCGCATCATCCTCAAAATTGCTCAGATCGGCTGAGTTCTGGTAAATCGAAAACAACTTGAGTTTGTCTTCACTACCCTCAAGTTTCCAAGATACGTTTTCTTGCCGCCCTCAAAATGAGCGCTGCATACTTTATGCCACGATGTCGGAACGAATTCACTAAATCGGCCGTTTGCTTCCAGCTCTACTTATGTTTCAAACCTATTTTTACGCAGTTCTTGATCCTTGGGAAACAGGAAGTAACTAAATAAGTTCTTTATTCTCCCTTGTTATAGCAACCAGGCACACTACACGTATAACCTCCTAGACCGGCAGCCCAGAGCACTTGGCTTAGATGAACGAGAGTGCAGACAACGGCAGACGTCCATCTCTGTACATACTGAGGTGGACTCTAAATGCTCCCGTGGTCAGATGTTGGTACCTCGTTCATCTATGCTGAGTGCTCTGGGCTGCCGGTCTATCCCTGTGGCCGGTTAGCCCGCACGCTTGAGGACATACTTATTTACTGAATGATATTATTGTAACCACAATGCAACATTCTGACTCATTTCCAGTATGACGGCGTTGCAACTCCGCTATTGGTTTCAACCATTTGCCTGGTAAGTTGATCTAGCTCAATTCAAAGGTTTGCATGTCCTCTGGTGAGAGTTATCCACAACTGTATTTGTTTGGAAATTTTCATTCACGATACACGGTTTGAGTGTTAGATATTTTTCAATTAGTCTCATGCGGTTACTTTGTGGGTTGATGTCCTTCAAATTTGGACCCCGCTATGTTTATCTACAGGGAATAGGCTCCCCACCACTGAAATTGTCTTACATAATAATTGTGTCGTGTGGCGTGATGCATGAAGTTCTGCAATTGGTTTCAGGTGGTTACCGGGTGGGTTGAGCAAGCGTGTTTGGGCGGGGGTAGACCCACCAAAGGATTTGTCTGGCAGTGTTAATTCGTGATACATTGCATAATTGTGAATAATTTCCAACTGATTTCATGCGATTAATCTAGTATTGAACTAGCTAAAAATTTGACCCCAATCAGAATTGTTTAGCTGAAGTGCCGTACCGCTGAAACTGCCTGGCAATGTGCAATTTTAATACAGTGAATTGCATAGTAAATGTGTCAAGTATTTAGGTGATCACCAGAGCAGAGAGACTTGTTCATTTTTAAGTGACAGTCTTACGGCTCCCTATGGCCACACCCACCGAACGTGGGAACCTGCTAGATGGCCATTTTCGAGCCTCGGGATACTTACATTCACAAAGCGCTGTACGTGGTAGGCCTACTCAAGAAACATATTTGCCTCTCTATGCTCAAAAAGCCTCCAGGATTATGGTCTCTGAATATAATTCACTTAATGTTGGCTTGCAATGTAAGCTCTTCCGGACATTAGGAACGCAAGCGTACACGTGAATAGTAGTGCCATCTATTGCTGAACGTGTCCCAGTTGGGCTAAGCCTCAAATAAAGCACATTTGTAACCTCATTAGTTGTCACTTTGCCCGACATTTTCCATCTAATTTTCCAACTTTTTAAAATACTTTTGAATAATTCATCAAAGCCAGTACAATTTCATGCTGTCAATGACAACACAGTTTTATTATAACCGATAAGGCTATTTTTGAAAACCAATAACACTTATTAAAACGCGAAAAAAATCTATGAAGATGAACGACAATCGTATTACAGGCACAAGAAGAGTTCTATTTCGAACTCCTAAACAATATAAACTCACATTAGAAATAAGTTCAAAAACTGAGAAGATTTGAAAGCTCCTCATGTTGGTTTCGGTCGCTACGACAAATCAATTCCATTAGACTTACAGCTGTATTTAAAGACAATGAATGAGAACACGGTGAAGTTGAACTGAACTTGTGAACATGGCTTAAAAGCTTCTTTGAAAAATTGGGGAAATTTTACTTCCTTATTAACGTGATTTGTACTGTATACGTGTAGTTATCATCAAACAACACACTTACATTAAACTTGAGCGTTTGTAGGAATGTATAGTAAGCCTTTGTACACTGATAATTCCCAGTTTAGAAAACATTTGAATCCTAAATTGAAGTTTAACAGTCACTTTCTTACCTATTATTGAACATATGTAAAAATATTAAGCAGAAATAAAATGTTAATACTTTGTGTGTGACTTTGGGATTTTTATGTTCATCGTTCTGGATTTTAATTTTAATTACATGTATACAACGACATGGACCAAAAAGATCAATACAATTTCAATCCAAATCATTTAATGTGAATACATTTAGATTAAACAATCCCCACATGCTACAACGGGTTGGGATCCTTTCAAATTTCTACTGAGGTGACAACTGTCTCACTATCAAATCATAATACGAACGTTCCACGCAAGGAACGCCCGAATCATTTTGGTGGTCTTGCAGAGGCAGGGCAAGGCCTTTAAAGTCGAGCGATGTATCGAGGACAGGCTTTTTAGTAAAATTACGGGAACAGCAGAATGTCCCAGTCTATAGTTTGCCCGTTTTCTGCCCAGACAATCCCTTGAAGCCGTTTTACTTTTCTCTCTGACATAGCGCAGCCCTCTACAACTTTCTGCTCGATTAGTTAAATTTCACTGAACACAAAACAACTAAAACGTAAAACCCAAGTGTTTACGACCCACTGAGAGGTATTCCACAGTATATACCCAAACTTAATAGTCACAATTCTGAAATGACCAAAGAGTGAATGTTGGCACCCGGACAGATTTGAGCAACTGAAGCACTTCATTTCGAAATGTTTCACCTTCCGAGAGCCCTGAAAATTCGTCCCACTGTTTAAGGGCATTTCCATGACCTAAATCTTCTGAATGAAAAATGAAACTCCTGCCCCATTCTTCCGGTTTCTGCTGCTGCTGATTACCTAAATGCAATCATTTGTCACCCGACAGTGCTGGCAACTATATTGAATGCTAACGTGTTCTTTTGAAAACGTGTGTAACGCACTCGTCATACGAGTGAAATGTACGCGTCCATGCTAGTGCTTAGAGTTGTAAACATCCGGTCGCGATTCTATTCTCTGCAGAGTTACCAGAGACGTAACACACGAAGAGGGCACTCGTTTGAACGGGTGCATTGTACTTGTATATTGATCTGTGTATGATAAGGCCACTGGCCCACATTACAAATAATAACAGATAAGCAATCAATTGAACACATTTTACCGTGTACTATATTTCGAATGAGTGCGTTTCACACTTGCCTGCGTTCCCCTGGTGGCGAAAGAACGAAGCTATGTACTCGTTCATACGAGCGTATTTTTACTCGTTCTCACCTGGCAGCGAAGGAACGAAGGTCTGCTCTCGTTAGGGCGAATGTAATCCACGTGTGTAATGTACTCGTATGACGAGTGAATTACACACGTTCTCAAAAGAACAAATGAAGCGCCAATGGCTTTTTTGAGATCGTTCTTAAACAAGTAACTGTTTGCGCGTTGCAATGTGCTTAAAGGAGCATGTCACCCAAAAAACAACCTAATTTGTATCAATTTAGATCGAGTAGTTCTACTCCATAACGACACGTACGGTTGCGTTAGCTGAAACCTGACGGCAGATTACCCTGATACCTCGCCGTGGGATGGAAATCGAGTTGTTTCACAATAGTTTCTGCCACCAAACACTAAATTAACATGAGCTCACACGGCCTCGGTGTCCCGTCAATTAGTTTTATTGCACCTTAAGCCGGTAACGCAGTGATTTATTCATTGCTGGCTTCTCAAATCATTTGCACTCATGAATACTCCAAAGGCATTACAAATTGCATCTGATGAAACAGAATTTTTTTCAGTTGGTTAGGGTGAGAAAAATTCATTTTGAAACAGAACGCTCAGTAATAAACGCCAACATGGCAACTCGCAATCCCGACTTAGGACAAGCTAGAGCTCATCAGTCCCGACTTCGCAGGTGGATCGTTAAGTTTTGCAGGCTATCAATTCGAACAGGAATACAGTGATGAAGAAATACTAGAGAGGCGCCGTGAACAAGCTCAGACAACGGAACGTACGGAGTTATTTGGTAAGCCAGGCACTGTCGACGTCTGCAGGTCACAGACACGGAGAGGTTGCACGGCCTCATAATTGCTATTTACAGCGTACATTTCATTCTTCACTACCATGAGCCACTTCCTAAGCATTTCGCACTCTCAAGGAAGTAAAAAATACGATATACCCGCTTTCCTCGCAGCTGCTTAGTTCGGACAAGCGGGAACGATTCACCGCAACACAGCGGCATTCACTCTGCATATGAACCACTGACGTCGCCAGCGTCGTTTCTCACCTTCCTCACAGGTTAACGCGACACCTCTTGGCAAGGTAAGGTCGACCATATGCGAGGCGATGTGGATATAGACCGATTAAGACGGCAAAAAAGACTAATTAAATCGGGTGGCATTCTCCTTTAATCAAAGTGTAGTTTTTCTTAATCTACGTTTACTTTTGCTCAATCTACGCGTACCTTTGCTTAACCTACGTGTACTTTTGCTTAATTTACGTGTGGTTTTGCTTAATCAGTGCGAACCTTTAATTTACGTGTACTTTTACTTAATCTACGTGTACTTAAACGATCATAGCTCTACTCAGTTAGTTTGAGAGCACAGGTGTGATTGGACTACATAAACTGATTAAACGTACGAATAAACTATGCAAAAGTAGATGTAGATTAAGCACACTTCTACGCGAAGAAAGGAACTCGTTTAAGAAGCCGTTGGGGCCTCATAGTTCTTAAACGAGTACATATCTGCGCGTTGAGATTTCCTTAATCTACGGGTACTTTTGCTTAATCTACGTCTACTTTTGCGTAATTTACGCGTGCTTTTGCTTAATCTACGTGTACTTTTCCTAATTTACGGGTATTTTTTTTTCTTCTAAATTTACACGCGCTTTTGCCTAATCAAATGGTTAAACATACCAACACCATCTTGAGGCTGGCGCTTGTCTTGCTTCTTCGCATGCAAATGTACTAGCGCCACTAAATTAATTGTCATGCAATTCATAATTGCAATGCAGGCAAACGCGTATTTCTTACAATAACTTTACGTTTTGAGGTGCAATGCCATCGCCGGAAATTGGCAAAAATGGCAATAATGAGTACTGCACGTGCTTTCTTTCTTAAACAACTCAGCAGTACCTGATATTTTGAAAAGGAGGACAGTCATGCAAAACAATTTTCTTCCTCAGCGATAAATGGAGTCTAATCCAGGACCTGTTGCAAACATTACTAATCTATTCACAATTTGAAAATAGATAGTATAAACCATTCGTGCCACGAATAAATTCGTCGGCCTATGTCAACTGGAACCATGAGGCTACCTCCATTCCTGTTTGACCAAGCCACAAAATGAACCAGGTCACGAAAACTGTCAATATAGTCTGGGTGCTGGCATGAGCTACCTCATGACATCCATTGCAGTTAGTAGAGTTGCAAAAGCAGTAAGTGGACTCGTAACCTGACGGACTCTTCCACTGATGACATCCAACGGTCGCCACAAAACCTGGAACGTTCTGGGGTGCAAAACAAGCGCGCTCTACTGCAGATAGGTGATCTAGAAAGAGAAAATGAAGTCAACGGGTTTGGTTCGGACTAATCATAGACTTAAGATAGGAATTTTTAAAAATATATTTCCAAAGGTAAAATTCAGACAGACGGACGTACAGTCGAGCAACAAGCCAAAACTCGTAGGCAAATGGCTTCTGTGATTCCATGTGCCTTTACATACTGCGGTGATAGGCCCGTCCCGATAAAACAAAGCATCACTCTAGTTCTAGGCAAAACGCGTCATGTACAAGATTATCAGTCACTACTTCATAACCTAACCATTTTCGTTCATGTGATGTAGGCAAACCTGTTGCATTTCGAGTTTCAAAAATATTAGTAATAGATTCTCCAATATATTGACCTTCCCTTGTTAAATACACGAGTCCACCGAGACGGTTTCGAAATGAGCATGCGACGCGCGTACGCACTTGCGTGGTGGTGAACTACAGTGTGTAGGTGGACTAAACAAGTCGAATTTAACATTGCACTCCATCGGGACCGAACAATAAAATACGGATTTGTCTCAAAGCGGCAAATAGACGGCAAAATAGCGCTTCCTAATAATTTTCTGTCACCAAAACGTGAACTCTAAGGGGCCACTTCGCGTATTTTCTTTGCATCGATACTGAACCTGAGATGAAAGTTGTGAGAACATGACCGATCTTTCAGATTGCCGGATTTTTACCGACGACAACGGCCCAAAGTTAGCACGCGCTCCAAAGTTAGCACATGTGATTCTCAGGAAGAAGGATGGATTTGTGACAATCCTTAATATGTTTAGAATGGCATAATTACAACCTTTTGACAATCTAACCAATGAAATTGGTTTTATAAAACCTCTTCCTACTGTTACCGTTGGCCAAATGGGCGAACATGCGCCGTTAAATTACGTATGGCGTTAAGTTATTACGCAAATAATTACTTACGTCGTTACATTACGTGCGTAAGTTAATTTTGTTGGAGGCGTTAAATAAATATTTAGAGGTGTAAATTAACTATTTGCGGCGTAAAGTAATTATGTGGGGCTAGGCCCATAAAATGACACGATATCACGCGGCAGCTTGTAGCGCCTGTTCACAAGCAGCAACAAATTGTCAGCTCTTTCCACGTCTTGAAATCACCTTAACGTTAACGGACGAACTACGTGAGGCCAGTTGCACAACGGGAAATTGTCTAATCAAAAAATGGTTTGTGATGGAAGGACTACTCGTTTTTCATCACTCTCATTTTCGCCTTAGGGATTATAAAAATATGAATAGATATTTCACGTAGTCCTTCGTGTCACTCATTTCCGTATAAGAAGTTCCTTTCATTCCAAAGTAAGAAAACACCATCTGCCATTTAGCATGTCGTGTTCTTTAACAAATCGTGGAGCTTAATGTGAAATTAAACCGCTAGATGTGACGTGAGCAAAAACCACCGAATCATACAAAAAATGGAAATTTAGAAGATAATGAATTATTTCTTCCTCAATTGCTGAGTTGACAGCTCATGTCGAGGCGTTAAGATAGTAATTGAAAAAAACAGGCACCTGTAGTTCATTTAATTATCGCCTTGACGTGAGCTTGTCAGCTCAGTCATCAGTTGAGGTTGACAGCAGATCTCGTAGCGTTCTGTTTGCAGTGACCCTCAGATTTATCCTTTGCACAATCCAAATGCAATGAACATGCCTTATACCAAAGCGGTTTCGATTTTTTCTGTCTATCCGCAGCAATTTAAATGAAATCGTTAATGTTAAATACAAAACTAAGTACAAAAAATCATCGACATCTACACGCACTATTTTGTCACGGTTAAGCCAATCGTCATTCATACTTACTCCTTAATTTCACTCAGTATCGGACAGCCAAGCCTAACCCCGATTCCATTGGCTAAATACACGCATGCAGTGCACGGTATTCAAATTCAAAACTATGATATGCATTGCTTTTTGTTTTTAAAAATATATGTTATAACTGTTATTTTGTGCAGTCCCTCGAAGAAATTAAGAAAGTTACGAACACAAGGTGTTCCATCGAAACTGAAAGCCCGGTGTAAAACAAAAGGCCCCGCACCTTCAAAACAGCTTAACAGCCAGAAAAGCACGAAACATGAAACCCGACCTCTAAACACGAACCTCGACCTTTAAAACAGGAAACCCGGGGAACGGACAGGAAACCCGGACAATTTTTTAAAAGTTTCAGAGACCATGTCACCATGTTCCAAGTACTTTCCAGTGGTGTTCTGCATTTGTTTGTAAAAAATTGTCAATAATAAACCGTAACTTTGACTTGGTTATTTGATTTTTATCGGTAAAATTCGTGCAACTTGTCTGTGTGCCAATTTCAACATAACCTATACTCTCAATACGTTGTTGTCTCAGTGAATATTAGTTAATTACAGATAATTCGATAATTTCTCCAAAACCGGCATTTTCAAATTATGTTGACGTTTGAGTGCCATCGTTGATTATTTCCTTTATGTATCTTTACAAGTGACCGCATTTTAAGGTTCATCGATTTACTTGTCGAGACCGCAATATTTCCGCACAATCAACTTCTGGACATTGCCAACTATCGCCCCATAACTCTTCTTAACACCTTATCCAAAATATTAGAAAAATCATTTCTCAGCACATGTTTGACCACCACTCTTCACAAAGCCTCATATATCGTCGCCAATTTGGATTCATGCAGGTAAATGCACTGTGTCCCAACTTATAGAAATTGTACATGAAATCCACCTCCAGCTTAAGCAAGGATACAACGTGAGATCCGTATTTTTAGACATTGCGTCAGATTTTGATGTCGTTCCCCATGATCTGCTTCTACATAAATTACAATCTTACGGTTTATCAGGCACTTCCCTCTTACTTATAAAATCATGTCTGGAATGTCGAACTTACAATGCCCGAATTGAGGGTGTCTTATCACCCTCATTAACACAAGCTTTCGTAAATGCTGGAGTACCACATGGTCGCGTACTAGGCCCCTTACTCTTTTTGCTGTACATCAATGATCTTCCAGACGCAATAAACTCTAAAACATTTTTATATGCTGATGACACTGCAATTTTCTACCAATTCACAAAAGAGCATCCCCACGACTCCTTACAATTGCAAACTGAACTAAACACATTCTACGACTGGTCTTACAAATGGAAGATGAAATTTAAACCTGAAAAAAATGTTGATCTTATATTTTCTAAGCTTAATAATACTCATTTGCAAACAAATCCAATGCTGGAATTATCACTCAATGGGGAAGTTATTCCCAATAAGTTCACGCACAAACATCTTGGCTTACTACTAGACCATAAGCTTACATTTACTCCTCATTGTCGCGAACTCGTTCATAAAGTACAAAAATTAATCAATCCAATTAGAATTGTCTCTCGTCATCTCAAATCCATGCATCTTGAAACTCTGTTTGTCAGAGATTGACTATGTGTTTGCTTAAAAGGTAGCTATGTTTTGAGATAGTGCGTAGATGGAGAGAATAGTTAAATCCAGTAAGTAATTTATTATATGGTAACCACTAATTAGACAATTGAACCCTGTTGTTAATTAAGTAATTAACTACAAAGAAGAGTAACTACGCTTGCGCCCTCTTTTAAGATTACTTCAATCAATCAAATTAATCAAATGTCTTATCTGCTATCCAAGCTGAAGGACTCTCCACTTGTTGGAAGACAGTCCTGTTGATGAATCTTCGAACTACACACACTGTATTACGACAGTGTACTCGCTGGTCACAGTCTCTGGTGGCAAAACCCGCAGGCAGTTTCTTCTAACCACGATTCTTCTTGCTGGTTTACAGTCTCTTGTGACGCAACACTTCAGGCCGTATCTTATTACCCACGGTGCAAGTGACAAGCTCTAAGTTAACTTCCTGTTCGTTAATCCTCGCCCTTGCCAAGATCCTCTTTAGAATCTTCCTCAAGATGGCTCTGTTGTACAATTTCCTCTGTACACTATAGCAAGCTTTATGCTTCAACTACTATAGCTCACCTGAATAACCTCTTAATTTTAGCCCATATTATAATTTTCTACTTATTTAGCGATTGGCTAATAAAAACCACATGATCTAATCTAATCATATCATTGGCTGTTACAATTTGCTCTCAGAAATTTCTAGAATCTCTAAAGTGCTTTGACCCCCGAACCAAAGTTGTAAACATCACCTAAAATAGATGGTGTCGTTAAAATACACGTCAGCAAGTTTGATCCCATGATTCAAAAGTACGTATGTTCAAATTTTGGGCAACTTAAAATGGATCTGTTCTTACTAATTACTTAATCAATATTTATTCTGACACTGTTTTCAACTCTTTTGTACTTCCACATCTAGATTACTGTGACATAATCTACCAATCGGCAAACGCTGGCATACTTCCTCAATTAGAAAGACAATACCATGCAGCTTTAGCCATAACAGGAGCATACAAAGGATCCAATACAATCAAGGAGCAAACTAGCAACCCGTCGTAAACTCCACCTGTCCATCTATACATTCAAAGTCTTAACCAACATAAACAATTATTCAAAGGAAATCCTCTTTGACTCCTAAAAAAGACTTAACGCAAGACCAGGACTGCGGCAAAGTAGTACATACACTATTCCATCTTCCCTCAGCCAAGCCTTCAGGAAATCTACGATATTAACTTGCATTGACAACTGGAATTCCTTACCATCCAAAATAAATGAAATCACCTCAATCGTCACTCTCAAAGATAACTTTAAACTGCATACCACTACTCTAGATTTGCCAATCCCATTGGCATCATTCCAACTTTCTCGCAACCATCTTATACAGATCAAGATGGTGTCTATTCCTAAACAACGAGAAATTTAGACATAATTTTAATGATATTTCGCCTCTATGTTCCTGTGGAGACACCCACACAAATGCTCGTGTTTTCTTTGCTTGTGAGGTATGCAAGGAGCAGAGGGTAAAGCTTTTCCAGACACTCGAACAATACCCCATTGTTTACAAAAATTGTTCTGATATTCCTCAAATGTACAACAAAATCAAATAAAAATAAGGTTTTATTCGAAAAAGTATTGAAATTTCTTCATAATGCTAAATCTTTTTGTGTGAGTGGATAGAATTATATATATGTAAAATATGTTATTGTGTATGAAAATGATTTATTTACATTTGTAATTATATGTTATTGTAATCTCAACAACACTTTTTTAATTTATGTGTTTGTGTATAATAATTGTATATAGATTTCTTTGTACTTATTTAACCCATATATAATGCCTTTTGATGCTTTCTGGGCAATATATACTCATTGTATTGAAGATTTTGTAATAAACATTAACAAAAAATTCCGGAGTTTGAAATGGACTGCGAGAATTATTCACTCAAAATACCTGCACCGTCACAAATTTCGCCGTTTTTGCCCTAAAAAGTGTAATTCAACTTCTCATCGATCATTAAAACAGAATTTGGGAGTTCTAAACTCAACGCATTAAGACTCTTTATGGCGGATTATCCACTGGATTCTGTGATCGTGGTGGCGTGACTTTGTCGCATTTGTCTTCTCCTGCGGTTAGTGACTGTGAATATGAACATGTACGTAAACAATTATAGATACACTGTTGGGAAAATGAGAAAGATTCTAGTTTGAACAGCTTGCAAAATATTTACAAAGACAGCTAAAAAGAAACTCGAATTTAATCCGGCAAATCGTCCACCACACTAGCACACGCCTTCTCTTATTGTTCAGTATGTCAAGTATTTGTACACGTCCGCGAGTAAAACAGGTTCTTAAGAATCAAAACACTTTTCGCTAGGGAACGGTCATAAGTTGTTTAAATTCTCAGGTAGTACACAAAACATCACAACAACTGTTCAAAAGAGGAAGATTTGTTGATTCATCAACATGTGAAATTGATACACGTCGTATGAACACAAAGCACTTTAAAGGTACTAAGGTAATATTTTCTTGAGATAAACAGTGTTTGTCAGAGAGGATGGTAGTGGTGTTTCGGACGCCAAGTGTCCTGTCCGATCACTGGGATTCCTGTTTCAATGGTCATCGTTCTTTTTTTTTGGGCTGGGGTCTGTTTTCGATTTCAGGATATTTGTTTTACACCGGCGTTCCAATTTCGATGGAACGCCTTGGTACATAGTTATTTCTTGATCTTTGCATGTGGCCACAAATAAATCAGAAAACGGAAATTAACATTTCATTAGCATAATTACGACTTAATGGTTGTTTGTGTTATCAACATGCAACTGTCAGCGCTTTCATTTTACATTAAATTCACACCACAGCCATTATCACTAAGGATGCTGTTTCTTCTACCATAACTTATCAACCTTTAAACATTACCATATTTCATTTGTCAAACTAATGCTGTGCATTTGTGTCGAAAGGAAATCAATATTGCTTTAAGCATGTCGGTAGATAAAACCGGAGAGAAAAAGAAAAAATAATTCTACAATGTAGATGACAGATAAGTCTTATAAACATTGAGTGCAGCTAGCCTCTGGCTTGAATAAGTTACAATAGGTCGGCGCCGCGGCATTGAGTTGGATGGTTAATCAATTCAACCTATGCCAAGTGTAATACAATGATGTACAACCTTATAGGGCATATTCACTTATCCATAAATTTCGCCCCACCCCAGTGAAAAGTATGCATCCAGCAAAGCACTCGCCCGAGGAAAAGTCTAAAAATGAAAACGGCTTTGTGACTGGAGAGGCGTAATTGCCCCGTCGTTTCAGTTAAGAAAGGCGTACATGTATATGTACACGTATATAATTTCTGATAATGAATTCGGTGTTCATAAGCAAAACGCCGCACGCTTTTCTTGGGGTCATGGATCATTTGGTTTATTTTTTTCAAAGCTCATCAATAATTCGTCTAAGAAACCGTACGCAGTTTTTGTATTGCCTCGGCAGCGTGTCAAGTCACAACTGATATGCAGAGGAATAAAACAATCCACCCACATCAGTAGATATGCAACCCGTTAATCCAAAACAGCTTTCAGGTGGTAGTACGTATAAGTGGTAGGACATCGAGGTGTGGTTAGGTCTATCTGCAGTAGTACATGCTTTGTTATTAATCATTATTTTACTACGTGTAATTACATGTTCTGACGAGGGATATAAAACAACAAAATACCCTATGATTTCGTTACTATATTACAAAAAGACATTTCTCGTCGTTGTCTGCCAAACATTCGGAGAAATCAAGGCCGGCCCCTTTACCACTTAAGCATGCTTGAAGATATTGTTTCTTTACCAATTTAGAACTCAAGATGAGCTTCATCAGTCGGAAGATATCATTAAAATATAAAAAATTGTATTTTTCAGCATTGTGTTTGCCTTGTTTCAAAATTATTTTTGTATTTTTAAAGTGGGCGGGGTTTCCTCGGAAAGCTCATTACATATTGCGGCAATTGAGTGAGTACCCATAACGCATGAGTCAGCTGTCACTCATTACGGCGGCCATTTTAGGTGGTGGTGCACCACCAAAATTAAAAATCGAACTGAAAAATCATACTAAATTTAGTTACGTGTTTGGCGTTGGTTTGAATCGACATTATTTGGGATTGCTTACCAACTGAACTTATTTCGTTAAAGCCCGTCTGTCAATTAAAACGAAGCGGAATGAGTGTCTTTAACATACTCTGCTATTTAACGCTTGGGATTCGGGTAATTGGCTCATTGGCAGAGTGTTCGATTTCTATTGAGGAGCTAATGGATTATATTCCGCACTATTACTATTCTTGAGAAATTACTTTTGTTGCCAGTAATGTCCGTTCAAAGAAATATATTTTGCTGAAATGTCTGTAAACAGTGCGAATAACGTTCGCACTATTATGCCTGTAGCCAATCATTGCTGCCGGTAAGTGCAAAACTGTGGATGGTGGATTTTTGGCTCATAGTATATGCTCCACCCTCCCTCACCCGCGAACGCTCACTTTGCTACTCCGCAGGTCCTCTGTCGTTCGCAGGTCCTGCATGGACAATTGACCAGTCGTTAAAGTGATTATCACTCAGCCCATTTGATCACATGACGCAGCCTTGGACAAACGAGACAACGGCCACAAGTAATCAGTAGTGTCGAAGCGAAATGCTGAACAATTCCGGATGTGTTACTCACACAAAGGTAAACGTACCCACCCAAGCACATGCGCGCTCGTGCACACACAAACACGCACACACATATGTATATATATATATATATATATTATATATATTATATATATATATATATATAATATATATATATATATATATTATATATATATATTATATATATATATATATATATATATATATTATTATTATTATTATTATTACTATTATTATGTTAGATAGAGATGCACATCACATTAGGTTATGAACTAAAACATCTAAACTTACACCATGTTGTGCTGAAAATGTCGATATGCATTTTTATGCTGTGATTCTCAAAACATGTGGAAATTGTGTGAGCCACATATCAGTCATTCGCACACATAGTTCCCTAATATAGTGGGAAATCAGCTGAAGGTGTTTTGCCGGTGGTAAAGTTTTTTCCCTGCTTAAACATGAAGAGGTGGTTTAGTTTCGTTTACATGTGTACCGACGGACTGTTAGTGCGTCAGAATTAATTAAGTGCACCCATGCTTGACTATTAAAGAAGGGCAAACATTGGATGGGAAGTGTTTAGCCTCAAATGCGAAGTAGCAATCCCGAAATAGGCATCATGGATATTGGATGAGAAGCATTTACTCAGTAACTTTGGACAAACGTGCACAAGTCTACTAACACAAAGCGTCCGATGATATATCTGTTCTAATGCTGCAGAGAGCGTAGTGAAGCCTTGACTTGTTCACCAACTGCCTAACTCGTTGCTTGTTTCATAACTAATATCATGACATCATATCTCTATAACAGGTCATCTATTGAGTGCTTATTCTGTGACTGCAATGAATTCTCACTTACTCTTAACTGAGTATTTATGGACAGTGATCTGGAAGTTTTCGTAAACCCAAGCGCATTAATGTTTTTTTGGATTCTACTGTATGCAGCCATTCTACAAATATATGGTAGGATCCATAATGTTCCAGACTACCTTTATGCATCAATGACAAATTTACTGGGACCTACTAGAAAGCTCTCAAGTAGTTCTGCTTTAAACAATTGCATAATATCTTGCATGGCGTAATCGGTCACGTCAATCAAGTGCTAATTGCTAGCGAGCAAATGGTGTTAAAAATATTTTGGGATTGCCTTGAATTTCGCGCGTAAATATATACATTGCTTTATGACACTTACGAATTGGCGTTCTCATGTATGTACTCTGGCCGGAGCAAACGAATGAAAACAACTCTCACGCATGCGTGGCGCAACGTCAGCGGCTGCGAGATCGGAGCTGGCAATCCAGGGCTAGAGGTCTGTGGATCTGCTAGCAGAAGCCATGACCACACGTCAAAGATACCAAAGCTCGGTTTTCTGAAGTTTAGTAGAGACGCATTGGATAGGCGATCTCGGCGTTACTGCACATGGCACGGATATGGCGGATGTTGCCTGCTGTCTCTTGTTCATAGTGAGGCAAACGATCTGTTGACGGTATCTCTTTAAAAGACTACCACAAGGCACTGGAGATGTTGAGCAAACCATTCGTACTCAGCACACAGTGTTTGTGCATATTCTGGAGCTGTTGGCAATTTGCTTACTCGCACGAGCGTCTGCCGGTGACTTGTGGAAGCTACACGACGGAATATTTACCCATGTGGGAGTTACCAAGCACTCGATATCCGTGGTGAAAATTATGGTGTTTCACCTGTTATCCTGTTGCTCTCATCTTTCACTCTATCACTATGGAGTGGGCCAGGCAAATGCCAACCGACAAGGTAGCCTGCTAACGAACTGCGTGTGACTGATTGTGAAAACATATTTGCATCAAGGCTACCGGCAAGGAGGCAGATAAATTTTGTATTGTACTTTTTGTCAAAAGAGATTCAATTTCGCAAGGAGTAAAATGCGTATGGTTCAGTTACCGTGGGAAAAGTTCCCAGAGAGGAGTTTGATTTAAAAGTAAACAAACCCACTGGAGATACTTTGACTTCGCCAACACTGAGCACTGAAGTATATTGAGACTTCATTAAGGCTAGCATAATTCAAAGAAAGCAGATGGATCAAATGTGCAGGTTTGCGATTTGCTTGTATTGGAGCAGGTCATTTTGCAAGCGAATGCAAATCTTATTGTAAGACATGCATGGTCAAACATGATTCACTTTGCTTGAAGAATCTAACGTAGGGTATAACCCTGACAGTCAACCTTCCAATGTTACTAGTGTTAGTGTCTCGGCCAACAAAAACCATCTCTTATACAAAAATCTGTACTATTTTGTAGACCGTAGAAGAGGTCGTCCTAGGGCGCGAAGGTAGAAGTACCAAGGCTGTTTGATACCGGGTCAGGTAAGACATAGGTACGCGAAGGTCTTGTTAAGCAGTTAGGAAGAAGGTGTTTAGGTTTACAGGACATCTGACTGACAAGTGTGATGGTTCTAGATATTGGAATGATCTGGGAATGAAGTAATTGAATTTAAATGTCGTCTCTGTCCTTTTCCAGTAGTTGGAGTTCCAAACATAGGCCTACATGTATGTACGCCAATCAGCAGACCTAAAGTGCCTCCTTCTGTACTGGGGAATTTTCACGGTTTGGATCTCATGGTTAAGCGTGGACATGGTAGGTAGAGACAGTTCCTCGTCGACTTGGATAAATACCACAAAATGTTTAAAAAATGATTCGTACGTTATCAATGAGACCACATTTCGGTGAATGTAGCGACAAAGGAGAGTCTGGTAGCACCTGCTCAGTTTGAACTACGTCCCTGAGTCCCAATAGAAACAGATTTGGGAATTACATTGTCTGGGTATCAAAACTGATGAAAAGAATCCTGGAAATAATACTGTTCTCGATGAGTTTGACAAGTTCATGAAAATAAAGAGAGACTGATATGAGGTGGTTCTCCGTTGGGGGTCTGCATTTATTTCCTCCAAAGTTCCGGATAACGTGACCATGGTCAAAACTTAGTTAAATGGTTGAAAAGTAAGTTTAGTAAAAATTCGAGATTCGTTTTGAAGAACAGATATGATGCCGCCTTATAGGAGATGGAACACAATGGAATCATTGATGAAGTAGTGTTTAGCTTGATCATACCAGTTGTTTGACACCCTTTCATTTCATTTCACGTACATGTTCAGCCAGTGGATTGAATACAGTGTGTGTTGATCCATGTGCGAGATTCGGGAAGATATTATTCAGTAAAGCATGGCAGAGTATCTTCGTTACATGTCTCATTTAGCTAGCGGGTTTACACGTGGTGAAATAACTCATGTCGGATCAGTGGTAATAATTAGAAAAGACAGTATTCAGAATTCAGTGGAGTTTGGGGGTTGTAAGTAAAGTCGTTCTAAGCGCGTATTGATCACGGTATGCGTGGAAAAATCAAAGGAACCTAAATCCTATACCACCCAGGTTGTTGACTCGCCTTATGATTCACGATGTTTTAAAGGAGAATGCCACCCGATTCAATCAGTTTTTGTTACCGTCTTAATCGAACATCACCTCGTATAAAGTCGATCTCACCTCGCCGAAAGGTGCCGCGTTAACCTGTGACACAGCGTCGTCAGTGGTTCTTCAGCAGAGTGTGTGCTGCTATGGTGTGGAGTATCGTTCCCGCTTGTGTGAACCATGAAGCTGCGAGGAAAGCGGGTATATACGTTTCTTTGATTTCTTCGACAACCCGACATGCTTCAGAATTGGTTCCCGGCAGTAAAGAGTGAATAGCACGCCGTTAGAGGCCTTGAAATATCTCCGTGTCTGTGGCGGCCGGCCATTGTTCTGTTTCAAAATGAATTATTCTCTTCCTAACCAACGTTTATAAAAAAATGAAACAAAGTGCCCAAGTCCTTCTCAGTAGATACAATTTGTAATGCCTTAGGAATGTTTGTGAGTGCAAATCTACTGAGAAATCAACAATGAATAAATCACACTGTGTTACCGGTTTCAGATGCAATATATTGATTGACCACCATACGTGCAATACTATGATAGTTCAGTGTTAGCTGACAGAAAGTTGTTGAGAAACTATAACTCGATTTCATATGCCATGGTCAGATGTTAAGAAAATTTTTATTTTGATACATGTATGTATATACATATACATATACATGTGCATATACATATATATTTATATATATGTATATGTATATATATATATATATAAATATATATATCAAAGATATACATAAATATATCTCGTGACTGCAAATTTGATTTTCAAGTTTCGCAGCCCACTAAACCGTCTGATTTACGTTCGGGATGTCTATAGTCCCCGGCCGCGACGGACCAGATCGGGTTCCGAGTCGCTAGGTTTTAACGAGCGTTTTGTGTTTTGAACTGAAAAAAATCGCAACTCTAAAATTACATAACATGACTATGCTCTTCTTCTGTATTTCACGGAAGAATAAGTCTAATTTATCACCAAACAGACTCCAAACATCCCGCTACGGTACGTTAAAGAATTCTATAAATCCGTAACAGCGAAATAAAACAATTCATTTGTTTAAAATTTTAATGTATTTGTAAGGCTTTTACATCAAATTTTGATGATTTATCGGTGTAAAACAACAAATTCAACCTATTAGCCGATACGAAGAAGCGTGTTGTGAACTGCTGAGCAGACTGTTTTAGAACCTGTGACGTCAATGGTTTATTTCAGCACCTCCGTTTGCCGTCTTGTGTCAGGTAAAAGAGCTGAGTTTGCTGTTATCGAGTGGAACAATTCAATCTAATTTGATACAAAATACAACTGTACATTGTTTTGGTAGCATTCTCCTTTAAGGTCAATACATTTACAATGTAAGAACTCAGGTTCAGAAACTGCATGACTCATTCTGCATATAGTATTACCATGTATATTTAACCGTTTGCTCTCCCAAGCATGTGGCGAGTTTAGTGTGACCTCACTATTCAAGTAGTTACATGCTTCTTTGATTCTTCATCATCGAGAAGCAGAATACGTACACGATTTGTGTTTTATACGTGTTTCTGTCCAGAACAAAACTAAATTAATGAGAAAGTATTGGAAAGCGTTTAGGATAACACTTTAGTGTCATTTTCAGTTTTACAAATACGCAACTTCAACAGAGAACGTTTTTGTTTATGGCGAAAGCCAGGTGTACTTAGCTCTGGGTGGTTAAGATTCAACCTATGACCCCAAAATGCCAACATGTGATCTGTAACAACCAGGGGAAAGTTCGATAACGCTAATACGTCGCCAGAAAAGCAAGATCTCCCAAGAGTCCGCGAGATTTTGTCGTAAGAGTACGTGACTGGCTAGATCTTTCTCCCATTGATCTCTAATCATGTCTGTGAAAAAAGAAATGTCAGTGCATCAAAACCCGAAGTTGTAAAGCACTTGGCCTTGAGTCATTTTGTTCATGGTGAATTAGGTATAATAATCAAATAGATGAGTTAACCCACATTTCAATTTTTGCTGTCATCAGCATTTGTGGTAACAAGCTCAAGTACATGTGAAAAAATAGTGAGTTTTAAGAAACTTCGTTGCTCTGACCAACAAGGCAACTAAATGCATATTAACTGAGCGATACGCGAAGCCAATCCACTAATAATTCAAAGCATAATTTATCACTGTAATCTGTATACATGTACATAATTCAGCCATTGCAAAATGTGAACTAGGAGTTGCTGCGGAAATTGCAACAAGACAAGCCTATCTATTGTTAAGAAGGAGCAATTTTATTCATAACATCAAACTTTGGATTACTTAGGAAAAATTCTCTACCAAACGCATTTATTTGAGGCTTTCAATAGAATGCAATTGAACACTAAAGCGTCCTGTTCGTGCCGGAGTCTAAAAGGGCGACATAAAACGTCAAATTGGTGTTGGCAGTTTTTTACTATCATTGAGAGTCTCCCATTTATCAGTTATTTGAGCACAGAGGTCCGAAATAACAGTCGTCGCCAGCGACCTTATTGATGAGCATAAATATCTGAAGGGGGTCTGACGTTATTCCTTGTGCACGTACAGTTCAGTTTTTATCGAAACTGCATAGCCAATATAATGGCGGAGCTACATATAAGACCTGCAGGCACGGTATATCTGTGCACTATTTTAACGGAAGCTTTCAACTCCACTATTTAACATTGGAGAAAAGTACGACGTTGGGACTGCTATGTTAGACTATTGTCTCAACTGCACAAATTGTCACAATTTGCAATACTTTGTGCCGACCTTTGAAGCACAAATTATTGAACAGACTGTCGTAACTCTCAATTTGCGACAGTTTGTGCAAATCTTCGATGCCCACATTGTTGCAGTGAAGGAATGGTTCTACTCCCATGGACTTGATTGACGACTGTGGTGGGTTTCATTGTTTGTAAGCACCAATATTTGTTCCTTCCATTTGTTACTACTAAAATATTTTAACATCATGGGCGGCGCACCAAAGGGGGCTGGAGGGGCTATAGCCACCCCACTTTTTTCATTGCTACACCGTCCATAGGCTAAGGGCGGTGCACCAAAGGGGGGCTATAGCCCCACTATTTTCAGTGCTGCGACGTCCATGAACGTACGCCAACAATAAAGGTCGAAGCCTTAACCACGTGTTGCAATCGAAAGATGGAATTGATCGCTAAATTGGAGCTGTATTCAAATTCGACAGAGATGTCAAGACGATGCTGAGGCGAACAGAGGCGATGACTGAATGTGATCTACAGACTGTTTACTGTTTCGTGTAGAGTCAATTCCAAAGAACTCAAAACTAATCGAAAATGTTAAAAACAAGAATTCGCCGACTTTGACAGTAGATGTGTTTATTACAGCAGTTTAACCAAGTTCAACAACAACTTTTCCACGCAACACTGTTGATCGACATGGAATCATGGTACTCTCTCAACAATGTTTCAAAGCACTGATGATAAGCATGCCCAGACAATATGACTGAGAAAAATAGCTTTCCGCGGCTAGTTTGCTGCATGATTAACGGTAATCTACATGTACCTAAGCAGATATTAAATCAGCCAATGAGAGAGTTGTCTAGGTCATGTGACGATACATGGCAAACAAAATGTCAGCCGTTTTCAGTGAGGAAAACCCTGAAAGAGTTCTTCAAATTTCATTGGATTCATTCGCACAAAATTTTCGATGACAGAAACATTTTCTACTGGTAGCTCTAACGTCAGGCCATGTTATGCACCTATTTTCGTTCTCTTAAGCATCCTGTTCTTAACCTATGGTCACCTACCACTCCACTTTTTACATTTGCGGTTGATTACCCAAATTATCAATCTCCAGCATTATTTCACAAACAAGTGTCATTCGTGTGTGCAGCATGCATGTTAAATTTGGCTTTCCATAATGATCCAACATTACGTTTTCCCTCAAAAATGATAGGCATCTATAAATTAAAACGCTAAATTAGGACCCGGATGTTGGCTTCGACTCCGTCGGACAAAAACAACTCGAGAGCGGCCGCGAAGACACCCGCCGCCGCCCGACGCCTCCTTCCCATTCGTTCCCGCGACGAAAAAGCGCCGGGTTATATGACCACAATTCCCCGGCGTGTTTTTTTTTCTTTGTCTTACCGATTCGTGGCTTCAGTCGATCCTGCGAACGCGCTACTTTCTCGAACCCAAATACAATTCGGGGTATTCATCCGCGGCCTGCGTTTACCGTTAATTCGAGTCAAATGAAGGGTATGCCTCGGTACAGTATTTTATGGGCAACCGTTCGCCGCCGCGTAGGCGTAGTCGCGTGCTTCACTTAGACCTACTTCGAAACCACGACGGGATGTGCGAGTTCCTCGTTAATTCTTCACGTTAAAAGCACCTTTGTTATAGATAAGTGGCCAACATCGCAACCTTTATTCCAATCTTTACTGCAGTGCAATTGATACATGTAATTCCATGTTTGTCCATTTTTTGCAAAAAGTGAACCGAAGGCCATACATAGTCACGCCGGAGTTGTCCTTTGTCTCCGTAAGCCTACAACTACTAGCCCACAGAGTCAACTCCTCAAAAGCTTCGTGTTTCCGTTTTAATCATTCATCTCGGCGTTAAGTCCTGAACGTGGAAACGGTCCTGCTGTGGAATATTATGGTCACAATCACCACATTTTTTGCATTTTGGGTTCTGATTCAGTTGTAAACAGAGACGGTCTCTGTTGTAAACAAGTGTTCGAAGTGTCTTGCATCAGGTCAGGTGTCTGCGGTAATTATTTAGGTGAACCTTTGCCTCGTTGGACTGGTACAGAATGACATAATCCCACTGGGCATTTTCTTTTAAACGTTTTCAAGTTATCTAGTAATATTGATTACGTCTAGAATCGCATATTCATCCTCATGCTGTTGTGTGTGACAGACCA
This sequence comes from Phoronis australis, assembly GCA_002633005.1. NCBI lineage: Eukaryota > Metazoa > Phoronida > Phoronidae > Phoronis > Phoronis australis. Next base: position 657,157 of record NMRA01000060.1, on the reverse strand, counting down.
CATAAAAACTGAAAACTGATCTAACCCTGTCAGAAATACCTACACTGTAGGTGAATTCGACCTGGCTGCAATTCTGTATGGGAAAAAAAGCTCGTATGCTGCAGGTTATCCAAACCTGATGGAAGCACCGGCAAACTTGCCCTGAGTTCAGTAACGCTAGGACTTCGCAAGATTACGTGAGATGTTGTCGTGTATTTTAAATGAGGACGCGTGATTTTGGCTACATTTTGCGAGGTCCTACACTTTTGAAGCGACATGTTAAAACTGATGCATCAAAATGGCTCCGAAGTATACTTGATCGATGTTTTTTTTTCTTTTCTTTTCTCTTCCAGATACTAGTTACTACGAATGAACAACTCAAGATTTGAAATGCCTTTTGTATATAATCATTTAAAAATCTCGATTACTGGTTGAAAACGTCACCTTCGTAATTGGGAAAAACGAAGAATTTTATTTGGCGAAGGTCGTTGAACTTTTATGCCTACGGACACTAATTCTCCGTGAACCCGGTCCAACATCATTTGGTTGGTTAGACTCCATTTGCTGGAAGACAACACAGTGCGAGACATGTGTTTCGCAGACTGAAGCTGCTGTATTCTACATGCCAAGGCCACTGCGCTTTCTCTTTGCCACACGCTGTTTGCAGAGCAAACTTATCCATGCTCTACTATGATGGAAATAGCACCAAGATAATTTGATTGAGGACTTTGTTCACTACAGCTAAACACGAGAAACGTACATTCATAAAAAGATATATACATGTTAATTTGAGGTATGGTAATAAAGACACGTTGTGTGTATGTCCTTCGTGGTATTGCCACCATCACATTTGTGAACGGTGAAAAAACGATAACAACGGCGTTCAACAAATGAAATTCGATACAGAAAAAACTGGATGACAATAGCAAATAATACATAAACGTATTGATAACAGCACAGCTTTTACGTGATATTTTTGTTTCCTAACTCAAGCATGTATCACCAGGGCAACTTCCCATGTCTAGCGTAAATCCGGCTAAACCTGAATCCCTTACACTAGCTGGTACCCGTGTGAAGCTAGTACAGTGTACCTTGTAATCTGTCTTCAGCACACGTGTACATGTAGCCTTTGACAATTATTTTGCAGTGTGTAGGCGCTTGTTTGAGATTTGAAGATGCAATTTGTTGATCAAAATTGTTACGGGATTTTTGTTGATAAGGTTAACCGTGCATTAAATTTTAGCACTATGTGACTTTGCACATACCATCTTATAGGTCAATGCAGGTCATGTACACTTCAAAAACAGACGACTTGTTAAGCACAGCGACAAATCACCCCTGACAACTGTGGTGTGACATTTCTGTGAATAAAAATACCTGGCAACCATAAAACAATGGCATTTAATAATCACCTAGTCATAAACATGATTAACGCGATGAATTCTTCTGATGTTTTATCGTCAGGGAGTTGGACTAAATGACCCAACTTTTCGCAGATGAGGTTGTTTGATGCTGTTAAATGCGGTTAAATGCATCACAACACTTATTTATTAAACAACTATTACATTCTCATTTTGTGTACGATGTTGAATGTTATAAGCTTGAAACACCACTCAACTTTAAAAGCAAGGCATTTAATACTGCCGCACGGCTTGACAAGGGAATCAGTTTGCATTCTTAACACACATGCTCAGAAGCAATCGAAGGAGATTGTTTACTTTGGCCTGTAATGTAAGGCGAAAGAGTCTGTTTGTACGGCGACGTACTTGCAAAATTCTCCACTACAGGGTGGATGGACGTCATTTTTGTTGTGCGACTGTTCGGGTGAACATGGAAATCTCTGTACATTTTTCCGCTTACCGCATCATCAGATAATCTCAGATGAAATTTGAATCTAATACTGGAAATAAAACTTAGTAAAGTTAGCGAAGTTGCGTCCGTCTCTCACGGAATTCAGCTTGGCTATTGGTGTTATTATTATTCTGGCTAATAGGTGGCGTTTTAGCCAGACAGCGCGGCGTTGAGGTCAGGACACTATCCCACACGTGTTGCAGATCGAACCTTAAACCACCTCGTTTATTGAAAGAGGGACTCTCGATGCGTTCGTGTAGAGCTTCCTTAATGTCCCTTCTGAACCAATCTTCCTTATGGTCTAGAATAGTGACATCATCAGTATCCGAGACTATGTGGAAATTTGGTTCAGAAGGGGCGATAAGAAAGCTCTACGTGAACGAATCGAGAGTCCCTCTTTGAATAAACGAGTTGGTTTAAGGTTCAATCTGTCAAACGTGTGGGACAATGTCCTGACCTCAATGCCGCGCCGTCTGGCTAAAGCGCCACCTATTAGCCAGAATAATAATAACATCAATAGCCAAGCTGAATTTCGTGAGAGATTAGATTCAAATTTCATCTGTGATTTGTCAACTGGATGTCTCAAAATCTCCATGATTTCATCAGCTAATCTGCAGCAAAGCATCACAGGTCACGACACGGTTGGGCCCGGCACACCACACGGCCGAACCATGCCTTGCAGTTACTGGGCTCCACAACAGGGCTTTCTTTAGATAAGTTGTGACCACGTTTTTCTAAACTAGGGGTTTTTTTCGACAACAATTTCCGGGTATTTAGGAATAGCTTTTATTTGATGGTAAATAGAATTCTGAGGTACATTCTCGTCACCAGAGATTATCGAAATAAGTGTGGTGTGCATCTTTGCAAATTTATCAAGCGCTAAAGAAATCTTGGTATATTAAATTGCCAAAAAGGTCAACAATTGAAAGACCTGGCGTTGGCCGATGTTCATTTGTCATGGATTGTGGTTGAAGTTGTCTCGAATACTCGCACATTTGTCTCATAAAAATGCATTTACAGAATTGCACAATGAAGTAGGCCTAATGAAAAACAAACTTTTCACAATAATTGCAAAAAACAAGAAGTTTACATTTACTTATGTTACATAAAAATCAAATCTGTTTAACAGTAACCCTTTTTACTAACATCGGGTGATGTTCCTTTCTTGAAATTTTTTAATCACTACTGATTCATAAATCAGTTACACAATACAACACCACGACAGCTAGCTTTCCTATGTTCTTAACCATTTGATTGTGCGTTTCTAATTTAGTTAGAGTTGGTCAACTCTCTAGGGCAGCCTAATGTACTTCTCCACAGGCACTGTATTGTATAATTTAGTTAATGTCTCTTGGTAAAAAAAATCTGTGCATCTGCTTGAATTTGCGTTTAACATTTATTTTGTGATGTCCCGTTAGATTTAGTTCAGATGCAACATGCTTTTATGTGCGAGTGTGACTAAGCAAGTAGCATACAAAAATAAAAGACAGAAAGTGAGCCTCAAAATGCATCGAAATATTAGCAAATATTTTCGAGAAAGTTTGTTGAGACAAGTGCCATCTGATAACGCGGAAAAAATCTCACTACCTAAAACACAAATTGTCAATCAGGTTACACGTCCTTAGAACGAGCCTCAAATGAATCTGTAAATATTTTTGTTTTTATATATCTGTAATAGCATGTCTAAGTATTGGAATACTTATTTTAGATACTACTTAATTGTATATATCTCTATGTATATAAGTTTCATTTATGAATTGTTTACAACCCAGATATAACGCTTCGCGGTTTCTGGGTTTGTTATTATTTCTTTGTATGTTCTGTGTATCCTTCAATAAATATATATCACAGTGAAAAACGAGCCTCGAATTATCAGCAAATCTTACGATCCGACAGCTTTCCTAGAAGGCATTTGAAAAAACTGCAGCAGCGAGTTATATCCCACCGAGAAATTTTACTTTTCTTGAAGCGTTTAACTCTGTTTACTTTGAAAATGGACTCAGTCATCAACATTTTTGTTATTATTTTGGTACTGATTTTATGGTGATATATATGGTCTAAACTGGTATCCTTCGAAGCTAGTTAACTTGATTATCAGCTTAATGTAGTGACTTTCTCAAATCCCTCTCAGGTGATGGCGTGTTACAACTATTATTAGTAATCTCTTGGTCTATTTACATCGACCTCGCGTCTATTTACAGTGTCACAACGTCAGGTGTTCTCGCGTTATTAGAAGAACGAGCAAGGATTTGTGGTACACTCATAGTGTGATTTTTTTCCGAGGCTGGATTTGAACCCAGATAATTCGAGTCCAGCACCTTAACCACTACACCACGGAGTCATCCATTTACTTAGAGGGAATTTTATTATACTTAAACCTTCCTAAGTAGACTGAGCCAGGTGTCACTTGGTTGTTTGCTTGGCTGACTGAAGACATTGCCTTGTACTTTCATGTACATGGCTTCCTTGATATCTCTCTTGGTCGAACCTGTTTCACTGTCAAGTATTCGGATGTTATTCCACTAGATATTGTGTTGTTTCGATCACATGTGTTCTGCTGCTCCTGATGAGGTATTACCCTCTCTACAACACCTCTTATGTTCAGCAGTTCTCGTCTCCAGTGGTCTTAATGTTTCACCGATATATGATTCACCACATTCACATGGAAATTCATGGATGACATGCTCGTTCTTCTAAGAACGCGGGAACACCTGACGATGGCCGGAGAATAGACCGACCGAAACGTCGTGACAGTGCAAATAGACAAGAGGTCGGTGTAAATAGACCAAGAGATTTTAATAATAGTTGTACAACTGGATGTAGCCAATCAGATGACTGATTATCATACCAGTGACGCGTCGTTAGGAAAACATTCTTATTGGTGCGATAGAAAACACTCCGCCAGTGCCAGTTTTATTCAGGGGTGTCTGTTCTTTCACTTGTTCTCAGTTTAAATTCTTATGACTCACGTGAAAAAAATTTGACCCATTGGGCCTGTTATATGAAGGTGACTAAACACGTAAGACTGATATTTGATCTTTGGCCCTCCCACTTCACAATTGTTGTTTAGTCACGTGATGTTCAGTGTATGACAGTCCAGAATTAATGAATAGTAGTTATTCAGTAACTAACGCTTATGTGTATATCCTCAAGATATGTATTTTTCAGAAATGGTTGCGTAGAGCGTAAGACCAAATTTCAGTCTTAAGTCTTAATTCATTTTCATGAAACAGATACCCGGTCTTGCTGATCCACTCACGTTCATCCTCGGGCTGTATGTGTTTTAAGCACGTCGTCTGGTTCCGAGCACACAGTTTAGAGAGCTTCTCAGTCGGTGACATACAACCAGGGTGGATCATTTGATTGCATTCGTAGCACCTTAGGTTGCTCGCAACTGTAAAGCGTACAAACATATCAATAATGTAGTTGCATTCACAGGATTTATACGTAAAAATATTCGAACAATAATGTGCATTGTGCAATTTATGTGCCCAGCCTGGAGTCAGCCAAGTGAGATAAGTCAAAAAGCATAGTTGGTTTTGGTGTGCATTTTTTTGAAATCGAGTTGGTTGTGTGGTATTTTTAATTGCTCACTTTTTCTGGAAAGGAAATCCACCGGTGGGAGACGAGCAAATGAGATGCGGGGTTTATTGGTTTTACCCCTCGCTTGGCAAATCATGGCGTTTCAAACCTTGTTTACCCCTTGCTTACAGATGTATGAAGCGGGTCGAGCTTTCGGCCGTTAGCGCCAGTCACTATTCGTATTTTGATGTCCATTGTGACATCTACTTTTTGCTATTTGTTAGCTAGTCATTGATAGACAAATTCCCATGCGGGTTCTATGGAGACCTCGTGGTTTGATTCAGTTTTTTATTAGAGTTTGTGACGTGTGGCTGCGTGGTTGATATACGTACAATATTTGATTATACTGCAGTCGCTGGTCTTATTATTTACTTATTAACTTCTTTAAAAATTTGGGTAACCAGTTCAGTGAATACACTAATTTTCAATGGACTCAGTCGGAAATAATTATATGAAATAAAATACAGAGAGCTATGTACAATTAGATTGAAAAGATTAACAAATAAAATAAATCTGTATAAACATTAGTTAATATGTACAATTACATGAATAAATAAGATAAAATAAAATAGAGTAAAATAATGATGAGTTGAGGCCTACAGTCCTGAACCACTCACAAAGTTTCAGTATTTCTGTTTGAAGACGTGGACATTGGGCGCGTTCGTGACGGCAGTACCCAGCTCGTTGTAAGCGACAGCACCTCTGTAGGCAAAAGTTCTTTTGCCGCAGTTGTTTTTAGGTTTATCTGGTACCAGGCAGCCAGAAACACTCGCGCTAGTATTGTAATTGTGAGAATCTCTGACTCCTTTGAATTTAGTAGTGAGGTACTTAGGTGTGAGGCTGTGTGTGGCTTTGTACATCATAAAGTTTAATGAAAGGCACGCCTGCTAACCAGGCTGCACCAACCAAGTGTATCGAGGATATCAGAAATAGGAAAGTCATTATCAAGGTCACTATAGTTGAGTATTAGCCTCCCACCCTTGTTTTGTATTTTTTTTAATTCTATCCCGAAGGCATGGTGCAGTTACCCCACACAACATCATAGTAATCGAAGTGTGGTACAATTAGACTCTTGTACAGAGTCTGAAGAGTAGTCTCATCGCCATAGCTCCTGACCCTGTACAAAAGTCCCCGCTGAGAAACGTTTTGTACACATACTCAACATGTTCGTCCTACGATAAATTGATATCAATCATAACACACTGATATTTATATTTCTCAGTTCTTGCCAGCTGGGTGCCGTTGACAGTAATTGCAATGTTGCTTGGAGACAACACAGCTAGCCTCTGCCTGCTACGAATAGACACAACCTTGGTTTTATCAACATTAAGTGTCAGTTTCGCGCCGTTGGAGTTCCACACGTGCTAAAGCACATATTATTTACAAGTTTTCTCGGTTGCATTACTTTATTAGTCATTCGAATGCAAACAAAGCCTATTACTGTTGCAATTCAGACGGGAGAAAGTTGGATACGCGTCATGACGGCGGTCTGTCCTTCGAGCAACTTTTCCAGACGTGAGGGGTTTTGAACGCGCAATAACATCTGGCTCCTTTGTTTACTGTCCAGCAGTCTTTTGTCCCGTATGAATTAATATTCTCTTGCCTGACACCAATGAAAGACAAGGAAATCCTGAGCGAGTGGTTACAACCCCTCGATGGTATCCAACGTGACATGCTTGACATTCCAAAACGAGGCCAATGAAAACAACGCGCTTATCGCTGTTTAAACTGGGACGACCCTATTCTGTAATTAGGTACAAGGTTTCTTAGACCAGGCTAATCTTGCTGAAACTACTCGGGCCCCTAGATCTGATAGTGGGAGCCATCCGGACTACCTCGGGTATTGTGGTAGCCTTAACCTACCCCTCGCAGGTTTTTCATATCTACTCGTGTGCGAACTTCAATCGTAACAATGGTTTGGCCAGAAGACTACTGCAGCCACGACTTGAGCCTACATTAGAGTTTACAGGTAAAATATCGATTTACTTATCTCAAGTAAAAATCCCCCTTACTATTTTACTGACCTATCGAAAGCTTTTGACACAGATGGTCGCAATATACCACTATAAAGTTTGAGCTACTACATGTACGGCGCATCACAGAAAATAAACTAAACTGGCCTACTAGCTCCACCTATGGGGCGGAAAACAATTTGCTATTATAGATATTATCCATTCCTCGTCACTTAATATCTCAACTTATTTTGCTCATGTATTCTGGGTACCCCTATCTTCCTGTTATACATGTATGTTAACAACATTACATATACCACTGCACCTCACTAGATATACGCTGACGGTACATGTTTTAATTACCCGGTCTCATTCATCAAATGCCATGATAACACACAATAAAAATATAACCGAATTCGTTAACAATCAGTTGTCCCTCCTCCAAAACCAAGTGCGTATTTTTTCATCACCATCAGGTTACAAAACATTCCACATATCAAATGAGCATACACCGAAACACTTCATATCCTTGGCCTATTTGTAGACTCCACCTTCCCTTGGCATAAACACGTGTCAATACACGCTCTTGAAATATTACTTACCACAGAAAATTCAGCGTTAACTTTATGATACAATAATTTTTCAACATTTATACGGTTACCATCTGTGGTTTCAATAACTGTCATCGCCGCAAAGCATGCAACTTTTTATGGCGGAAGGTGCGATGGTTAGACTCATGGTGACGTCATCGAGTGATTCATTGGAATATCTTCAATACATTTCATAGGGAAACTGGTTCACCTTCAAACAGAACTGACTAATTCCAAAACCGGAACCTGCAATTTCACACTTCACTACGCATACGTTTTAAACGTGTACACAGAAAAAACAGTAGCCCCAATCTCCCACTGCCTAAATCTGTCACTGACAATCATCACATTGACGTTTTCAGCATCATAAAAGTGACGCTTAGGTGGCGCCCAATACGTTGAGACTGTCCAAAGCTGGGAAGACGCCCGTACCAAAATTGGAAAGCGTCCTCGCCTTTTTTGAATAGAAATCATGAAAACAAAACACGGAACAACGTAAAAAACTGAAATTGCCACTAGAGGGTCCGAAAATCGTCTATCGACTTCTTCAAAGGAACAATCTGCCAAATCACTTTAAGAGTCCATCATGCATTTTCTTAATTTTTGAGGTTTCAGTTAGATAATATGAAATGAATACCATAGAACCTAACTAAATAAGCACTTTTTATGCGAAATAGTCGCGAAGTTTTTAATTTTTAGGAAAAATTAGTCGTTTCAAAGTTTCCAAATGATGTAATAGGTGGAAGACGTTTGGTCACTTGACAATCAACTGCAATGGCGGAACACAGTAGATCAGAAGACGAGGACAATTTTGAGGGAGAACTGGACAATTATTATGCAGACAGAGTGGAGATGGGATACTGGCAACACTCTCAAGAACTTGAAAAATCCAACAATGAATTCGATTCCCTACTTAGTGAACTCTCGGCGGCTTTGGGGCCGTTTGAACTCGACCCAGTTGTACGAAAAATGCTGCAGACATATGTGAGTAACAACCAACTGAACCAATGGGTGGTCAGTATTCACAAAATAGACATTTCATAATCACTGGTGACAAAGGCCACAGTAAACCTGGGTCACTCGTATGCACTTTTGCCATGATGAAAAGAGCATGTCTGAAACACCCCCGAAGATACGAAAATACCGGCAGTGATCCTGATGCATCAGCGAGGTGTTTCATATCTGCACATGTGCAGACTTCACAATCATAGGCCTAATAACAAAAGCGTTTGGTGAAGAGACGCACATGCGCAGACAAGAAGCAACTCCGAGGGTTCAGTAGCGGTTTCGAGAGGAATAATTTAAAGCTACGAAATTACCCAAGGTGCTCCAAATAATCCGAGGGTTACGAAAATAGCCGATGTCTTCCAGAAGCTAGCTCCGAGGGATGATTCGAGAGTATAAAATTTTACGGGGTGCTATGAATGGATAGACTGGTGGTGTGTGGCGGCTAACGAGAGTCCTTCTGTTTAAACACGGGAAACTGGACATGGTACATGTATTTGATGGATATCATCTACTTGGCCGATATTACTAAGTTGATCTGTATTATGCAATTAAACGAAAGCAAATGTACACCAGGACTAGACTGCATAAAACATCGAAACTTTTTCACTGGAATAGACCGTCTGTTGCATGACGTCAAGCACATTATTTAACAATAGCCACGATACGCGTGTTAAAGTGACGTCACTGTTGCTATCCAAAGCACATCTTTATGCATCCGGGCAGTAGACCTCATAAGTCATTGTAACACACACGAACAAACAAACTTTTTGTAGTAGTAAAAATATCGACTTCGCGCCTAAAACCGATTAGAAAACCTCGTGATTATATCCCAACAACATTTTGAACATTCTATAGTATTGGCACTGGGCATGCCTCGAAAGCTTGTGATAAATATTCATTTTGGCAACTCTTTTAATAGCGAATTCTTTAAATTATGCTACAAGTATAGCTCATTATGGCACACCTTTCATGACGCCAACAATGTTCTTTCTTCAGTTGTATGCGAATTATGCAGCCTTTATATTGTTAAAAAAGCAGTTGGCAGGTTCATTTGCATTAGTTGACATGACAACCGTTTTTGAATTTTCAAAACAGTACTACTGTTTTTGTCGTACCAGCCACAAATCTTTCGTTTTGATTATTAATTTATGCAAATCTTGTGCATTAGCTGCAGGCAACGTTATGGTTGTTAAAAAAGCTATTATCATGTTTCTGTAATGAGTTGCCTTGGTAACTATATTTGGATTATCAAAAGTGTCATCTTGGTTATGGTACATCTTTGATAGAAGTAACAGCGTTTTGCGCTTAGTTTAAAATATTGAAAAACCATTGGCGTGTGGCACGTGCAATGTAATAATTTCAAAATACCTGGTTACCATGACAACGGTATACATCTAGGGGAGGCCATTAAAACGATTTGAGCATGGTTGCCTGGTTCTATCGTGACTACCATTAAGCCTAAGATTGTTGATCTTGATTGCAAAATTGACAGGTTACCATGGTGATGACACCCAATTCATCTTAACAACACCACTAAGTTTCAACAAAGAGTCACTGCATGTACTCTAGGAAAGGTTATCTATTTCTAACACGAACTTGGCATCAAAACCTGAAACAGCAAATTTTGATCGGCAAAATACCTAATTACCATGGGAAAGGTGCTTATTTTAGCTTGGCAACCCCCTAAGTTTCAAGCGAGGGTCACTATACGTGATTTGAGAGGGGTTGCTGGTCAAACCTAAAACTGGTGATTTTGGCCCGCTGATTAATCGGACTTGCCGTCTGTGGCGATGTTTCACATGGACTAGCGAGAAACACGAGCAATTAAATGTGAAATTGTGTTCACCCAAGGGAAGATACATGAGCCCAAAGTATGAATTAAGGCAGACATATCATCATTAATCTTTTATGAACGAACTTCAGCAATTAGCTGCTTATTTTATCTAAGAAAGTACATGTACATAAAATAATACACTTGCGTGCCCACAAATCCATACATTATACGCAACAAAGTGCAGCCGTGAGTCCTGGATGTTTTCATCGGTCAAAAAAAATTTTCTCACATGACCTGGAATGTGCAACGACACCACTGGTAAATAACACTGAGTACGTAATTTTTTGATATCATGCGTGCACCCAGCCTTTAATGTGGGGGGTTCGAATATCTGGCGATGTGAAACTTTCAGTACCAAAAAGCCGAAGAACTAAAAAAACGGGGTACCACATTCAGAGCCATGGTGAATTATGTGTTGCGCCTTTTTAGTGGACTTTTGTCTCGTTTTCCCGTACTTTTTGCTTGTCTGAGGCGGATCTTTTTGCCCCTTTCTCCGAATGGGAGGTCTCGTTCGAGCCCCCCCTAACCCCTCGGGTGCGCGCATGGATATCACATGGGCGAATCACACAGTAGTGCAAAATAGAAATCCATACGTCTTACATTTTATCGACTGCAAATCCCTAAAACAACCAAACGCGCGCCAAACAAATAATGCCGGAATTCCAAGAAGGTGACAAGGTTATGACTGAAAAATCGGGTGTCCCAACTGTACGTATTCCCAGTCCGAAGGACATGCAAACAACTTTTTAAACGGATTCATCTTCGGCGGCGAATTCCCCAACTCCAGAAACGCGGCGAGACTGTCTAGCTGTGCTGCCTCAAGGTCAATTCAGAACTCACGCACAAGGAAGCCTTGCTGACTGTTATTTATAAACATTTTTTTACGTTGGAATATTACAACTTCAAAGACTATTTATTAGATTCTAACGTGAGTATTTGCTACGAATGCTGAATGCAATTTATAATTGTTAAGCTTAAAGTAAAACTATTAACAAAAAGTAACTAAATTACTTCACATTGCGCAAGCGTGTTTTTACAAAAGTTGCCTCGGAATTTCGACGAAATTTCCAAGAGGTTTAATTTGTCCATGTCATAAACTTAAGACTCGTGTAGGATTCTCTGTTTATTAGAGCAGTAGCCAAACGGAAAAGAAAAATTGCTGCCCCAATCCAAAACTTTCATTTAACGTTGAACATTTCCCTAATAACCAAAGTCAGTATTTTCTGATTATTCGATGATCGACGACAGTGTCAGTGTCGTGCAGTAGCCTACAGTCATTCAGCTGGTGCCCGGGTATGATGATGCGCTGTAACAAGTGCATGTGGACCGGGTCAAGCGACGAAGATTTGTAACTTGCATGTTCATTACGGAACGTCAAACCGCAACAGAGCATTCGGTTAAATGTGATTGACTTTACTTCAGTCGGAAAAATCAGCTTCACTGTTCAGACCTGTATGGCTATCAATCAATCGTAGCACAGTTGCCATGTGCGCTGAGACCATTGGACATGAAGTTGTCTTCGGTAGTTGAGACCAGTACGCGGACTGAAACAAGGCACCCTGCCCGCACAAAAAAAAATATTTCCAGTCTCATACACGCGATTTGCCAATCACGGACGCATATTCGCACCACTCGTGGGCATATGTCTTTGCTTTGTGCTCAAACCAACCTTCTCCCTTATACAATTCTTACTCGTGAAATATTTCTATGTTCTCCCATAACGCTCACCTCTGTCGCCCCAATTCGGATTAGCTGAAAAAAGTCTACGAATAAATAATTGTGGAGATCTGTACTCGTTAAACCATTCTTGCTTTTTTCCATCAGTCATTTTAAACGCAATCACTTCATAACTTCTGCCTTTAATCTATAAATATGAAGACAAAAACAAGGTCAAATATTCAGATATTGCTCGTTACGTTGAAAATGGTTTTTAAAACACATTGCGCTCGACAAAAAGTCGGTGAACAAGCCAAGCGCATTTGACCAAAAAGTTTCTGCAGGAAAAATGGAAGCTTACGTTGACCGCCATTGACAAATTTGTAACCTAAATAGGAAAGCTCTATCTGTTAGTGAGGTATAAACATTCAGCGATATATTTATTACGTAATCTGTTGCTATCAAGACTTGTAAGGAAATTAATGTGTAAAGGTTGCTTTCTCTTGTTTAGAACTTGAAGCGATTATTCTATGGACATTTTCCGATAAAATTTGATTTGCTGAACATTATCAGTTTTGGCCTTTGATTTACTGTGTGTTTAAAGGTGACATTGTCGACGAGAAATGTGGTTTTCCGAGAGCAGCCCCAACGCGAAATTCGCACCCACAACCCCACAGTCCAACACTCTTGTGGTGGAGCCAAACCCCACTCGTTAAATCCAAAATCTTTCAATGGTGTTTAACTTATTTAACTGTTAAATACATCGGCTTTGGTTTCAGCGTCGTAATGGCAGAGAACAGATATTTGGTTATTATTAATATCATAGATACACAACAATTCGTGCACCAGTATTGGACATTCTTCTCCAAGAGGTCATCACCCTCGCCTTTATTTATCTTTTTTATCTCTAAAATATATCGAACAAAAAGAATCACGTGAAGTAAGTTTCCAGTCAACTTCATAACATATTTTACAATTTCGTGGATTCAAATTTTGAAATATGGACATGTGCAATCTATTTTTTATCAAATGGAATAATAAACTCGAAGAAACGTGCAAAGGAACCGTGAACAGCCAATTGACACAAAATAAGCTTTCTTGTGAAATTGACTAGAAACGATGACAAGAGCAAGATTATAACTAAAAAAAACATGCAAAATGAAGCTCTGAAAATGTTTATGTAACTCAGGAGAGCTCGAATTAATAAGAAATTTTATTGCATAATCATGCTAAACGAACATCAAAAGACGCGGATGAATGCTAGATATAAAAAAATAAATCTAATGTTGCTAACAACGAAACGCGGATACAACGGACATAGTATTTTGTGGAATTTTTAAATCAAACTAATGACGGGAATGCAAATTTTCTGGGCCAAATTGAAGAAGAAAATAAGAAGTAGGCCGCTTTCTGTGGTGATTGTATTGATGACCTAGCGCATGAACTAAATGGTCCATTACAAGCGAGTAGATGAAAGATGCAATTAACCTCATAAAAACTAACAACACATTGGGCATTTACATCGACCCAGGAGAGCTCATTAAATTGAGCAAGCCATTAATAATGCCAATTGTTGTCAAACTTTTCAACAAAACATTAAGTCATAAATACGTGTCCAAAAGATGTAATCTAATGTCCTCTTGTATAAAAAGGAAATCCAAACAATGGTAATGATTATTGAGGTATATCCTTATTAAGCATTTTAAGTAACGTTTTCTGAATTATTATAGTTGAAAGAATTGTGTCCAAGCCAAATGACTAGCTGAAGAGCACGCCAGTTGCACAAAGGTTTGCAGTTCTGTTGACCTCATTATCGCTCTCCATGCTCCCATTCAAATGTATTTAAGGAAAAGAAAAGGTAGGTGTTATCTAACAGTTTTTAAAAAGCATACGACCGTGGTCAGCATACGCTTTTGTTTCGTTGGTAAATTAGAAATGGTAGTCGTTGAAATGGTTAAAAGGTTCTACAGTTATTATAACAACTTGAATCATTGTTAGGAAAAAGGATGCAAACATGTTTTCCTATCAATGTTGATAGGAAAACATGGGCCAGAAATGTAAAAGAACTGTTGCATGATACGAGTGTTTGCTTATGTTTGGCTAAAACACAAGGTTGCCAACACGGAAACGTTTATAAATATTCGCTCAAAGAGTCAGGGATTGTGCCTTTCAAGAATGGTAGAACAATGAGTCAAAAAGCGAGATATTGGTTATTCTTGCTGAATGGTATCAATACTTTTGTACAAGTATCACTACATTTACTATAGCGTTTTCTTTGTGTTAAGTACCGCACAACTCATACTGGCTGTCGTTTTATTAGTCATCCTAGCAGTGGCAGATCTACGGGGGGTTCAGGGGGTTTAAACCCCCCCCCCCCTCGGTCCAGGACCCAAAAATTAAAAAAAAAAAACAAAAAACAAAAGCGTCTCCAGCAAAACAAAAACGGCACCGCCAGCGTGTGTAAACCCCAAGTAAACCAACTTGGAAAAAATTGAGGGGGGGGTTCACTCTGAAAATATAGTTTTTTGCATTGTGAATTGCTGAGTCTTTGTGGCTCATCGGCAAAACGCGCGGGGATTTATTGTGCGCGCGCTTCCGTCGACACTTCTGAAGTAGCCAAGCATTTTAGATGGATTCACCGCTGAAAGAGCAGTTCTATAGCTGATTTCTTTAGGTAACTAGCTTCTTTACTTTAAGATATATTTTGATTTGATTAGGGGAAATACTGCGGTGCCGCAACCCTGATATTCAGGCGAATTGACGTGCAACGTTTTTACCTCATCTGTCATGCCGTGTCATTCTATTACACTCCACACGTTTGTAACTGATGTATAGTAAAGTTGTCTTGCGCAATATCATACAGTGTACATGTACATGTAATATTGTGTACATGTACATGTAATATTTTTGAAAAAAATCTTTTTCCGAAAAATTGCTATTGTGGCGGGCGCCGTGGTCTGGTCGCGAGTCCGTTTGAAGACACACTCTGTAACAAGTTATGTCTATACAAGGAA
>NMRA01000060.1:554015-641640 GCA_002633005.1 Phoronis australis | reverse complement strand
GGACCAGGTCAGCTTTTTGTGTACTCTCAGTGTACATCTGGTCCCTCTGCAAACTAGTCCAGTGTATCTTTTCACCACTGTGCACAGGATGTTTTGGTTTCGTGAAACTGTTTTCAGATGATTTGTTTCCTGGTAGATTTGACGTTTTCCAATTGTTGTCAACGTGATTCAGCTTAATAAAGAGGTACCTAATTATTTATTGTCGCTTTTTATAATAGACTATGAGTTGAGAGCACCATCGTTCGCCAGTTTTTCTCGTAACGAGACAGAACACATGTTTATTTCCGGACTAACAGTACAGGTCTTCGTTCTTAAACAACTTGAGGCTGCTGTTACGCGATCATCTGATATTCAAGTTTTTACGCCCCGTCGGTGCTCCTTAATTATGCTCTTGAATATTTGGAAATTGTCTAAGCCCCTGTATACACACCACACTTTTTCGTATACGACTTTTCGTATGCTAAAAAAGGTGTGTGTAAGCAGATGTTCCAACAGAAATTTTTGCTGGTGGCGTGACTCATACCCAGATGTGCACAATATGGTTTCACGAAACTTATGTGCCAAGTTCATGTGACGAAATCGAGAACGGTTTTTAATTATCTTAAGAAAAACTCCAGAGACATGTTAAGTGACAGAAACTTACCAGGATGCATGGAAATTTCACTATTTGGCTACAAAAACAAAAAATATCTTACACGGGAGGGGAAACCCCCCTCCCGACCTCCCCCGCTCGGCGCTACGCGCCTAGGATTCGACTTTGGCGGGAATCCCAAACCACCCCCTTGCTGAAAACGTAGATCCGCCACTGCCTAGATACAGTAGGGCAACAGCAGCAATTACAAACTTATGAGAGCGTCTCAGTTCAAACTATATGCGATGTAATTGGAGTGTAAGGACAAAGATCACTGAGCAGAGTAATTGCTCATCTTTTGTTCACTTGCAGTGAATGATTGCAGATGTTGTAATTTCCTTGATTCACGTCAAACAACCTCATCACCACGGCCCGGACTTGACATGGCACTCGAAATTATGTTTGGCATTTTTTACTCTACTTTAGTGCAACTCAAGATAACTGTCTATTACTCTATGCTCGAGTACATAATGGATTATGTAGATAATTTTTAGTCCTAGTTTGAAGTTGATAAACCTAACATTAAGGCTGAAAGTTCGAGTTTAAACTCGAAATTTTGAGTTTTTACTCGAGTTTGTAGCACAAATGTAAGAGTCATCAAGTGCAAACATGGATTAGAAAATCATATGCGTAAACTGTAACGTATTCGAGTACAGTCTAATAACCACTTATCTCCAGTTCGCATAAAAGTAACAGAGAAATTGCCAAAAAATAATTTCGAGTTCGTTTCAAGTACTGAGATTAGATTCCGGGCCCAGGTTGATCTAATTAAAGCGAAACCACGGTCCAAATAATAATGTATGACGCATGCGCGACAGTGTGGTCTTTATTGGTCTCTCCGATCGAAGTTCTATGAAAATACCCCAGGATAGAACTGTGGGAGACATAAATGATCGAATCGCGATATAGAAATGTTTCGTTTCGATTGAAATTATTTCGTTTACTTCAAGAACGTACTTGTATAAGACAATAGGTGTCTTTAACCTTTTGGTCGATTTCTATATATTGTGGCACAGTAAGTTCTCAAGTTTCGACCGTCTGAAAGTTGAGCTTCCACGTCTTTCCATTCTGATAAATGTGTTCAATGTCCAAGACAGAAGACAATTTTTAATAACAGTCTCGTTACCTAACAAGCTGACATTTGACCTGAGAAGTTAAGCCAAAAGCCGGTAGAAAACTTAATACATTAGTAATTCAATAGATCAGACACAGTGTTTGCGCTGTATGTGCTACTTATTCAAACCCCCAGCCTTTCTGTTTTTTGTTAAGTTCGTTTTGATACAAACTGACTCAGGAGGTCAAAATACCTTTTAAAAAAGGTTAAATATTGAAAATTGACGAAAAATGCCTTCATGTGTCCCTTTAATTGCACCAGTTCAACAATGGTGGATTACTTTTCAATTCAACTTACTTATGAAAACTTGCCGTTTCGTTTAGGAATCTCACTCCCACAGATTTCTAATTACTGAACGAGATTACCGCAACAAATTCCTTATCTACAAACTCTTACTTCGTAACAATTTCATACAGCACGAAAATTGAAATTAACTTTTTTAACGAGCTACAAAGATGTAACAGCAGCATTTGCAGTTATTGTGCAGTGGGGTATTCAAACTTCATAACCGGGGGCCAATTTCATGCCCGGATCGGACCTGGGTCAGGTGAGGATCTGGTCCCAGGAGCTGATCACTGGATATGGAATATTTTCGGCGCGTGCTCGAAATTTAGGGGTGCAGGTATGAAATTTTTATTAGGGTTTGGTGTTTGCTGGTTCGCGACTGCGGTTTGGGGGATAGTGAGTAGAGTTTATAGCCGAGGCCAAGGAACCATTACCACATCCTGAAGTACTGACAGTGGATAAAAGACACACTGAAAACACCCAGGTTAGACTTACGGACACACCAGAGGAAGCTATCTATGCTATTCGTGAAGTCCATGTGCATGCACCATACATTTGGCGAATGTGAAGAAACCAATTTGGTGCACGTATTGCAGCACCGATTTCTTTGATTCCG
The DNA here is from genome assembly GCA_002633005.1 of Phoronis australis. Lineage (NCBI taxonomy): Eukaryota > Metazoa > Phoronida > Phoronidae > Phoronis > Phoronis australis. The sequence continues at coordinate 638,994 of NMRA01000060.1, read as the reverse complement.
TCAACAACTTTGTCTATTTTGATGCAAAACTCAGGTTAGAAGCAAACAATTACCTAAAATTATGAATGGTCACTGTTTGGGGGTTGTCAGGCTCAATAGTGCGAACAAACTTTTTAAAAAAGGGTTAAATCTGGTTATGAAAACGAGTTTCCAAAGGTAGCTTTGAACAGTTTGGCTGCGCGGCCAAGTGGCATTTTTAGTCCCCAGAATTTATGTAAAGGGCGTGTGTCACGTTTGGCGGCTGTTTTGAGGAATAAGTTGAAAATAATATCAAGGAGACTGAGTTCTTGTGCTTTTGAACGAGAAAAGCCACGATTCTTAGCCGTGACCTACTTTTGACGCAAAATGGTGGTGTCATTAGCTTTCAACCCCTGTCGCCTGCTGCAGTGTGAGAAACCGGATGCCATTTCAGGTTGCTGTCAAACAGATCAAAACTGGCAACATTTTTGAAATCTAGGGAGTACGAGCATTCGGAATCTGTAGTCAGATTTTTTCTATCACTTACAGGGAAGTAGTAATTTTGGGGAAAATCTGTCAAATTTTGTGTTTTTGGTAACATTTTTGTGTGCCGGGCTTTTTTCGATGTGAATTAACCGATTAAAAATCTGTAGCGTAATTAAGTTTCAGTTATCACGAGCAGTGCTTGTGAGTTGAGAATGCTACAAAACCCTTTGTTTTTTCAGACTCTTGATTAGGACGTGAGGAAAGGACTCATCTCTACCTCGGTGTGCGTCGGCAGCCAAAAGCCTGTAATATCTACAGACTGTATAGTGCGCCCCCTAAGTAGGTCATTTAAGGCTATTAAATCAACACCCCTCTCATAAGTTAATGTCTGGCTGATATAATTTACATGAGCCAATGAAAAGTATAAGGTCACATATAAAGAATAATTTCCGTTCTTCTTCTTCCAGGGAAGCCACTTGTGACTGCTGTCATTATTTATCTAAACTGGCAAGTTATACTACTCGTGCCCTTATTATAACTCAACGTTGCACCACGAAATATTCATGACCGGAAAAGAGGCCAGTGAAGCTCAATGTGTAAGACAATCTGTCACAGTCACAGTGAACCTCACGATTAAGCACGGTTCGCGTTGGCATTTGCCAATCAAGTTGTCTTCTGATTCCTCTATATCCACAAGTTGTCAGTCGCATGACTCTGGTGTCTCTCAAATCATCAACCGTCACCATGCTAAGAGTCGCTTATATGTGTATGCGTGTATACTCATTTGGCCGTAAGTCGCGCTTTTAAAACACAAACGCTATAATTGGCTGAAAACAAAAACAATGGACAATTTGTGAAGATTCGAGGAAAGTGAAAGAAAGAAAATGGGGAGTTGAACATACTGCAACTTCTAAATATTAGGCCATGGCATTACAGCTGCAGGCGAAATAATACATTTTCTGGGAACATTGAAAAGTGCAGCGATCCGAAATAATAGATCATAGACTTGTGTTCGACTTGAAGGCCATCGTATTTCTTCAGATACAAGGTCAGTTGTTATTTTTCTAAGTTAGTAGCCATGATCTGTACAAGCACAATTAATTAAGTACTGACTGGCTAAAACTATTCCATGAAAATATTGAATTAAATGACAATGCAAAGCAGCATGTGTTGCAAACATTACAATGAAGACTATAGCCCTTTAGTTCTAATAAACGTTAAAATCGAACCGTTTTGACATACTACAAGAATCAAATCAGTGGAACTGTTAATTGGGCTTGTTTACAAAATTTCTCAGTTCAAGCCAGTGCATAAGGTAACCATCTAATTTATTTACATTCGATGCCCATATGAAATTGTGGTCAAAGACATCGCAACAGCCAATTCCCGAAAAACTAATGAAAATTGTTAATTCAAGAATTATTAAATACAGTGCACATTTATCAGTTAATGATGTTTGTGGGGGTTTGAAAGCAACTGCAGGCAATATGAATATTTTGTGTAGATGGCAAAAAGCGTTTTCCTACCATCCCATGCCAAATGGCGTCGTATGGATGTCACAAGCTATTGTTTAACCTGAGAGATACATGCGACTGGCGTAAGTGCGTCGCATGGTTATCGCCTATGGGAGTACACTATCATTGTTTTCTTTTGTTACGTCTATGTTGCATATAACAATACAGGCGGCAAGGATATCGTACCTTGGGCACACATCAGCCGGTTACCTATAAATACTTACCATTATCTTCATTATAAGAAAGAAAAACAAAGTGAACAATGGACACACCTATCTAACGATATCTCTGCGACGAGCATGCGACCTAGTTTCCCGTGGGATTAATTACTTAATACGTTTGCTCAATAATTATATTTTTCGCTATAGAACTGTTTCAACGTAATGTTATCAGAAACATACAAAAATGACTGTAAACATATGAACAAACGTACTGCTTTTTATAATGTATTAAACCTGGAAAGCTTTGAGCCGAAAACTAATCCAAAGAATCCTGTGACTCTATCCATATAAACCTAGTGAACACTATAGCATTACCACTGGTCTTGTCTTATGCTTGAGATGAATATGCATCTCCGTTGTGATGGCAACTCTTTTAACATCGGATTTCTAAAATTATGCTACATATATAAGTACACACCTTTCATAAAGCCAACCGAAATACTTTACTTTATTCATTTGATTCTATTGAAAGCGTTTTACAAGTGCACAGTACTCTATGCAGTCTTTACGTTGTTGAAGAATCAGTTGACAGGTTGCACTGATTTCCGCGGCAGTCATTTTTTGATTTTCAAACTATTTCCTAGTTTGTGTGGCACATCACTGATAGCACTAACAGCTCTTGATGTGAAAAATTTAGTTGGCATGTGGCAGTGCAGCTTATAATACATACTGTTGTTATTCCAAAATACCTGGTTGTCACAAGAACAGTACACATTCAGCTTAGCAACTTCTTATGCTTCTAGATAGAGTCACTAAACTGATTATGAATGATAAGCTGCCTCTAACATGACGCCCATCATGTCTAAGATGACTGGAAAATACCGGGTTACCACTGTAACGAAAAGTAATTTAACTAACCAGCAACCCTACTGTGTGAACTCCGGGCAAGGTTGCCGCTGTTCTAACACGAATTTGGCCTCTAACCTGATTTTTTTATTTTGACTGGTAAAATACTTTGCCACTATGGCAACGGTGCAAATTTTTGCGTCAAAACCCTCTCATATATAAGGGAGGGTCACTAGAATTGATTTGGGAATGGCCTCCTGCTTTTAACCTGACGTTGTTATGAAACCTGAAAGCAATGATCTTGGCCGGCTACGGTGGCTGGGAAAGGACATTAGAATTTATTTTTTTCCTAACTCGAGTGCGAGTGTCCACAATTCGTTTTTGAAGCATAACAATTAGACCGGAGATAATAAAGTCAAAGTTGGACTAAATTTAAACCCGATTCCTCCAGTAGACTGAGCAGAACACATGGCTCACAAACCATAACACGAACCTGCCACCAGCTTAATTGATGCGGCGATGAAGCATTATAGGGTGGCCTTACGCATGACTCATGTTTCACATTCTCTCAGTTTCAATACTTTGCCTAATGTATGGAAAATGCATTGAAATTTTCTGAAACAAAACGCGTTATTTGAGACAGACGCATCGGATCAAATACGATACACAATCAATTTAATTATGGTGTAGATACTGAATGATTCTTTTTGATATGTTCAACCCCTTAATAACTGCTAAAATCACTCGCTTTGTCATCCTTAATGGAATGCAATGACTCTAATCACATATCAGTTGCCCTGAACTACTCATTCTAAGGACCACCATGAGATAGAGGATCATTTCGATAACTATAATTTCAATTCAGAACCTGCTATTTCTTCTAGTAATTACCGGATTCATAGTCTCCTGCTGTCTTTTCCGTTTTCTAGCCCATAGATTCTACATCAACAAGCATGTATGGGTGAGCATTCATCTGTATGGTTATTACTATTATATCGGCAACACACATAGGTTACGAGAAAACGACAAAATGAACATTAAAATGTTTACGCACCGTAATAATATACAATATCGAAGTAGTTTATGGATATTTACAAAAAAGTCAACAATGGCGACGATGATGAGAACTGGCAAAAGTTCAAATATTTGGCATTTTATCTAACATGTTTTGTAAGTGTCAGAATTATCGGTTTCGTTCCACTTGTATGGCAAGATTACAAATCAGCATACAATGCGAATCAAAAGCAAAAAGAGAGGAGAAATATGATTCTATGACGACGCCCTCCATAGTTACTTTTACATACGGATCAATGGGTGACGCTAAAGGTGCGTGGATTCACTAGAGTTACATATAGACGCCACCGCTGAAGTATTTTCTAAAGTACAGCAGTTGTGGTAGTTATTCTAAGACGTAATACCCCAGAGAACCCACGTTTCTCGTTCGAGAGGCAGCGAACGGGATAAAATAGGCCAACGGCGTACGCACAACAGTAATGGAAAAGCTGCAATTGATACATAAGTGTTACTACTGATGTTGATTAAATTCACAGCAAATCAAAATACACTTTTTCTGGACATTGATAATCTCTAAAAGCATTATTCGGCGAATATGACGAATCTGAAAACCAACCGATGCATGTAAACGCGTCGGGTCTATCGTTGGCTAAATGGGTGAACGTAACGCACCTAAATAAGTCCATAATTAATTCTAATTAGATGAATAAAATAATTATTTGAGGCGTTAAGTAATTATTTGTGGCGCAAAATAATTATTTGCGGCTTAATGTAATTTTTTGAGGCGCAAAGTTTACACCGCAAATAATTACTTTACGCCCTATAAATTACGGTTGTAGTTAATTCTTGTTAGAGGCACAAAGTGATTATTTAGAGGCATAAAGGAATTATTAAGAGGCGTAAAGTTATTACTTTGTACCGCAAATAATTACTTTGTGCCATTAAAGTTCACTTTACGCCACAAGTAATTACTTTACACCACAAATAATTGTTTTACGCCGTTAATGTGAATACACAGTTCTATACATTTGTAGGAAGAGACGAATACTACAGCGACGCCTGTGAGCGGTGCCTGGTACGGCAGCAGCTGCAAAGAACCATTTATGAAAAATTCCGTGTCTTGACTGCAAGCTCCTCCGGGAGCAGACGAAGCCAGACATATTATGAACAAATCAGTAATCAGGGCAGTGCCGTTACCAAACCTTTTGAATCAGTGCGCTATGAAAAGTCTGTCAATACTTTATTTTTGTGGTGGGTTAAATGGGTGAATTAACCGAAATACAGCAAAAGTCCCCAGTGTGTTCAAAAACAAGTGCTTAAAAAACTTCACCATTCAATGATTACGATAATGAGGTTAGTAAACTAGCTGTGTCAGGTGGCAAACTTAGTTGATGAAAACAGATATGAAAGAGGTTTTTTAAAACGTACATTTTTTAGCAAAGATGAGGTTTGCCGCAAATCTAGGTTACCATATATGAGCCATTGTTATATCGATTTTTGATATTGAAGTGTCACCAATAACACTGTCACAAGGAGATGAAAACGTGGAGTACATTCGCCGACGAATCTCAAACATCGAGTCACAATGTGATGACAATCATAATCAGTTTGGTTCCTGCCAATGCTGTAGTGGGGCGTAGGCGCACGTAGGCGCAGCCGACCACCTTTTGGCGCCAACTTAGCTCTAATTTTACCATTATAGCACAGGTTCCGGCAACAAAGTAGGCCTTCCCGCAAATCAAAAGATCCGTCCTGATAGCTAAATCGCTGAAACAGTACATATTCTACTGAGTTGACGGGCGGAAGTGGAATCAAAACCTAAACGAAGTGCGCAAGTGCAACAACCATCTCGGCCTTAGATTTCTCAGTTCCATGATACTTTCTCATGCACGGATGCACAAATCAATGGTTAGGTATTCAAAAACAACGGGTTGCGGACTCATATCCACTGTCAAACACGGTTCACGGGCCACAAAGACTATACCAGGGTCAAGTTCAATAGCTGTCTCGCAGCGGAAAAATCCAGCAAAATTCACGTGCACCGATTGAAAATACGCGCCAATACCTTACGAAATCTTGCTTTTCTAAAGAGACATGGACGCTCCTCAGGACAAAATATGTTCTTACCTGGTGCCATTTGTAGATGAAAAGATTCGAGATGATCGGCAATTGGTTCTTTTTTAGACTTGCTATTCAAAAAAGACGAGTTTTTATGCCGTTGTCAGTTCAAAATCAACTATACAACTACTGGTTTGCCGAGTTCAGTTCCCGCTCTCATTGTCGAGAGTTCATGCACTCATCCCCGCCATCTTGCGGAGGAAGTATGTGAGAAGCGATATTTATCCGCCACCAATGCCGTGTTTGAGGCCCGTGACCTGTGTTCATTCATGCATGTGAACCACTGAGTAAGCTGCGATTTTAAGGCCGAACAGTACACTCTGCCGCTGGGCCATCTTACCAGGAGACGATGCAGAAGAGTGCAGACTGGGCCCGGGATCTGATACAAGTTTGTGGGCCGTCTTGTGAGCATATCTGTGAGAATCGTGTTATTTACAATGGGTAGCTTGCATTTGTTCAACAAAGACGCCAGGTTTAGATCAAGTAACGTCATTTTGCCGACATTCCTTACCTAATTAGGTAGTTTGGAGTGAAAGTGGCTGGGCCATACATGCACCTTATCGGATCCGACGAAACCAAGGCAAGTTCACAGAGATTATTCACTGACAACACTGAACCAATCATTCTGGTCACAGCGGTCGTTTTGCGAACATAACCGTTCAGATCAATAAGTACATGTACGTACTAACATCTGTGACATCTAGGAAGTAACCTTAAAGTCCATAGACATATGAAAAAAGAATCCGTTTCATTTTTATTAAACCTAGAACCTGAAGACGATTCAGAAGGCGAAACAAGAGATGCAAATATCGTCATTGTTTTGAAGTATTTTGGCAAGTGCTTTCGCGCCCGCTTTGCCCGTTCACAAAGCTTTGCTAAAAAAATCTACGACTTTGTAACGACTGTATCGAGCGTATCTTTCTCCAAAATGGCCGCCATTGTTATGATTGGTAAATGACAAAACACGCAATGAAAGCTATTAATGGATCGGTGTTAACGGTCAAGTGACAAAACATGATGACACTGTAATGAAAACCATACTAATGAAGAAGAGAAACGGATTTGATTGGAAGTCTTTACCACAAACAATTGATGGTAAATGAATATGTTGAAATCGATGTGTTGTCGATCATTCATTAACACGTTGTCACGTAATCATTCAAAAAACTACATGGGTAAATGTGACCAACAGAGATCCATCCTGATATTGCAGTTTATGAATTTATGAGATCCTGGGCGTGGTTGTCGTGAAATTGACACTTTCGGTGCCGTAGAAGTGTTTGATTTAAATGAATGATGTAAATGCAACAAACAGTGGCAATGTCCGTACATGTCCGTGGACAAGTATTAAAACACTCATGGAATGATGCACTTTGTCAAATTTTCTGTCAACATTGTAGGTCAGGGTGAAATTTAATTTGCATCAAAGACTAATGACGAAAAATATTGCATGGACTATTTTTTAGTTCGGCAGCAGCTTGCAAAGGGCCCTACCGAGGTGTGTCATCATCGTGAGTAACTCATTTTCGTGTTTGACAATTCCCTATGACATCTTGAAGAACAGTATTCGGTGTATTAAAAAATAAAACGTAATACCCAGCCTTGACTCGACAATAATGTCAAAATGGAAATCAACAAAAGAAATTGACAATACATGTAATTCATGACCTGCGACTACCAAACACGTCTAAAGAAAATTGACCAATCATAATGCTTAAAAATGTACTTAAAGCACGGCACGGGATTCGTCAATATTCCGAGTGAAGTCGAGTACAGTTTAGTGATGTCCAAAAATACCAACACTACAGAAAGTGCAAGGATCAGTCACTCATGGTAGGGAACTTGAGAAAACAACCGAAATCACATTTAAAACCTTTTTCAAAATCAAACATAAACAATAAAAATTCTAAAGTACACGTCTGGTAATATCATATGTAAAACCCGTGGCCGTGAACGACATTCGTCTTATCCAATAATTCACTTCAATGAAAGACAGGCAACAAGCAGTGATGAGTGGAAGGAACTCTTTTCTACAATTTTTCACAACCAAAAACCGTTTCAGGCACGGCGCTTGACAATGTGGGTAACCCATCTGAAGATGGCATGTATGCTGGCGAGGTAAGTCACAACAAGAACGACGGCATAACCACTGAACTCTCCCTGCGGTGAAGAGTTCCAATGTTTCAACTTGATTTTCGAATTTAGCTAACTATACAGGGAATAGAACATATTTTAAATCAATAAAATTAGAAATCTGTATTGATAACACATTTAAAAATCTGCCATCGGTGTACTTACTTTTCGAAAAAATCTACGCAAAACGGTGATGAGGTTGACTACTTTAATTCTTAGATCTTTCCTACCTTCATTATATTCGTTGAAAACACGATTAAAATTTTTATTTGAAAGCTTGATGCAGAGTCGCTAGTAGTGTCAAAAAATCTCCTTTCTTCAGGTGTGCAGCTATGTAGCAAAACACCGAGAGACATTGTCCTTGAAAACAATATTGATATCATCGTGAGCGTAAATGCGTTGTTATTTTTTGGTTGTTTTGATTCTCATTTTGGTTCTTTTTATACAAATTTTATTATTTATTGTCCAATTATTATCTATTCTTTGCATATGACGAATGGCATTTAACGCAATCATTATCGCAAAGGTACGTCGAATTTCAACATTAGTACCCGTTCTGCTAATAAATCAGAGGAAAAATCTTTCGAGGTCGGCAAATGTCTTACCGTTATCCCCATATCGTAAAATGGATGCAAAGTACCAGCCTGAGCCGTTTGCCGTGTGAGTATCCGGACGTATGAGCCCCTTTCCGCGTTGTGGGCAGCAAATCGGTACCGGCTTTACTGGCTGTTAAAAATGTAAAGTAGGCTGAAAATAATAACATCCACACACGGCGATGTTTCAGCAAACAAAAACATGTTTTATCTCAAAACAGTGCGATCCTCACCTGAATTGCAATAACGCGCACCTGTGCTGGATTTTTGCTGCTCATACACCCAACCAGAGAAATAATTCGCCGGCAGTTGCCGTGTCACTTCGCCGGGAAAATAATCACTTGCTAAATTCAGTGATTTTGATTTGCAAGTATTAGGCAAAATATACTTTAAAAAGTGACAAAAACTTGCAATCTATAATTCCGGTGTCTAAGTATAAAACTTTCGCGATTGAAAACGCAGACGGGGGCTGTAGTGAAATGTACTATTCTAGGACCTGATTGTTGGCCTTGGGAAAACATTGTAGTGCGATGCACGTGGCGAAGTATGTTTTAATCTCTTTGTCACACGAATTTAACCTGTTCAAGGACGGCAGAGCTAATAGCGGAGTTGCTGCTGAATCGGTTTAACGATTTCGCATATCCGGATATTAGTCAGCACAAAGCTTACCGGGATTGATAGAGGTACCAGGCGTGCGTTCAGTAGACGCTAGGACCTACGCTAGGACCTACCTAAACCTAGTCAAAGTCACGAGTTCTCATTTAAAATACACGGCAATATCTCACATAATCTCGCGAAGTCTTGCTTTTTAGCGAGGTCCTAGCGTTACTGAACGGGAGGCTGAAGTGGACTATTGACCTTTGCGGCATGATAAATATCTGGGAGCAAAATTTTAAAAATGTGCATCTACGTGTTCAGTGTTATTTGCGGCATACAGTGAATGTGACCCGCCGGTTTTGTAAAGAAAAGCAATCAACACATTGTTATTCTTCACGAAACTAGAGAAAGCCGGGGCTCATCTGCATTGATTCAAACCTGGCGCTAATTTTGACTGAACATTATTCATGGACTCCTTAAATCACCTAGTCCGTACAAATGCGCCCGTTTAACACGTCTTTACTGCATATCCAATGCTTTTCAACGTCGTGGTTTGGTAACTGGCGCAACTTGTATCCGAACAGGAGGGCTCTCCTTTATGTACGTGCCGCGCTCACGCAGGGATGACTTGGCTGTCCGGGCCGGATTCAATCTTGCGCCGTGGAGCACAGATGTCTGAGCAGGCCAGGCCGGGCGCATGGGAATTCTGACTTCCTTTTACTTACATTGTACCATATGGCACCATACCAAGTTTTTTTGAAGTCGGCACCGTTTGGCATTCCGGCTTTCATTGCCGGCCGTCAGCCGCCAAACAACTTCGCCGGAGACCACCGGTATCTTAGCTTTCCCTGTCTAAATTTATTTTCGATATTTTCGCAAGTTTAATTGTCAAGATATTCTAACTGTATAGTAGTTTTAATCAATTTTTATATTGCATATTCGTTGTTATATCTATGCTGTTTACAAGAGTTAGTTACTCCCAGTCGCAATAGTCAGCCTTGTTATTCAATCGATCCTTAATGAATCCCATGTCAGGCAAATCAAAAATGGCGGAGTATCGCTCAGTGAGGATTTTATGATTTTTTCGCCTACTACGGATGCCGTTAGGATTAACTTGTTGTACTGGTGGCTTCGTTATAACATGTTCTAACCGTCTAATAGCAGTTAAAAATATGTGCTACTTGGTCATTAACAAAATCAAAGCAGACTCTAAAACTTCAAGAGCAAATCAGTCTGTCGTATCAAATTAAACAGGAACTGACATAGTAGTGTGTTTGACCATCCATGTTTGAATTCATTACAATGTTGCTCTGAGCACATGAAATGTATTTTCTTAAAAAGAAATTGATTGCAGTGCCAACACTAAATGAAAAAGAGGTCGCCTCTAATTCTTCATCTTCTTTAATCAACCACCCAACTGATTCTTGTCTCCATGATCCTGTTCCGCCAAGCCCCTCGACTCTGTGTCCTCCAAAGCCCATTTTGACAATTCCTTTACCCATTCAACTTTTAGGTGGGCATCAGGCGCATGAGCACATATGAGCAAATAGCTACTTTTTGATGGGAGGATGTGTGAGATTTTCTCAGTACCGGTCTCATTTCTATCATCATTCAGCACGTCAATGAATCTGACCTTGTTAACATTCACAGTTTCGACCAATGACTAAATTATTTGTAAATCAGAGTAAGGTCAAATAGATTACTTAATTTAAGCCAAGAAATATGCGCATGCGCAAACACACACCCACGCTCGCGCACACCCACCCACACGCACGCACACACACACACACATACACATGCACACACACGCACACTTAAAGGGAAATTATCAGTTATTCGGCAGAAATGTATTTCCGGGATTGTCAAAAGGTGGATAGGTTTTTTGAAGTTACTAGCTTAGACCAGAGCTATAAACCGATAAACTCCATTGCGTCTAGAAATGTCCAGTTCTCCCCGTTGTCTGCCAGACATTCGCTGAAATCACAATCGGTGACTTTACCAGCAAATGCACATATAAAATGCTCACATCATTTTCGATTTGTTTTTAGCTCTGAAAGCAACGGTGGCTTAAAGGTTCTAGCCAGGGCTGATCTCAGAAAGTCACTTTCCTATTCTCGCCGATGATATTCGCAATAATCTTTTGAAACTAATGATTTTAAACTAAGTGTGGTACTGATACAGGTGATTAAAAAGAGAGACATCTGCATTGAAGATAATTCATAGTTGTATACGACATTTGAGAGCAGCACGGCGGCAATTACATGACCAGGGCATATCCTGCAGGTGAAGAATAATCTGGCAAATGATACAAAAATGTGCATTATTTTTTAAAAAATAGTTCACAAGCGTCAGTTCTAGCATCGACATCGTCCTTAAAGATTCAAGATCCAAAAATTGTAAGTTCATTATATACAATTAGAATTCTTTGTTTTGCTTAATTTCTATAATGCCAATGCCGCTTGAAATCTGGAATAAATTCCTCTTCTTTCCCAAAACACATGTTTTATTGAGAAGGCTTACCTGTATGCAATTGGTTTCATAGTATTATTTGATGAATTGGGGGTAATTTCAGTGCTGCTCAAAAAATTGCTGTTCGTTATTGCTTGAGACCAGGGTGGGTTGTCGCGCCGTGTCATTTTATGCGCCGAGCAGTCTCCGGCAAAAGATGACGGGAATGCTAGCACTTCGCAAATCAGAAATAACTTATGACATCAAAAACGAAGAAATTGAGACCAATTTTATTGTGGTGAATACTCTAAAATAGGGGTTCATTTCGTCGGATTGCAGGGTTTACAGTCGTTTTAAAGAGTTCCCACAATGCATTTTCTTTAGTTTTTGAGGATTCAGTTAGCAAAATATGAGATGAATGCCATAAAATCTAACTAAATAAGCCTTTTTGATGCCAAATAGTCGTGATTTTTTAATATTGAAGAAAAAATTGTTATTTTCAAGTTTCGCGTCAAATGATATACTGGGCGGAAGACGTTTAGTCACTTGATTATGAATTGCAATGGCGGAATTCAACAGATCAGGGGACGAGGACGATTTTGAACGAGAACTGGACAATTGGTATGCAAACAGAGAAGAGAGTGGTACGGGCTTCACACTCATAAATAATAACATAATGAATTCTATTTCTCACCTAGAGAAATTTCGTCGGCTTTGAGGCCGTATGAACTCCACCTATTTGCATGAGAAATGCATGAGCCACAACCAGCTGAATCAATGGGTGGTCAATACTCACAAAATAGAACTTTTAGCAGATATGCTCCATTCATGGATGAACGAAATTTGGCTATTAGGCATCTATTATGAAGATGACGTTAGCTTCATGTTTTCGAACGGATTCGACGTATTTTGCACCACCACTGGCCATTTTACTGTTTTTGCCGTCCGCCCCCTGTTGGCCAAACCACAGTGAAGATGGCTATGAAAATTAAAATGCATGTTTCTACTGGGAAGAGAATGGCTGACTATAATTTTCAGACGGCTCTTACTCAATTCGTTCCTCCTATTGACATTTTACGTCCCGGGTTGTATCTCCTTAAGCCATAACCCTTAGCAGGATCCTTGTTAAATTTGGCATTCGTATTTAAATGAAGGTGACAACGGATGACGACAACTTTTGGACGGATCCAACTATCGTTGTGCCCCCTATTAGCATGTTTATTCATTATTCATTGTCCTCTGTATCTTTGGCGTTTATGGACGGATTTTATTGAAATTTAACGTAAATTAAATATCTGTTAAAGAGCCAATGACACATTCTTGTTTTCAAATAAAATTAATACAATAATAGCCACCTAGTGGCCATTTTTATTAGTTTTAAGTCTATATTTGGCGTCCGCCACTCTAAGGATGATTACGACAAATGCTCTCTCTATATATGTATTTATAAATTCTAAATGGGTAGAGGACGGATGACGTTATTTTTTGTGCGGTACTGACTGCTGTGGCGCCTGCTAGTGGCATTTTTTGCGTCTGTGGATGAATATCCTTACACCTCTGGAGGATCTTTATTGAATTTGGCAACTGTATTTGCATGAAGGTGACACCTGATGACGACAACTTCCGAACGGATACTATAACCGCCTCTAGTTTCAAGTTTATTCTTTCCGTTTTCCTCTGTATGTTTGGAGTTCCTTGGTGGATTTTTATGAAAATTACCAATGGGTTTCTAGATAATAGACGAAGATACTTTCTCAGTTTCAGATGGATTTGACATTGTGTACATCTCCAAGAGGCTGTTTTTATTTTTTGAGTCAGTTTTTTGGCGTCCATCTTTTAGCTAAACTACTCTAAGAATAATCATGAGAATAGGGAAGTCCCGGATTACAAAGCAACTCTTGAATTTCGCTGTACCTACTGTACACACAATGTCGTGAGCATCCGTCAGGCTCATTTGCTGCCTCGTTTTCGTGCTACGGGAGTTTCACATGTTATTTGTTGTTGTCAGATTCTTTACAAGTTTTTCTCGGTTGCATTACTCTATTCGTCCTTCCAATGCCAACGAAGTATTAATGCTGTGCTGTGGGCTGCAACTCCGACGTGAAAAAGTTTGATGAACTGGACAAAGCGTGATCTGAAATTCTTCGCCTTCCTGACATCAACGAGCGACACGAAAATGTGCCTGATTTCCAAAACTAGACCACGCCGTGTAATCCGGGACAACCCTATTGGTAAACGTGTTCCTACTGGGAAGGCCATGGCTGGCAATGATTTTTCAAGTCTTGACTACTGTGGCACCCCGTACTAATTTGCTTTTTTCGCATCCGCAGCTTGGTTTTTCTAAGTCCCTACAGGATCATACTGAAGTTTGGCAAGTGTATTTTCGTGAACGTTAAAACGGATGACGACGACTTTTGAAGGTCTTTGAATACTACTGTGACTATACTTGTGCCACCTTCATTTTTTTCTAATATTGGCAGATGTGTTTCTATTGAGGAGGCTATTTTAAGTTTACTAGTATTGTTCCCTTTACTGGGGATCTTTAAATATCAAGCACCCCCTGTATTTGCGGTGGACGCATTTCAACGCTTTGTGTTGCTCTTTTTAAAATGCCCATTGCTCAAAAGTTGGTGAACCTCCATGACTTGCATGACGTTTTAGACCATATGTGACAATTATTCGATCGATAATAGCAGGTGTTATTATAGCTGAATTTCCTGATTCACCGCCACAAGACTTTGCTTATTGCTACCCAGATATCAAATTCGTAGTTATTTTTAGCGTTTGTTGTAGCAGAAGCACAGAGAACTGTTCTCACCACGCATGCGTGTGACGAATCGCCAGCGGTCTCCCTCAGTGAAACCTACAGCGTAGTCACCGCGAGATATTGTTGGTCAGTCACATCGCGACTGCGGATGCTGAGTACTGCAAGACAACTTCTTAATAAGATTACAACCTACGTAGAAATGGTTTAATTAACAATGTCGTTTAATTTTGAAAATAATTGTACTGTTAATGATTCTGAATGCTGATCAGTTGATTTTGCAGAATTTGTAACAGATCGATCAATTAAACTGAATCAATAGTTCTTAATTTCTATCCGGTGACCAATTGAGTTCTGTAATTCAATCACCATCATCCCAAAAGCCTGCTAGCTCCCTGGCGTAGCAATACTGAGCGAAGAACTGATTCAAGATGAAAGCAAGGGTAATTACAGCATTAACTCGGCTGAGCCTTGAACCACTACAAGTTATGCAATTCCAACAGGGGCCTAGCCTGAACTTAACCAGGATCATGTACAACTGAAATATGGGCACACCCCCATAAGTATAAATAAAAAAGATTATTGGTTTGGCGTTAGAGCTTTTAAAAAATAACGCAAAGAATATCAGTACTGAAGCGATATTTTTATTTTTTCCGATATCTGGGGACTAAGATGGCCAGTAAATGGGGGTTTTGGACGACGTGTACTCAAATGGAAAACTGGAATTATTCAGAATGAAAAAACGAACTATTGCCAATTCATTATAAATCTTACCATTTGCTCCCCCAAACACTTGCAATCTGAGTATCGTTTGTTACGGTATTACCGTGGGACTTGACATGATATACACATTATCGATTCACTCGAGATGAATGTGTTTGTTTATTGTAGACCTTACTTAAAAGGTTTCCCGCAAACCCTGTTTTGGCCTATGAACAGATACACAAAACGACTTTCCCATCCCGTTCTTTGAAACAAAGTAATGCTCTGTAACCTTCGACATCCTTCAAAAGTTTGGAGGAAAATTTGAAAACTCCTTTTAAAATCTGCTAAAAGGGTAAGCGTGACCTACGCTTTTATCGAATTACACGACAACTTTGGAAAAGACCACCCACCAAGGACCATGTGCCTAATCTGTGACACAGGGAGTATGATGTTGCCATTGATGCATTAGCAGGCGACAGAATGAAGGTTGGTAGAAATCATCAAAACAGGATTTAGTATAACTGAAGTACCCTCGCCAGATAGATTGTAATGTTTCTCTGGCCACATGCGGCTCTTTGATTGGCAGATTTCGATTTGGCCGACTTCGGCATAGTGGAACCTTGCTGACCGGATTGCGTATTTTAGTTTATCACCATATCTTCCCTTGTTCGTCTTGTTCGAAAATAGTTCTAGAAACACCAATAGCCTCCCCACAAGGAGTGTACTGGTTTGAGCTGCCTTTTTGGTAGTTATAAAGGCCATCGTTCAAATGATGCCGGAAAGATCCCCCTTGCTCTCGCGCTGTATGCTGCCCGAGTGTGATTATATTCCGAACAATTATATTTGAAAAGAAGAAAATAAGGTCGCTCAATTCATGAAAGCGGAGAGACCGTCAACTTTTGAATTGACAGTCGTTAAAACCGACAC
Organism: Phoronis australis; assembly: GCA_002633005.1. Classification (NCBI taxonomy): domain Eukaryota; kingdom Metazoa; phylum Phoronida; family Phoronidae; genus Phoronis; species Phoronis australis. Next base: position 622,730 of record NMRA01000060.1, on the reverse strand, counting down.
GTTTTTCAGACTTGAAAATCGGAAAAGTCTTAAAGTCTAAAAGTCTGAAAAACGTGTCGGTTTTAACAAATGACTTTCCTTAAATTTGAGGTTAAAATACGCTATTCGATTACCTGTTGTACGTGTTTCGAGTTATAGATTTTGTGCCACGGTACCAGCAAAAGGAGACCTCGGTTTACACAATTGTTTCTCGACAAACAACCGTGAATGGCGCTGTATTAATAGTCGTAATGAAGTTTAATGTTGTGTATCTCTAAAAAGCGTAAACTTTTAAATCACATATACGATATTGCTCCTACACGACAATATAGCCTATACACGAAAGTGGTAAAGAATTTGAAAAAAAAAATTATAAATTTCAAGAAATCTTTTAAATAGGTGCATTTCAAAATCCACACCACTCTCCTATCATTTCACGAAAGCCATAGTCGTGACGCTTGCTTCTTGCGCAAGTCGTGACGCCTGCTTCTTGCGCTAGTCGTGGCGCCTGCTTCTTGCGCTAGTCGTGACGCTTGCTTCTTGCGCTAGGAGTGACGCCTGCTTCTTGCGCTAGTTGTGACGCCTGCTTCTTGCGCTAGACGTGACGTTTGCTTCTTGCGCTAGTCGTGACGCCTGCTTCTTGCGCTAGTCGTGACGCCTGCTTCTTGCGCTAGTCGTGACGCCTGCTTCTTGCGCTAGTCGTGACGTTTGCTTCTTGCGCTATACAAGGCAGTACATGCCTCCTGTATATTTACGTTACGGTACATGTTGTGTGCTTTGCTACATGATAGCAGTTTACTCGCAAACTATCACTGTGACAAATATGAACAATTAGCACTGCACCAAAGGAACTAGTTGTGTGATCTCATTGCTTCGTGAAAAATTGCAGTTTTTCATTTTTTTTTTTTTCAAAGCTTGGAAATCAATCTTCGCAAAAGTCCACACATCGTCTATTCTTTATATTATACTGTTGCGTAGTCCAGACAGAAGTCACAGTGTCCACTGCATAATACATAGATATAGATTCTGATGCACCACCAGCAGACTGCTGGAACAACATAGCTTACGGCCCTATAACATTTAATTCATTGACTCACAAACTCGAATTTCAAACATGGACGACTGACGCAAAACGCTTGGCTGTTCTGATCTATTGTGTCCATTTTGACTCATGATGTCCATTTAATAAATACAAAGTCTATCATCGATAATGCAAATCGCCACTTTAAGAAATGGCCTACCGGTACCCCTGCATTCTGGTTACTTTTTCATAATTCTAAACAGTGGTGATTTCTCCACAAAACAAGGGGGGATACCTGAATAGATTAATGGTCGTAAAGGCATGACAAGCTTTTCTCATATTTTACTTAATTGTTCCTCTCGGGACATCCATTCCGATTAATTCAAACAGATTCCTGCTGCTTACGCATCTAAGCTTAGAAACCCATAGAACTTAAACATTATGCAGACTGGGAAACTGCAAGGCATCATGAGACCCTCGAGCCACCACTCTCTATACACCTCTGACGTATGTGTGGCTGATTTTTCTTTTTTGCCATCGGTAAAGTGTTTTCTCTATGGAACGTGTAGGATAATTTAACTAAGAGATGTTTCCTAGGGTTTCAGGAAAAGAAAGAGTTGAATGGAGCAACATTTGGCGATACGAAATGTTAAGAAATGATGATGGGGACTTAAGAATACGCTCAGTTATCAGTGACCAAGCTAGAGCTCATGTCGCCAGAGCGGAACATAACGGTGGCAGCCCCCAGTCGTCGCCAATTTCCCAACCACGGTTGCTGTCGATCAGTTTCTGTGTCCAGTTTCGTGCCGTCATCCTGGCGACTCACCAGGCAATGTATACCTATGGTGATGACACAACCAACGTCAACAATGACAACGACGCTTATCATGACGCGCAAGGCGACTGTAACAAAGACGGCGACGAAGACGACGTATTACTAACCAGACAACGCGCTGATGAAGATGACGCGAGAGCTACCAAAAAACCACCTGGCGTTGCTTTGCTTTGAATATAAGAGACCGGCGCAAATTAAATTACGACCATGTTTCTTGCACGTTGTAAAACAATCTTTCATCTCTTTTTGGTAGCGGACAAAATTAAGTATAAGTTACACAGAAGAAGTTTTTCGCTATTCAACCTTTTAGTTAGTGGGTGGGATTCCGCGCTTTTTTGTTATTGCTTCATTAACTTCGTAAGCCGTCACTAGCGTCCTATGAGGTAATCACCACATGTAGCCAGTTGCGGTGTTTTCAGACAAAAACAAGTCATTATCTTATAATCCCGGCATCAAAAGCAGTGCCAACGGACAAATTCTGCTTTCGATAACTTTCCCTCCTTTCATCCCTCATGAAATGTCTCTTTACAGGACTATTTTTCAGGAGATTCGCGATTTCCGCGAAATGTTGTTTGACAGTGAACGTCTGAGATGATATCGCCACCTGGTGGCGGGTGAGTGCGGGCACAAATTTGTGAGCCGTTGAACTGAATTTACAAGTCTTTGAGCTGGATTGAGATCACTAGTGAAGAGATATTCATCAGGGCCATGAGACGCGTCGCTCAGGTACAGGCATTAACTGAACAGATCAACAAAATATTTCAGTCATTTTAGGTCAAAGTAAGCATTCGCTAAAACACACGTTAGATGACAAGGTTTTTTTCAATGATCCTGAAATCGACTATGATCGATGTCAGAAATGAGTATCTTTCCATTAAAATCATTAGTAATGAAGTTTCTCTTACCTATGCGGATTAATGACAGAAACCACACTAACTGGCTGATTGGTGCAGTCGATAATTCCATAACATCAGAGAGCCTGAAAAAATGAAATGTGCTAATGACAACCTCGCACGCTATTGAACGACTCTTTGTGGCTTTGCTTGATTTCCTTACAAAAATGGAAAACATATTCCATGTTGTCTTTAAAAACGACAGAGTCTGGAAGATGGTGAATTCGGGCAATCTATGATGAATCGAAAACAAGAAAATACAAGTGTTGCGGTTATGAGGACAACGCAAATTATTATATGACCTGGGGCTTATGTCATGGAAAGTGTCTCTTCATGTTCCACAGAACTATTTCTGAAAAACTCGAGCCAAAGTGCAAGATGTTTGAGAATGTACACATAACTGCTAGTCACTGAGATAATTTCTACAATTTTTTCTAGACTTTGATGCGCACATAACTACTTGGCTAAAACGTTTTTCAACAACTGTGAAAGGAGAGTGTAAGACCGAGACCTGTCTTCAGTAATGACACAGAATCCAGACCAGATTCATGAAGTCAATAACTTGCAATATTTACCTCTACTATGGTAATGTCGTTTCAGATTTGATTGCTGAATTTTACGTGACGTTGCAATTCCTTCGCCGAGATTCGAACTCAGCTTCTCTCATTTCGCAAGCTTCGAATTTCCCACAGTTCCAAGGCATGTAAAAGCTTTTTAATTTCATCAGGATCCTAACGCCTCACCCGTTGAATACAAACCACCAGGTGAATGCAAACCCGCACCAACGCTTCGCGGTCTCAACCATCACATTATTGTACAAAAAGTGTTTTTTTTTCAAAGGCTAAAATTAAAATTCCACTGACTTTCAATACAAGTCATTTGGGCGGACTTTAGAACGTGTATTGTGAGCATACTGACAGGCAGACTGCGATCGTATTGATGAAAACAAACGACGTCTTTTTGATTGTTTTGTATTAAAAACGACCGTTTCATGACCCCCACAACATGAGAACTTTCCCAAAATCTAATCGATAGTTCCTTTGTCCGTTCCGAGCATCTCTTTGACTTTCTTTTTAAAAATCGCCGCCCACAACGTTTTGAACAAAATTGCAGCTGATTGACAGAGCGAATGATCAACATGCGATGGAAATCCAAATCGAACCTCCTTCCATGAATTACTTACAGGATATAATCTTATAATAAAACAACTATTGACTGTTGCACTGGGTCAGTATGTTGCTTTTGAGAGCCAGATTTATGTGACAATCATATTTTCGGGGTCTAAAAACCGACATATTGACCGAGGTGAAAATGAACAGTTGTATAATGTCAGGAAGGGTGAGGGGACGTTGGTGAGGTATATAGTTGTTATAACCAGTAAATGAACAAAAATGGGGAATTCAAAGAAAACACTGCATGGTTCGATAACCAAATTCTCGCTTGCACTGGTCACCGCTTAGATTCCTTTAGCCCTAGACAACTTTTACGACTGCCTTTGTTGGGATATAGATCTGAGCTAATGAAGTGGAAAGGTAATAGCTAGCACTACTCTCTTAACAATGGTTGTTGTTAGTACCCCCAGTTTGGTTTTCTCTGACATTTGCAGAGTTATAGCCTGCAACTCTGGAGAGTAGTTTTAAGTTGGTACATTATAACTATTACAAAATAACTATAAAGGTTAACTTGTGTTTATCTTCACCAAGGGCCACTTCCCAGAGGAACGATATGTTTCATATTGGTTTTCGTTATTTAATTTTTAATGCCCAATTGTTTGCAAATGTGACGATAACCAAACTTAAGATTTGGAATCTCTGGATAATTTCGGTGGCACTGACTATATAACCATTTTAGCTGTTTGTCAGTAATAAAAAATGAGAAGTGGGCACAAGTTAAGTACAACTGTTTCCTGGTCAAAAATTTGGTTAAACGAGATAACGAGAACATTAAAAATGAATCCACGTGATATTCAAACTCTGATCAGCGTTTGTATATCCACCGAGTTTATCAATACGCACGGTAGTTTATCTTCAATCGTACCCAATGGTTGTAGTTCTTAGATTATTAGTTCATCGATTTTTAAAAATTGAAAACCGCACTTGGTTGTTTTTTACCAGCTGAATACCACCGTGGTGTTGTTTTTAACGAAAATCATTGGTTAATGCATTTTGAAAATTCGCCATTATGTACAGTCAGAGATGTTTAATACAGTTTATGATCGGGTAATTACACTTAATTTCTTTCTTGCTCACATCAGGCAATGCATTCATCACAACTGTACCTGACTCCGGCGCCGCGCTCCCTTTAATCCTAGTAAAAGCAGCACAGAAGGACGAGCGGTGAAAATTCCTGCATATGGGTGACTTCCTTGTAAGCGTATTATTCACGATATGTAAACAACAGAGAAGGGAATAGGTAAGCAAACATCCAGGGACGGACGTATGGACAGGCGGCGGACGTATGGATAGACGGAGGGACGGATTATTTAAAGGCGGAAGGAATGGCGGACGGTCGTATTGACGGAGATAGATAGGTTGGTAAGAAGGCAGGGAGCGAGGACTGGTACTGTGTAAAGGATCGAGCTTCTTCTGGTAAGATTCGTTACAATGAATTATTATTCGCATGACTGTGGCAAATTTAACAACAAAACTTCGGGGCCCCTCCTTGTCAAAGGTCGCTCGTCCGGTAGCTAATGGCCGTCAATTTCAATTTGCACATGTTTCATCCGCGTGGCTCTTGATGCCCGACAGCGATTGCGCTACTCCTTGGCGTGTTGATTGGAGGAAATTCGTTCACTTTGAACAGCTATTTAACATTGATATTCTATGCACTTTATTAATATCATAATTCATTTAGTGTGAACTGGAGATTTCAAATCTTCCTATTAGTAAAGGGGTTAACTCTTGCACTTGAAAATAGCTGCGCGAGTGTACACTCACGCAACCCGCCATCTTTGGGTGTGTGACTTGGATGACAAAGTAGGGTCACTGGCTGCACACAAGGAAGAGTGTAATTAAGCGGTAATCTGATATATGTTTCCAGGTTGAGATCGTTTGTTCACTCTTGCATAGAAAATGACAAAAATAATTTCGAGATCCAACTAGAGCAAACAGTTTAAACCCCGGGCCCACAACAACGGACAGTTTGTAAAGCTTGAGACCGTGAATGGCGAATCGAACGAACTTAACTAAAGAGCATAATTACGAAGTACTGAACTGTCAGGAAAATTCGAGACCGCCTTTTAAGTAGTCCAAATCAAAATTAGCCTTTGTGATGAAGGTGATGAAGGCATATTCATAGCTGATTTCAACTTACCTGGTTCAGTTAGCGAAAGCTTGGACACTCACTGCCTCCGTCCGACACGCCGTGTTGTTTCAGTCGTCTCTCAATGCTATGTCTGCCCAGGATAGACTTAAGTTGTGTCAAGTGCACAGTTGTCTTAAGTACCAAATGACGTTGACATATTTCAGAAAAGTAGGCGCAGAAGTCACGTGGGATTTAGTTGCCTTGTGAGCGCGACCTATAAATTAGCTTATACCGTTCGCTAGCAACCTCGTGTCGTGAGCGACTTGTACCTGAATGAATTCTGTATGCAACCGAGCTGTTGCTGCAGGTGCCTCGACCTCTCTGCCTTCTCAGCAATATAATAAATCAAAATCGTTTCGTTATCCCAGCGTACGTCAGCGCTGCATTTAATCTATCCAGCAGTTTCGCGTCCGTGTTTCAAAGACTGCGTAATTCATATTGGCTTCGATTCTCGCTAAACTGCCATTACAAAACCGCACCAATAAATGTCTACCCCACAGCAATGAAAACTAAGGCAAATTGTGTAAGTTTCTAATCACATCACTGAAATGACACGTCCACAAATCGCAAACGTAGGTCTGCTCGTATTTTCCTGTAACCGTACAATAATGAGCACCATTTGCAGACCATAATGAACTCGATTGACATAAAGCCACGTAAGATTTCTATGAAACTCATTAAGTTGTTCGCTTTGATTTTTTGAGCTGAGCGACGTGTAAAACAAGTCAAGCCAGGAAAGACCATTTGTAATTCAAATTGGATTCTCTCGATGCTGCTGAAAGCGATGTGTTCGCGTCTGTTTTTGGATGTTTGACAATTATCTGGTTCTCGGCTTAAACGCTAGATGGCAAGGCAGCTACATGTATATGTATACATGTTTAGGCCGGTTAACTCAATGTTCAGTGACATCTTGAATACAAGGGCGTGGCTTGGAGATATTTACGAGCTGACAATTTACCTTTTTTGTGACTAAAACTTTCCATGTTTTGAGTTGCACGTTTTCAATAAAAAATAAAGATAAAATGGATTAAATTGTCACACATGTATTGAGCAGTAGAGGACGCTGTAAACAACTGACAGCATTACCCAATCACAAACTGCGAAACCAATTTTGGTACCCGTGGCAGACGCATGATATTCTTCTACCGCACGGCTCTACCAGTTAGTGGAAGCCCAATCTCAGTGGGCAACTGGCACACCACAGGTTGTCATTGTTGGTTTAGTTCATTGGCACTCCCTGTAACTGACTGTATCTGTGCTTCATTACTTGTTTCTGGGCCTAGCTAGGTGGCCACTACATTCTCTCTTCTGATGATGGTGTTTGAATAAATGACACTGAAACATGTCAAGTCGACTTAAAACCGTTGTTGTTTTCTTTAATACAAACCAAGTACTGTATTGAAATCTCTCATGAAGTACTTTAAGTGAAGTCATATCTTTTGGAAAATATGGTAAAATAGCGCAGTGTTAATGCTGTTAACTCGTAATATGGATTTAGGAAATGAATTATATATAAGCAATCTGTGCTTTATGGATGCTGTGAATGACAGTAGATGTGAATTATAATATCATTTGTGCTCACTCGCAACCTTCTCGTAGACAAATTTCGTTGAAGACTTGACTTTTTTTACGAATTCTCTTGTGTCCATTTCTTTCGTAATCCCTGTAAAACAGCAGCTGCATAGGGAGCATACTGGACACCGGTGACCTAAACCCGTGAATATAAGCAGAAAAAGCAGCTGATTGTCATACTAACCCAATGTCCGTTAGCAACTGTTCATATGATGTCATGGACATATATCAGTCTTCACAAATATACGTGTTTTGCCAATCTTAATTCTTGTTTAACTCCGTAAGCAGAGTTTTCAAACGGTCGCTGATATCGCCGGCCACTTTGAATGAGGCCCTAAAGTCGTGGTCGTTTCGTTTAGGCGGAAATGCATGAACTAAGACCACAAAAATCAACTACAGTGCTTACAGTTACTCTAGACGACATCAAAACGCATTGCATTGTTTATTAATTCAGTTTCAATTGAAATAAATTGTTTCATACCACGATATTAGCCTCGAATGGCAGATATAACCCATAACGTTTATCACATTTTGGCGGGAAACCAAGACCGGTTTCAAACCCCGGCCTCAAGAGCTTCGAGTCGACGACTTTACCACTACACCACTTAGCGGCTGACGTCATCGAACGTGAAAATAGAATACTTAAAATAATGAGCACGCGCAACAATCGCATGTTCAGCAAAGGGTATTGCACCAACTTTTATATGCTATGAACGCATAATTTCCATAAAAACGATATTTTAATTCAGTGAAATTTTTCTTTCGTGTTCTCTCATTTCTAAATCACCGATCTCCAATTTGAATGCGGGTATCGTGTCGTCGGGATCCTTTGACTTGAGCATTATAGTCAGCTACTAGTGGTAACCTACTTTAGCAGACGATATTTTCCCGGTCGAAGCTCAGCGTGATAAAATGTGTAGTAAGCTATAATAGTTGCTTAATCTTAATTTATAAATTCACTTTATTTCTATTTTGTTTTAGTTTTCAATTGGTTTTGAGTAAAAGCATTGTTTGACAAAAGTAACTCAGCTTTTCTTAAAAGGTCACGACCTCCGGCCCCGGGCCTTTGACATAGAAAGTAGTTACAAAGCCGAGGCGAGTCGAGAAAGATCGATTCATTGTAATGTTTCTCGTTCAGTATGTGGTATAAATAGATTATTACATGTTCTCAGTCGTTATTCCCTAGGGCGATAATTCTTCAAAATCCACTCGGGCTCTAGATAACGACTTCGCCATGTAATAATCTATATTAATGTTTTGCATCCAACTTTGATGCGCACAGATGTTTTCAATGAGGTTGTTTAGGTAAAACGCTAAGAACCCAGCGTCAGGTATCTCTCTCTATTTTATTGTTTTGGCCTTATATTTGGTCAGAGTTTCAAGCAGGAAATTTTGTAGTCAAGCGATCTCCTCATATGTTCTGTCAGGTAGATGCTGACCAAGCAATCGAGTGGGTAAATGGGACAGGGAAAAAGGCGGTGGCATTATCGGTATTACCAAAACAAGGACACCTCTATGCAGGTGGACACTCTCCTTTAATCTGAGATCTCATATAGTTGAACAGACTTTTCTAATGTATGGGCTGCGTTGTGGGAGTACACAGCTTCACAACGAAGCCACGAAAGCTAGACAACTGAGAGACGATAATGACGAGAGTTCCCTTCTTTCCTCTTTCCAGGGATTTAAGGTCTTCCGCACGGCCTGAGCTGCTGCACAACCTTGCAACAAAAGACCTAGCAACAGCACCAATCCAAGAGTCACTGCTGCATGCCAAGGAACTTGGACACGAACAAGTAAAGGAATTTGCTCAAGACACGATTAATCATCGCTGAGCAATGCAATAAGGCAGACTTGTCAATTCATGCGTCAATGCGCAAAAATAATGCCCCGACATTTGCAACCTTATATGATGTAGTGAAACAAACCAAAGACAAAGACAAAAAAATAATTCTGAAAGCAGACAGCAATGTCCTTCGCCGTCTAATTACGGCTTATGATTGCCGTCTGTGCTAAAACGCGAGCTTCTTCCCGTCCCCCTTTCCCTTGCTAAAACGAATGGCACATTGCGCTGTGTACTTGCCGGCTTACCAACAGAACTCATCGACTGTCCTGAAACAATTCAACTTCATGACACGTCTTCTTGTCTCGTTATTGATAGCCAGGCATTATTGGTAGCTCTTGGGAAGCCTGATGGTGCTGAGACTTTTGGAGACCTGGCTGATTTATTCCTGTAAACGGTGCTAAACACAGGATCCCAGTACCATAAAATTGATATTGTATTTGATAGATACAGAGAAGAAACAATTAAGGGCACAACCAGAAAACTTCACAGTAAAGGAACGCTACCAGTCAAGCGGCTTGTGGAAGGCCGTGATGTACCTCTTACTCAAAACTGGTCAAATTTCATGGCATTTGCTAAGAATAAAGCAGACTTAGCACATTTCTTGTCAGAGGAACTGCGTTTGCAGACGCCTGAAGATAAAGAGGTTATAGTTGCTGGAGGGTTTAGAGATGAGCTGGAAGTCAAGTCATCTTACAATACGACTAATTTGAGGCCCCTGAAATCCACACATGAAGAAGCAGATACAAGAATGGTACTGCAAGTTGTCCACAGCCAATTTAATACAGTAGTCGTATCTTCCAGAAACACTGTTGTTCTACTGCTTCTGGTATCGCACTTCAAACAAATGCAATGTGAACATCTCTGGATGATGGCGGGCACATCAAAGAAACGACGATATATACCTATCGAAGCAGTTTTCAACAAACTACCAAGAGACTCGGTAACACCCTTGTTAGCTTTTCATACCCTGATTGGGTGTGACACCACCTCATACTTTCCTAGACCATCACAGATAGCTTAAGAACCTGGGCATTGGTGGACTGACTGAGGAAACTATGAGGTTTTCAGAAGCATTTGTCAGCAGAATATACAACGTGATCAGAACAGACTTTGTAGATGAGGCACGCCATTTACTATTCTCCAAGACCGTGAAGCCAGAGGCCCTTCCCCCAACGCATGATGCCCTTCGTTTCCATCTGATGGGAGTGCACTATCAAGTCAAGGTATGGCGAAGTGCTCATTGTTCCACACCTGAACTCCCAGCACCCTCTGCTATGGGATGGACACACACGGAAACATTACTTCAGCCCATACTATTCACACAGAGCCCAGTCCAGACAGTTGCCTAGAGATGGTATCGTGTGCATGCCAGAAACAATGCAACAGTATACGATGCAAATGCAGGAAATCTGGATTGCGATGCACATCATTATGCACATGCCAGCAGCACATTCACGATCAGACTCCTTGTATGAATAAACTTTGATTTGCTTCATACGTGTAAAAAGTACCAAAACGTGAATGCTAAAACAGTGTTCAGCTGGTTCAAAAATAATTCTTACAAAAGACAATCTGATGATAACCGTTGATATCATAAATATCAATAACAATTTTTTATTTTTACGAAGTGAAGATTACGGAATAATGTGAACGTTTGTCCTTATCTTCTGCCAACATAGACAGACCGTGCTAAATGAGCATTGCAGACCAACAACTATATTTTCCTCATTCTGTAAAAATTGTATAACCCAACATATATGAAATGAATTGCTTCGAACTGTCTTCATCATGTTTGTTGACCATGAAAACATAAGTACAAACACTTCATTTTTCAAATCAGCCTCCTGGAACACAAAGTTACGACAAAAATTGCTTTGTGGGGTAATGGCGGCATCTAATTTGCATAATTAGTTTTTGGAGTTGTAATTTTTTAGTTCCAATATGTGATGTATTGCTCAAAAACTATTTATAAGATGTGTACAGGCGAGGCATTTCACCGTTTCTAATGGTACATGTATGCTGTGATTTCTACTACAAGAATGCACCTGAACTTGACAATTTGGCCGTCATTTTGTTTATGCTAATTAGATGGTCAAAAACGCGGCTTGGGAACAGAGCTAGTTGAATTTGCTATACCTTGTTAGTGTTAAAAAGTCTGGTTCCCGGCTTCTACTAAATTACAAAACTTGATCGACCCTGGGACATTCTGATACATTTTTCCAGCCTCCCCTGGATCGCGTGTTACAGCAAATCTGAACGATGTTTAGTTTCAAAAATATATTCCCCAAATGCACAAAGAGTGGATTAGTGATATATGCTGTTTTAAGATACATTTTTAAAAAGAAGCCACCCACGCTCTGTTTATTTTCATATTGTGAATATCAACACGTCCGGGTATTCGTTTGACGTTCGTGAGCAGACGAACGCTGGTAACTTCAACGCTCGATGTCGCGAGACTGTTCACGATTTTAGGGCACTCACGACTTTAGGACCTCTGACGGTATATAACAGTTCACAGATCTTCGTGATCGACACGTATAAAGCAACATATAGTTTTAAAGCATACACCTTAATTCCGGATCATCGAGCAGCATATACCGTACATTATCAAGTTGGAGGGTAAAATGCTAAAAACGCGCGAAATACATAATGCGCTAGGTATGAGACGATGACATAATATGAGCAGCGTAAATAATAGACAACAATATGTGGTAAAACTTCAGGTGGTGAATGTAAATGATAAATAAATGCGAAAAAATACGGGAATTATGTACGTTTGATTTGTGAATAAGTTGCGATGGCCTTACAAACACACCTCTTACAGCTTTCGTTTGAACCCGTGATATCAATAGTCGGTTGATGGGCATTACGGGCAGAAGCTGCAGCTAAGAGTAATGTGAGATACACTTACAACCACTGTCGTAATTTGGGCTGCTCTGTAATGTGTCCCGATCCTTAAATAGTCCAGAAACATTTCGCGTAGTGCATAAGAGGTTTGCACCACATTCGTAAAGCCAATTAAGACACAGAATTCGTAACGCAATCATTTGTAAAAATCTCGATCAAGACCATCGACCTGGCTTCGAACTTTTTCTTGTAAACTCAGGTAACTTGTACAGTTTAATAATCAATCTGGTTAACCTAAATATCAACATTCTCTGATGCGCTAAGACAATATCTAAATAGAACTCAATTCAATCACGTGAAGCACATTTTGGAATCTAGCATCGTTAAACACGTAGGACTTGAACACAGACACGCCGAATTCAACGAGTTCGTCCAATATTTTAGCATTTAAACATGGGTGTACTCTTTGAATTCAATGCACACTACTTATTCCAGGCACCTTTTGCATAGCGTGTTGTGGTGTTTATGTTATCTCAAGTGAGGAGAAATTAAGAGCAAGAGCTAAACAATTTTATAAAGCAAGTAACTATCACATTTACTTAATACCACTGCATTTGAACATGGACTAGCAAGACCCAGCTTTGTCTTAAAGAACTGAGTATGTGCCGTTTCATCCGCCAAGTACTTTTGTAGACTCCATTTCATGTTGTTGGAGCTGCACATCTTCTTTGTTGCTCTGTTCTGCACGAGTTTTTCTCGGTTGCATTACTCTATTTGTCCAATGCCAAAGAACTATTGGGCTGCTTGATTATCCGTGGATGTGTAATGTTGTGTTCTCCGCCTTCAATCAAAGGCAACAAAATGCAGCGCGAGTGGAGGGTGCAAGTTTGAAAGTATAACAAAACTCATTTAAAGATAATTTTTAAATTCTGGTCCTTTTAAACGACTGAAATCGCAAAAATTGCCATGGCCATTCACCTTGACGGGGCTTTCGACATGACCTGACAATCGAAAACGAGGCCAATGAAAACAATGCACATTCTTACTTCCAGGAAAACGAGAGTTCTATCGGTTCGTACAATGTGATCCTTGACAGCCGAGTTGAAACACCAGGTATGTCAGTGGGGGAATATCCGAAAGCTGATACGGATTAGATTGCTTCGACAAGCAGGAGTTTGAATATCGAGACTGGAATCATAACTGCTATCCTTGAGTGACAGAAAGTTAGAAGTAAAGCTCAAAAAATAAGTTACTATGACTTCAGGAGTGTGTTCGTTTATCAATCAAAGACTCAACGGTGTGAGTTACATGTAGATAACGTCACTTTTGTTCAAGCGTAGTCAATTTGCCCTTTAAACGACTTTTGCCTCACTATAGCAGCCCGCTAACTGGAACAGAGTAAATTACGTTTGACCGCCCCCCAAGTAAAAGTATAACACCCGTCCCTGACAATTAACATTTGATCACCGGCATGTTTCATACTGTGTCACAAAACTCTGTACCATGCAATGTGAAAGCTGAGTGGATTAATTTTTTATTATTCTAACTGAGAACACAAACTCCATCGAAATGAAACAGTCCCTATTCTGTTAACAGTATTTATAAAACCCTGTTAGGCTTTGGCGAACACTAGCGCAGCCTCATGAGTTACAAATATATGGATATCAAATTAGGCAAAATAGAAATTTTGTGTTGATAGGACTAATCTGTGCTTTTGTTGGGAGGGCCAGCCTTCGTTTCTAACGTCATTTCAATCAAGAGCCAGAATAGGTTAGAACCGTGTGTTTCCGCGATGGCACTTTTCTTCGCGTGTTCGCTGTCTTTTGGTCTGCTTCAAGGTAGAGTTCAGTAGCGCAAGGACCTCGCTAGAAAGGCAAGACATCGTGACATTACACGAGATATTGCCCTGTAATTTCAATGAGAGCACGTTGTTTTGGTTGGAAGCGAGACATCTACTGAATTCTAGCATGGGTAAAGCTCAGTAACGTTCGGACCTACAGTACCCTAAGACCTCGCTAAAACTCATGAGATTACGATGGGTGTTCAGTACACTCAATTTTCAACTGAAAATGTCATTAGTCTTTAGCCAAATGAATATTGGAATTATCTTGGAATTTTCACTTGCTTTCTTAAATAAGCAGATTCATTCACTGGATGTCGCTGTTGTTATAAGAGTATTTCCAACCACACAGAGTTAACAACGTTAATTTTTCTGTTTAAGGTGTAAATGCTTAAACATAGTACAACAAATAGCCTAGCTCAACGAAGTTCTGTTCGCCTTGTTGAGGTGAATGCACTAAGCTGTCAACTTCTGCTCAAATTTGATTAAAGTCTGACTTAGGCTAGAATGCAAGTACAATATTATTTGTATCCATGCTCCCTGTAAAACAATACAGTAAATGTCGTGTAAACTGGTGAATTGAGTAAATGTCCTTACTATTTTCTGTACAAAAACAAAGCAACTTAAGCAAAACAACAAATGTCTAAATGAGCTACACGGTGACTGCAATCAGATTGTATCATTCGAAACCAAAGGTCAGAGTGATGAGTAGGTCCACTGTAACTTATAATGTTACTAGAATGAGTACATACACACCATACACACATGTCAGAGTGACTGCACAGCAAGATAATTGTACAAGAAATACAATTGTGCAATAAACTTCAAGTGTTTGCGTCATGTAAACGAGAATAGATTGAATGTGTTAAGACCACGCTTCCATTCTGCGACACTTTATTGAATCGAAATCACTTGTGCCCTGACATACAGAAAGCAACGGCCACTGTTTCTGTAACATATGTTAATGGTCATCCTGTCGCTTGCAAACAATATGCTTCTTCAAATGGCCAATGTGTCGAAGTCGTAGGCCAAGTTAACTTGGTCGGGTGACTTACTTGGTCTACGACATCAACATGTTTACTACAGGAAAGAGCAGTACATCACATGGACACTCAGGTTGGATGGGCCATAGAAGTTACCCGACAGAAAAAAAGCAAGTTGACTGAAACATATCTGAAAACTCTTGCTGTGCTATCATAAAAGTAAATCCAAAGTGAACAGTTATTCAATAAAAAGACAACTTAATAAACTAGGAGATAACAAGACCAATTTGAAAACCATGTCAATACTTGCACCAACACAGGGTCCGAGTGATTTGTGAGCGATGACAGGCTCACCAATATACCAAAACAAACCCAAACAAATGAACAAATATGACAGAATTGCAATATTGTGGTACTGCACAAGTTCGATGAAAATGCAGAAGAATCTGGCTTATATAGATGACTTTACATTCAAATAACCGAGGAACTTATTTTTACGCTTGAATAAGCTGATTAATTTGTTCACGTTTCATATATATAGAGTGGAGTATTCTTTTCCTGCAACAACACGATTTTTAAATGTTGCATGTAAATTATTAATTTTTTGTTCATTGTTGATAAAATGTTTAGTAGTTGAAATTATGACCTTTCCTTTCTGTTTAGTCTGTTCAGTTAATTTTATTAGTGAAATGAACATTTCCCTATAGCTAAATTGTTTTCATTTATATAAAGCTCTTTAGAAACTTCAGAGTTCAGCTTTTACAGAGAAATGTTGCTTTTCAGATTTTAGGCGTGTTCCCTGCAACATAATCTAAAATAAAAGAGTAGGAAACAACCAGATGACTGAAGCAATACACAATTAACGGTCATATGTCTCAACTGTGTACATGTATTTGACCTGTTCACTTCAATGTTGTTAACCAAGCATAGGAGTAACGTTTGACTGAACATGTATAGCCAAAACATAGTCTGGGATCGTTTCAAAAAACGCCCTAAATTGTCAAATGGATTTAGAGGTTGCACTCTACCATGACAAAAGAATAGTTTATAAAATTGTGACATCAGCGTACATGTATTTCTAAGCTGTAACGTCACCTTAGTTAGCTTCAGTCTCATTTTGAGATGCATATAAAGTGTACAGTAAGCTTGTTCAGAGTGTTTCCTTTTATACTTGTACGAAAATGGAGAATTAGATTACTTTGGATAAATTCAATGTAGTGATCATTTTTAGTTTACACATTTCAATGAAAACCTATAAATTATGAATAAACAAAATTGCTTATTTAGGTTAATAATGTCTAAGTTTCTCTTGACAACTGTTGCCACCTTTATTAAAATGTGCCATTATTTTGTGTCTTGTTCTATTCACAGGTGTTCATTTAAATGGATGACACCAGTGACGTCTGTTTAACCAACTTACACAGGGAATAATTGCGCAACTGAAATAGTTCTCAATATATGATATAGCTGTAAAGCTATTACATCCACTTTTACGAAAATATCATGCCGTTCTCGGAAGTGCATGAATGAGACTGAAACGCTTGTATTAAATCACCAAAGCCTGTAAAGAAAATTACTACAAGTTTTGTATTCATACACCACCTTCACATCAACTTATGATTTTGTAAAATCCTAAATATTGGATGTAGAAAAAATCGATATGATCTGATACATTGTTTTTTGTTGTTTTTTGTATATTTTAACGAAAAGTTTTTAAGTATTTTATAAAAACTCATTTATAGCATGTACGGAATACTAGGTTAGTTGTTAAGTTTCAATGTTTGCAGCAGTCCGATATCTGTACTGCTACTGTAGTAGCTAGAAATCAGGAGAGTTTTTCTCATGTCTAGCTGTATCTTAGACTCGCAGGTCAATTCTCTACCCGGTTCAACGAGTTAACTAAGTCTACCAGAGAACGGAAAGAGAATGGTCTAGTAGTTTTGTCGCATTTCTTCGGGTGAGTGATTCCAGCGAAACTCTCCACTGGAAATCCAATTTCAGCAGCCAGCCAATTAGAAAAATCACAACCTCTTGTCCTCGACATATCCATTTAAGTTAGCCAGCGTTTTGCGTGAACTCGTCACTTATGTTTTAATTATTGTACTCTGCACAAGACAAAAGAACCTCAGATGAGCTTTCGTGATAAACAGCAGCTCTTGTATAGATCTTTTGACAAGGGGCTGTGAAATGTATGCAGTTTCTCAGAATGCAAACTGCAAGCTTACTGTGGAACACAAAACCAAAGGCTTTTATCTCGGTAGAACAGGAAGTGTCTAAACGTAGTTGGCGTTCGAGTTCGTAGACTGGATATCAGGCCGTAGAGAAATGCCCATTCATCAATGTCAATTCAAAGCATTTCGTATGGCAGAAGACCTGTGTCACATCCAATTAATGGATGTTATGATGCCGTTAAAATTTTACTGAGTGAACCCATTGAAGAAGATACATGATGATTTGACGGTGAACCTCATGGAAAATTTAAGAGTGAACCCGTCACCGTAAATGGTAAAGGGGAAGGAGGGGGGTAGGCAGAGGGTAAAGGGGTGGGAGGCACGAGAGAGAAGGACAAGCGAGGGAGGGAGCGAAGGAGTGAAGGACCGAGGTAGGCACGGAGGAAGGCAGGCCCGACTCTGAATGGGCGGCAGGCAAGCAAACTGGCAGCATCGCACGGATGGAAGGACAGAGGGTACATGTATTTCCATAAACATTATGATTTATTATATTCCAACAGCAAGTGTTTGTCCTTCTTGTTTTTTGTTTCGCAAAGTATGAATTACGAATCGAAGAACTGACAACTATACTGCTAACCAGTTCAATCATCAAACTTTCGGAAAACACTTAATGCATTTGCAACAGTGTGAGTAACACTCATTATGCAATCAGGTCTCATTCGTAACATCGGGAACAGGACCGTTAATTATGTAACAGTTCTGTCTCAATTTTCAATCCCTAAATATGTCGTCTGCAACTCAGGCGCCGATTCTTCGGTAACTAGAATTTGAAATTTTGTTGTGTAACTATTTTCTGGAGATGTTACTTTAAGTACAATGCACTGTAAGAATAAATAATGATTAAGTAATTAGTAAGAATAGATCCCAAAATTTGTCCATATGTACCAGGGGTCAAACGTGTTGACATGTACATGTAGTTTAACGTCAAAATCTATTTTAGATGGTGTTTACAACTTTGGGTTCTGGGGTCAAAGCCCTCTAGAGATTCTAGACATTTCTGAGAACAAATCGTAACAGCCAATGATATGATTAGATAAGATCATGTGGTTTTTGTTAGCCAATCACTAAATAAGAAGAATATTACAATATGGGCTAAAATCAAGAAGATATTCAGATTAGTTATAGTAGTTGAAAGATTAAAGACTTGCTACAGTGTACAGAGGAAATTGTACAACAGAGCCATCTCATGGAAGATTCTAGAGAGGATCTTGGCAAGGGCAAGGGTTTAGGTGGCACTGAACAGGTAGACTGCGGCCGCGGCCAGTTTGCACTCCCAAAATATTAAAGTCCAGGCGTAGGCCAGGCTTGGGGGCATTTTTAGTTAGGTATTGTGTGTAAGCCAAGTGAATGTGTTTTTTTTTTTTGTATTTGTGAACATGCTGAGAATGAAAAAGGCCACTTTCTCGGCTTAAGCTGCACTCTTCTTCAAGATGGTGGCCCCCTGTTGCAATTGTGCATTGCTGTGTAACAACTGAGAAATTGGCATCGATTTCAGGTAGCCCTCAAACAAGCCAGATTTGCAAACAAAACTAGTTGGTTGACAGTACTTTGGACCACATTTTTGGAATCGGTAGAAAATTTGCTTTCGGAGTTTAATGTAGGCTTTAGTCGAGCATCGGCAGGGAAGTGGTGATTTTGGGATGAAAAGTGCCGATTTTGCATTTTTTGCCCTTATTGTTCTTAATTCAGCTTGGTTTCCATTGGGAGTGGAAGGGTCAAAAATACAAGACAGTACAAAGTTTCTGTGCTCATCTGTAGGGCTTGTGATGTGAAATGACTCAAAACTTTTCTTTATTTGCATGCAGTTTTTGACAGAGTGAAGAAATGGGGAAGAGTCCATTGAAGTGTGTCCTGATAGGCAAATCCCTGTGAGAACTGTCCAGTGTCTCTTTAACGAACCGGAAGTTAACTAAGAACTTGTCACTTGCATCGTTGGTAGTAAGATACTGCCTGAAGTGTTGCGTCTCCAGAGACTGTGACCAGCAAAAAGAATCGAGGGTAGAAGAAATTGCCTGCAAGTATTGCGTCACCAGAGACTGTGACCAGCAAGAACACTGTCGCAATACAGTGTGTAGTTCGAAGATTCACCAATAGAACTGTCATCCAACAAGTGGAGAGTCCTTCAGCTTGGATAGCAGATAAGACATTTGATTATTTTGGTTGATTGATTAAAGAAATCTTTAAAGAGGGCGCTAGCCTGTTTACTCTTCCTTGTAGTTGATTACTAAATTAACAACAGATTTCACTTGTCTAATTAGTGGTTATCATATAATAAATTAATTACTGGATTTAATCATTCTCTCTCCATCTACGCACAATCTCAAAGCATATCTAGCTTTTAAACAAACCCATAGTCAATCTCAGACACACATCTACCGCTGTTTTCATCTTTGTTATCTCTTTTCAAGTAATAATTCGTTACATTTAAAACTGTTTTTTCTAGAGAAAACTTGCAACCTAACGCGCAAGTACATACACATAGGATGTGATCCGCCACGTGAACAGTCTGAATGAAGCGTTTGAAAAATCGGGCGAAAAAATAAAGGAAACTTAGGAATTTGATGCGTATGGGATAAATACAAAACGTACCTCGATTGGCGTAGATGAAGTAATATCCCACTCGACATTCGGTTTCGGTCGATACGCGGAATAATGTCTCGTGGTATATTACTTCATCAAAACCACTCTCGGTACATTTTGTGTATGTATTTAACGCTTTTTGTGAATTTACATAGACAATCTCAAAAAGCACTCTTTCCGTTTCATTTTTGTTACAAAATACTTAAAAAGGTCTTTGCGCAAACAGTTTTAATGCTCTTTTAACACGTCGACATTCTTGCAATCAATTGTTTGATTTAATGTTTGATTTTCGTACGGTGCGCCGACAAAATGGCTACCGAAGTGATTGCCAATACGAAATCTCTCATGCAGAGGAGATTTTCAAATTGAGTCCGTCAATTTAAAATGGATGGTGCTGTGCGTCATTCTCGGCTGACGGAAACGGTGAAAAAGCGTGCACTAGTAGATTGGTATAAATAAGATATCAGTTTTTAAACTGATCTCCGCTTAAAAGTGCTGGCCGACAGAATGTCGAAGTTGACAAAGAGTTTCCTTGATTGGTAAGCCACCTTGATTTGATCTTGGTTTAAGGTTTATCGGGACAGACGTCTCGACTCAGTCCTATGAGGCACATAGTCCTGCATACTAGTTTAGGGTCGGGCCATGCTACACAGGTGGTGCACATTGTTATACCTTAGCTTAATATATTTCAGTCACTTAACATTACTGTTTTGGCGAGTTATAAAGCTTGTTTTTCATCATCATATTATGTATCGCACTCATTGTAAAGATGCTGCTTGTAGTGTCAGCACACTAAGGAGTCATCAAATTGGAAACTCCTCAGAACAATTGATAATTCTATTTTTTACAAATATCAAAAATCGGACAATCGTCTCTGTGACAGAGAGAACATCACACCCGTCAGACAAAAGCAACGTCTTTAGACATTGTATTAGTAACAATCAGCAAGCTAATTCAGTCAGTATAATCGGTGAAGAACCTATAAAGGAATTACTTTACATTAACGAGTCATTGACCGTTCAGGATCACCATGCTTCTGGTTCTCTAAATAACATGCAGAGGTCTGTGGTCCTACAGCTATGGTGATGACCTATTTTTTATTTCCTGTCTTCTTGACTCATTTCACTTCGGGGATGTAACCTGACACTTGATGATGTTGAATGAGTAAACAGAACGTCGAATAAGTATGAACTTTTTCATTTGTTCGGCGATTGTTCGTTTTTTGACCCTAGTATGGCCAAAAACTGATGTAATTGGCCATATCAACACGAAGAGAACCTTGTGAAAAAGTAAAATCGCTCATGAATATGCGGGAAAGACTTTTTGCATTACAATCAAAGAACGTCTGTTTTATTACTTTAACAAATGAGAAGCCATGTTAAATAACATTCCACTGTGCTACCGTTCGTACATGTACATGTAGCATTGTGAAAGAGTGTAGTCCGTTTTGTTGATAGCCTCCATTTTGATATGCGCAAAGCTTGCTGCTTTTCGGACGAGATTACCCAGCAGCACACCTCTAAGATATTCTGTTTGAGTGTTATAATTAGAGCGACCAAAAAGATGAGTATATTCAAATTTGGTTATAGGGTTTTATCTATCACTTGCAAAATTAGTAAAGTGAAAAAGGTTTACCCAGGTGATCAAATTCCACTAATAAAATAAGTGAATGCACAGCAATTTTACTTTACTGCGGTACAGAAAAAGCACTCCGCCACAATTCAAAATTTGTTCCTATAATATGTGCGTAAAAGACTTTAGTGAATTGTTCTGAGTTTGTTAAAAATATATTAAAGCTCACTTACTGTACCAGGCCCGTAGGAAGGCAACAATTATTTCGCCGGACTTCGCCAAAAAAAAACCCATCGGCCAACACCAATGCCACCCTACCTCCACCCATGCTCCCGATGCCACCATATTTGTACCGAATATCCCAAGTCCGCCCTAGGTGGAGGACATAGGTAGCGGATTCTCCTAGATTCCATTTGGCAGTTTGGGGATGCGAATTTCTGACTGGCAAAACTCTGGCTAATACTCTGCCCTGCCCCCCCCCTCCACTCCCAACTCAGAATCCTGGTTCCGCCCCTGGGACAATCCAGCAGATGCAGCCATCAAGAGTTGAGTAACCGTGAACCAACACGGAGAGTAAGAATGGGCCTAAGACCAGTACACTGACCTGTAGTGAAGAGCTGCCTTTAAGTAGCTATAGCTGGGATCTAACAATGTGAAAATATGGAATTCCCGATGAACTAAAGCTAGTTGCTGGCCAGGTCAGCTATGATTCACTTGAGACAGGCAGCTCATACCGGCTGTCTGCTCTCGGTCTAAGGTCAAGATTCGTTTTATTGTGCTCCAGTTTCGGGAAAACTTTATTTTATTATGGTCATTCTTTGAAGGAGTTTCTTTCAAAATGGTAAGGTGCCGAAGTCCCTGGTATAGTGCCTTCGGAGCTGTTTCAAAATCCCTCGTTTAAACACGACCGACAGTCCAGTTTCTGGTGGCTGGGGAAAACGATACAGTGTGTCCCTATAGACCCTATTCACGCCGATAGGAGGCGCGTTCCAAAACGAGGCTCGCTACGATAGCTCTGTTAGCTTATCGGCATAGGAGTCTGTGTTTCCGTCCGTGTTGTTCCGCGAACGGCTAGAAAAAATTCGGACACGCAACTGTTTGCTTTACAATCTCTAAAGACGTGAGATTCGGAAGCGTTTGGGTCGTTGCCATACGCCGCGACGAAGCAAAATATCTGTCCGTGTAAAATAAATGTTTTCGAAATGAGTAGATCATATGTTGTCGCATCTAGTTGTCAAGCATCATGTAGTAACGACCGGAGAATGCCAGGCTGTATTTTCATGACTACGGATTTGGGGGAGGGGGGTGCCCCTCCTAAAATTGTATCAGATCCCATTTTTGAGTTCGGGTGCGAATTGCTGACTAGCACACGAGCGCAACCAGGGGGTCTTGGGGGGTGAATAAACAACGCATAGGCGTTGAATGAACCCCCCGTTTACCGTTTTTTTTTTAGTCAACAGGTCCGCAAACCCAAGAAATCAAGACCCCTGCATCCCCAGATTTTAGGCTGGGCGCGCGCATCTGCCGAAATGCTGCTTATTCCTGTGCCCTGCCCCCCCTAACTCAAAATCCTGGATCCGCCCCTGCTACGGGTTGAACGAACATTATAATTCTTCTTTCCAAAAAGAACAGGGCCCTCATTCCCTAAAATTTGAGGCCCAATATCGGTCCTATTCCCCTCTCAAAAATATTGAAATATCACGCGAAATTCCCCCCCACGAGGTATAAAAATTCCCCTAGTGAAAAATCTCTCTGAGTTCACGTCATTTGTAACCACACAGGTGACAATTTTTAAGAGCACAAAAGGCTACTTTAAATTGAGACAGAGCCTATGAGAGCTTGCAACAGGGCGGGGGTTCTATTGATGGTGATCGGGAGGTAGATTGTTCCCGCTCTCACTCGGCGAAAAAATCGCCTCTCAGTAGGCCGCACTGGCACCTTTACCCTCGGATGAACGAGGTTCCTGAAGAAACATGATAACTATGATTGCATTGTCCAGTTAACTGAAATTGAGTTCTAAAACGAGGTTATGTTTTGGACGAACGAATTAGGTGTTTTAATTTAAAATTCAACTTGGTCCAGATTGATATCTAACACATGAAATAGACGTAAGAATTATTACAACCATGAAAGCAGAATTGATGGTCAAATCATTTTTATTTTCAATTACGAGCCTGGTTTATTATTTTAATAAAAAATGTATTTAATAACATCAACTATTCTTTCAGATCAATGACAAATCAACTGTTAGTCCCAGTGAGTGCATAGGATCATCCTATGCTTGATGTTAATATTCTTGATCAACAAATTAAACCAGATGTGACTAATTGCACATGACAGCCACCACTGTCGAATATGTCTGCAACTCGTCAACAATTCGAGCAGATGACCTGGTCCGCGTAGAAAGTATTTTGATCAACAATTTACAAGAAAAAACGTAACCCTGCATTCACCATAATACCTAATCCTTAACACCACGATTGCTGCAATTTGGTCATATTTATTTTTCATGTTTCGAACCTAGTTTTCCGAAAAAATTTAAACCCTTTCGTCAGACAACTCTTTGGCGTCTTAACTTGTTCTCTAATGTAATTTTCTGCGTCTCTGTGGTTAATTGTCGACACATCATTAAAATTCAGTATCCATGTTGGACTCGAAAGACCGGCTATTTAACTCACGCAATGTCTACTTCCGCTTTGTTTATCGCAGTGAGCCTCGCTTTGGATTTTAATGGCCGCCGCGTGAATAGAGTCTATACTGTGCACACATCAACGACTGGAGTTTATATTCAGTTTCCGTGGATCACTGAGATTCTGCGCATGCCTACTGGTTACATCTTATTTTTAACGTGGGTGCGTCAGTCAGGTTTTTTTATCTACGATTTATGAGTCCGAATGTCTTTGAGAGTTATTGTAGATATGCACAATCTTCCAAGTGTACTTTACTATTTGGGGATCTGACTATAGAGTTTTTCCAACTTCAGGCTGCAATTAATTTCACGGAAACTTCATCAATTCTTACAATATTAGCTTCTAATTGTCAAAAATCATTTTATGGATCTATCGATTTTCGTAGATACTTAAACAAATAAATCAGAAACCAGCGAACTTGTTTTTCAAAACGGAATGTTATAAGCAATTTCCGTGTGCATGCTCGCAGACTTTTGACGGGTAACCGGGGAATATAGGAGATGGGGCATTCGTATTAATGTGTTTTTGCTCATTTCAGAGGTACCTATATCGGTTCACGAGGTAAACTTGAAGTTCACTGTCAAAAAGACGTTGAATCCTTTGTTTATGAATGCGAGAATTCTTTGAAAACCCCCTTCCGACATGCACGTTCATCACATGTAGTAGCCTAGACAGCAGTGTTTTCCTTATTTGGGAATTCCTTGCAAACAACTCATAGTAACCATCTTGTGATAGTAAGTGAAACAGTGACTGTTTATTTTATAACTAACCATCGGAAATAGTCCTTTTGTGTAATTCACAGATAAAGGTCTTCACGTACTTCAAAATTCCACCCTTTCGATGGCAGTCAATCCTATTGTATTTTTTTCACATTTTTGTTTGTTTGGGTCGAATGTCTTGATACTGCGGTGCTGTGCACGAATGGTTTGTAATTTTTTGATGGATTTGGAATCTCAGCTTCCCTCGTCAATACTTGACAGTGTCAGATTTACGTGTCTAGACGGACAAATGGACATTTCTCCCGAACTGCTTCACCGAGAGAGGGTCCCGTCTGAAATGGGACATCTCAAGATAAAAGGCTAAACATCATTAAGCTTGGCAGTTCATTCCACCGTCTTGTGGCCCCAAAACGATGCAGGAAATGAGTTCCTTCAACATGAAAGCTGGTTGCACGATATCACAAAAAAGAAAATAGAGATAATCGATTCTAGCATTGGATCCTCTCTCCGTGAGCGAACCATTAAGAATTTGTCAATAAAAACACGAAAACGGTGGCCACTTGAATGTCATCAAAAGCCTACTTCAGGGGCAAGGCCCTTAAATATGAAAATATCTATATTTTCAAAAATCAATCATACACAATTTTGAAAAAATAGAACAAAAGTTGACTCCGTAATCCCTTGCCAGAGTGAGGCCTCTGAAAAAAATAGTTTTGCATTCGCAAAATTGACTTATTGAATTTAAAAATCCAGTAAATTAGTATACTCCCCAAAAGCTTCACTTTACAAATTTTCTCGATTTTTCAAAATATATGTATGATTGATTACGTGCACGTTTTCAAGTGTGTTTAGACGACCTGTGCTGCGAAAGATGAGACCCTACAGGGCCGGATCCAGGATTTTGAGTTAGGGGAGCCAGGGCACAGTATTACAGTAGCCAGACATTCGCAATGGAACTTCCCAATGGAATCTGGGAGAATTTTAGGGGGGCCATGGCCCCTTGGACCCCTCTAAGTCCGCCACTGCCCTAAAAACAATGTCCTGGCCAGGGTCCTCAAAAGGTAAACCATGCACAGATACAGAGTTGTTAATTGTTCTCTTGAATTTTCTCTCTCATCCGTATTTCACAGTCTTTCGTTTCTCAACTGTACCCGGCCCTACGCCTATGTCGGTTGCCACGGTTTAACCCTGACGCCTGACAAATTTTTTGGGGGGCCCGTGCCCCCCGCCCCCACCCTCGTTTCCTACGGCCCTGCTTACTGAGGGACGAGATTGAACGTTTCAGCCGACTTCCGTCGTGAACACTACGTAATCAGTTGGTCAGACCTATAGGCAAGCAGTCTTGTGCTATTTATAAAATCTCGTGTGACCACGAACCTTTGCACCAAGCTTAATGTGGACACTACGAAACTCGATAAACCTGCAGCTGTCGTTGAACACACGTTTGTGAGAGGTCATTCCGTCTCCATGTAGTCTAATTGGAACTCTATCAAAATCCGTACTCAGCCTCCCCCTCCCCCTCCCCCCATTGATCCGTGACCTAGGTGTCAACTTACATGTACCTCTCTTAACATCCAACTACACGTTTTACATCAGAACACAACTAGCGCCACGGGCGCCTCAGTCACTGACGAAAGCCGATTGTTGTCGGTTGAAACGTCCAACTTTGTGCCCCAGTACTTCTAAGTGAGCTTGCATGTACTTTTAACATGACTTCAGGAGACAAGCATGAAGAATCTATGTCACCATGTTCTGAGTTTATCTGATTATCCATCTTCCAAAGAACGTCACCTGATTTTTTTGTACTTTAGTTTATTAACATTTTTTAATTGCGGAAATGTCTGATGAGCGCCCCAAGCAAGTGTTTTTATAAAAACCGTTGATGGAAATAAGGGCGTTGTTTTGGAAACGAGTTACTTTTTGAATTAGTGGTAGACATACCTGCAGGCCATTGGCAAAAATTAGTATAATATTCTATCATAACGAAAAATAGCAATAGGTATCAGCAATGTTATTTTCTGGTTTTGAACTAACAGAGCACCTAAATATACTAGTCAAAATTTTAAATTGTTGGGTTAAAATCCACGTTTGATTTTAAAGTCTGACGTCGTGAGTAGATTTTTTTCTTAAATATCACTAAGGCTTTCTAAAATCCGGCCCATGCAATAGATGAAGAAACATCTTGCAATTTCCAACTTTAAAGCAAACGTACGTGCTTAATATGGATGTAAAATAGTGTGCAAGCATGTGCAAGTACACGCACGATATGCCTAGCCAGTACTGTAGTGTGGCGTAGGCGGACGTAGGTGCAGCCAACCACCTTTTAGTATTTGAACGTAGCGCCTACGTACTGTAAGTTTGAGTTACGTTCATTGCTCAATGAGATACGGTGGGCTTTGGGCGCCTACTTACCTCTAGTTTTACCACTACAGCACTGTGCCTAGCCATATTAAACCAGTTGCAAGAATCTTCTCTCCGTTGCGAGGCAAGTAGCAGTGCATATAATTTATAATAAATTGGTGCGTAAAAGCATCAAGTTTAAGCATGGCTTTGATCAACTGGTGAGCGTAATATCGCAGGTATAATACTTTTTCTAGCGATTTCTGGCTTTTACTATGATTATTGTGAATTATATTTTTCGTAATAAATGTTAAAAAGTGTATAAACGCATGCACCTAACTCCTAAAAGGCGTACAAAAGCTTTGAATGTAGACGCATGCGCAAATATGTCCATATATGGTAAAAATGAATCCAACTTTGTACATATCGGTAACTTAATTTCGGAATGGCGACATTCAATCTGTCGCCAATCAAAACAGTCACGAAGTAATGAAAATGGTCGGAATATCGGCCCTTTGGAGTACTGATCCATCAAGCTATCGATCCATTAAAATTTTATTTTGGACTCTCGGCCCTTCGAACGATGGAAACGACCTCAAACTATCCTTTTCTTTTTTGTGTGTTCCAAATTGTACACATCGACTTCAAAGAAATATGGGTTGAGCCTGGAAACATGATCCAATAAGCTTAGCTTATTCAATAACGGGTCGTCTATCACATACACCACACTCACAGCCTTAGACCCGGCGCCTGAAAATCCGACATATTACCCATACTGCTTTGCGTAATCGTCGGCGCCGTCAACAATAAGGTGTAATAGAATGTTGTTGGCCACTTTGTTTTGGGCGGTACACTTCTCACTCTAAAGTGCAGCAGACAAGAGTTTGCAAGCTATCGTCATGCGTTACAAACGAGTTATGTGATCACAATAGCTTCCCCCACGGGATTCCTACTTCTATGGAAGTGAACCTATGTTCAAATTTCCGTTAATTAGTTATTATGGCGTAGTTGGTGTACACAATTAGTTCCTAGTAGAGGGGGTTTTCTTTGCAGCCGCTATGGTTGACTGTTCTGTTTTTGAGGTGATAATTCCTCTCACACTAGTTTGTGATTTTAGGCAATTGGCAATGTTTATTATCGTATCCTTATTTTTCTCCCTTCTGCGGATATATTGCTGCCTCAGTTTCGACCCCTGTTGGAGGAATTGGTTGTCTCATTTATTGCTTTACCGGCCATTGTTGTGTGTTGGAATACTTTTAATGTCCAATAATTGCTCGCGAACGAGAGAAATTGCGTTTTGTCCTAGTCAATACTGCCGCCTTAGTTGTACACCAGAATTTGAAAAGGCCAGACACCAACTGAACGTGATAAATATGTTTGTATGTAAAGCTAATTGCAAACGATTGTTGCTTTTACGCTCCACCACGTTGAAGAGTTGCATGTCGAATGTTTGGAATTGGCCAGAAAGCAAATTTCACCTAGGTTACTGTCATAGATTTTGGAAAGAAATATTAACGTAAATATTTTAACGAGATTCAATTGGTAAACATTAGACATCCAATCGATAATTATACATGTAGAAAAGAATTAAAACCTAATACTGACCTAACATTTCAACTAAGCAGAGTTGCGTTTTCATGGCGAAGAATTTGAATTCACTAGCTAATGCCGTGGAGGAATGACTAATGACGTAATGGACGTGAAATGAAACTTAGCGACAATCTAGTACTTCGTGTTGCTGATAGCGTACAGTGTATTCACCAATTGTATCGCTTTTGGTGGACTATCCCACATTTTTTAATTTTTTCGTCATCCGACACACCATCTAAATGGTCCGGTTTTCGACACACGCCCAAACTAACATAATATCATAATAATCTTGTAATTTCCCACGCCCCATAGCCATATTTTCCCGCTCTACTGAAAAGAATGAAAGGACGTTTCTTGGTTTTGCAGGACCCACAATTCCCATTCGAGATGAGAGTTGACATTCCAGGACTAGAGTTCTATGGTAAAAGTGAATTCAAAACAAGATGCGCTTACGACGAGTGATCATGGTATATCTGACACAGCGCCACCTATAACAAAAAGTGTATGCCAAAAATTCTGCGATGACACTTGGCCTACCTCAATTTCCAACGCTTCCTGCTGGTTTGGTAATTGGCCCATTATGTTGCACACCCCACAGAATTGTTTGTAGTTCAAGAAAGTTTGTGCGATAAGAATGGTGATACGGTGTCGATATGGCGTGTGTAATTCCGACAGCCGTTAAGCAGCTCGAGAAGAATATCCCGCCATTTTGGGCATCTCCTATGCCGAAAAGTGATGTCGAAAAGAGTAAACTATGGATCAAACTGTGTGAACGACCACACGAGCAGCTGAACTTGGCAATGTTGCTCGATTACTCGAAGGTTGCACAAATATATTTGTTCCGAGATGCGCGCTTTTCATTTTGGTGTCTATAGTGTAGGTCTGTCTGATTTTGATGCTGGAGTTTCACTCGTCTGGCCGCCTTTAGTGTTTTGGCACCTGCTGGGTCTCAGCACTTAGTCTAGTCTAGAGGTAGTCTCCGGAAATCATTTTCAAGGACATTTTTATTATTTTTCATTTATTTCGACCTAATGGACATCGTTTTGTTTCGTAGTTGAGGAACTTTTTTTGTTATTCATACATCCGTAGGCTGGCGTTCAACTGAAATTCTCTCCAAAATTGAGAGATTCGATCGGTACAGGGAGGGCCACTGGACTACTGAACTCAAAGCCTTGTTCGAGCTGTTGTGGCGAAAAAAAAAACAGTTGAATTACTTTTATGAGAACTCTAGTACACACTTCGCCTGTAAAGTTAGAGAGAGCTAATTTTGAAATTGTTCAAAACATGATGAATTTCTAATTAGAATTTGAGGTATTTTTGTAAATAACCATTTTTTCCACTACACCAGATGTTGTCATCTTTTGTAACCGTACCACAGCTCAGTGATCATGCTACGTTTAAAATTAACTGAAAGCTACCTTTATGCAATCAAACAAAAAAAATGTTCATCAGAAGGTAGTCCTAACTTAAATGTCTTAACGGTGCAACTACGGAAAATTCCATGCATTAATTTGACTTGAACACAGCCCTAGAGCTACCGGAGCTAACTGCCTGCCTAGGGAAAAATGCGTGTGTACCTGAGTTTCTTTTTTAATCAAAATATTACGTTTGAAGATCAGAAAAGAGTAAACGGTGCTATCGATTCGACCCTCTTTACTCGGGGAGTCCCACCAGCTGTGACATAATTTTCGTTTGGCGGAATTTAGCAGAGGGCAGAATAATCTCCACTGATTTTGTTCGAATGATCCTGAAATCTATGGCATCATACAGATAATTCGACTTCAAGGTACATAGCCAGTTTTACATGAACATATTGCACCTCTGGCCTTGTCATTTGTTAGGTGAAGGTGAACCTCCTGTGCTCCGAAATATACATACTTTTCCTCGAACACTTATATTTTCATCGTCACCTTAACAAATTCCTACATCATGAACGTGCTGAAAAACATCGGCTGTTGTCTTTGTCGAAGCGTTTTCGGATAGTGCAAAAACACTCAGTGATTCCTCCAGGAATGCCGTTTAGCGACAAGGTACATGTATTTGCCTCTGACATCTCGTTTGTTTGTCGGGTGTCACGTGGTTTTTCGCAAAGGGCGCGGAGTTTGTGATAGGTCAATTGATGAGGCACAGAACAACGC
The DNA here is from genome assembly GCA_002633005.1 of Phoronis australis. Classification (NCBI taxonomy): domain Eukaryota; kingdom Metazoa; phylum Phoronida; family Phoronidae; genus Phoronis; species Phoronis australis. Next base: position 591,754 of record NMRA01000060.1, on the reverse strand, counting down.
GCGAGTTCTAGACAAACATTCGGTTAAAATTTGCAGGCTGGAATTTACATTTCTTGTCCGAATTTAAAAATTCAAAAACCAAACAACGTCTACTTTCCATGAACGATTCAAATATGCTATTTAAAAACTTTCAAATCCAAAATTCAAAAAATGGTCTCTCCAGTGTGTTTATGGTGGGTCTGATTATCTAAGAACGATAACATCAGTAGCTTCAAGCAATTTAATTAAGCAGAACAGCATGAGGTCTTTGATCCGAACCGGCGATTCTTGAGGTAGGCAAACCGATCGAGTTGCCCAATCTCGACCGGTTTGGGTGTCAACGTACATGTAGGATTCTTGTCATGTGGCGCTGTGAAAACGTATGTCGAACTTGATTAATTACCGATAATGTATGTTTTCTGGTTCTATTTAACCAGGGATTAGTACTTTGTTGTAAAACGGCTGTTTTTGCCAAAAGTAACCCCAACATGTGTGGTCCTTAATCCAACCACAGTTTCGTCAAAAAACGAGCAGTCTTAACTTGCCTTGTTTCAAGAGACCGTCACTAAAATAAATCAAAATATTTGATCGTTCACAATGTATGAAACAGATTTCCCAAGGTAATAGTCATATGGGATAAATATAACTCGATATACTTCTAAGCAATGGGGAAACGTCAACCAGGAGATGTCGTGTCGCCTTTACTGACACTCTGGTAATCTCTGACGCCATCCTTCCCCAGAATTTCGTCTGTGACCACCTGTTCACGTGATACATTGTCATGGTGCAACTGCAGTTTGAATATTCCATACGGCTTGTCTTCGAGAGGGTCGACGGCACTTAATATTTCCGAATGTATGTCTTGTGGATCATTCCATTCCTGTATTTCCCCTGGAAGTATGAAAAAAGCTGGATAAGTGTTGACGACTGTGGGTATCACGAGTGGAAGTGGATCATCCTATCCATCCTAGTGTAACCATGTCACGTACGAGAAATTGTAAATCTTCCTACTACCGGAAGACAGCGCAAGACGTACCGTGCGCACGCATTTTTGAAAAGGCACCCATTCAGACATTAGCCATGCTATAATTTGAAATTTTCGTGGTGCACGCCATTGAATCTTTGAGGATGAGCCCGTGAAAACAGTCGGTTTGAGCACATGACCATGACATTCAAACTGCGTGTACAGCGGGTTCCCCTATCGTTCACAAGAAACTCTAGACACCATTTCTGTGTCCTTCGTATTCGTGGAAATAACTGTACGCGGACAATGCCGCTGTGATAATCAGTTTGTACATGTACGCTATGAAAATATGTTTGAGGATCAACCAGTGAAAGCGGTGAGTTTGTAAACTCAAGAGTTATGACGGGAGACAGCATGTGAAGTTTTGATAGATCTTCCTATGAGGATACATATCCCTGCGTTAGCCCATAAGCTGTCGCTAATTGCTACAACGTGACTTAATTAAAACGTTTACCGCACTCCTTGACGTCTTGATCGGAGGAAAGTGGCACGGATTGAACCGGTCGAGCAAGTATGAAACAAGTATGCGTCAGCGACATTGTTTGAAAGCGAGTTTGTGATTTTATGTTTGCTATTGCATGTAATTAGGGAGCATACCGTGAATAATACGCTTATAAGGAAGTCACGCATTTTTAAAGATATGCGGGAATTTTCACCGCTCGCCCTTCTGAGCGACTTGTACCAGGATCAAAGAGAGCGCGGCGCCGGAATCGGTACAATTGTGATGACCGCATTGCCCGATGAGAGCAAGACCCAATTAAATGTAATTATCCGACCATAAACTGTATTAGACATCTCCGACTGTACATAATGACGAATTTTCAAAATACATTAACCACTAATTTTCGTTATAGACTGCCACCACGGCAGTAGTCAGCTGGAAAAAAACAACCAAGTACGGTCTTCAATTTTTAAAAATCGATGAACTAATAATCTAAAAAGTTCAACCATTGGGTACGATTGAAGATAAACTACCGTGCGTATTGATATACTCGGTGGATATACAAACGCTGATCAGAGTTAACAATATCACATGGATTCATTTTTTAGAAATTTTTTCAATCTCGTTTAACCAGATTTTTGACCAGGAAACAGTTGTTGTACCCAATTTTCATTTTTATTACTGACAAAGAGCCAGAATAATTATATAGTCAGTGTCACCGAAATTGTCCAGAGATTCCAAATCTTCAGTTTGGTTATCACCATATATGCAGTTATGATTTGAGTTCTAATAAAGATTAAACTTTAATGGCATGTGAAATGTTTAGTGTACCTGTAATGCGGTAAGTTTAGGGATGGGCTCACAATGAAATTAACTAATTAAGTTTAGCTGGCGATCAAAATCTACCATTGTTTTGGTACATCAAGTTAAAAACTTAGATAAAAAATATCAACCCGTTCCCGGTAAAAAAAACAAGTCAGTATAAGGCATAAAAATTAAATAAAGAAAAATAATATGAAACTTATCGTTCCTTTGGGAAGTGGCCCTTTGTGAAGATAAATACAATTTAACCTTTTTAGTTAATTTGTAATACTTATAATGTACCAAGTTAAAACTACTATCCAGAGTTGCAGGCTATAACTCTGCAAATGTCAGAGAAAACCAAATTGGGGGTACTAACAACAACCATTGTTAAGACAGTAATGCTAGCAATTACCTTTCCACTTCATTAGCTCTTATCTACTTCAATACATAGGGCGTACTGAATAGGTACCGTAAAAGTTGTTTGGGGCTCAGGGAATCAGAGCGGTCGCCAGTGTAAGCGAGAAATTCTCCACATGATCAGTGACCAAATTTTACATTTCCTAGTTGATAGGACTCAATGTAACATTAGTATAAGCAAACCCTGTACCCATGTTGGTACACAGTTGGCTGTACTGAGAGTTGTCAGCAACAACGAAATATTTGATACTGAAAAGAAGGTGTGATTTAAGAAAAAAACAAGGACGTGGACGCAAGCAAATACCACTTTTAGAGATATAAAAAACTTAAAAACAAAATAATACCATGAGAAAAAGGACAAATCTTAACTTATGGAAATTGCTGTAAAACAATGTTACCGACGATGCGGAACCGCCCGGCTCGATCCTTCTACACTGGGGATTGATGACGGGCAGGTCACGAAGTCGCCCTCTGCCGGTGATCATACTGAGACAACAATAAGAAGGCTATGTACCATGAGTCTTGCCCCTCCGTGTCTATTCAAAGAGGGGTTCTTGTGTGGCTTTATATCAAGCAAAGAACACTCTCTGTCCAGTAGGCTTCTCACACGTGTGTTGCCTGAATGACCTGTCTCACTAAGTTCATCTAATCCATGCCTTACTTGCCTTGAGCGACTCACCAGGTTTCCTATCTAACTTGATATAAATATTCCACGTTTTAGCTTTCGAGGAATATGGTGACTACTGAGAACAGGCCACTCCCTTCGAACGACTGAAATAGGGTCCACTTTATGACACTGTTAGGTCGTGTTACAGAAGGTCACAAAAAACACGGTTACGCACTCTGCTGGCCTGTCTCGTGGAGACACATTGTTTCCGTTTTTCAGGTCAGTACACACTTGCACGTTTAACGTGTAATTTTACTTACCACATTCTGCTCCGTTGGTCTAAGTTAGAGTAGTAACAGAAAAGGTGTATGATTTCTTACCTGAGCCAAAAATAAAAAAGATGACGGTAGCCATAAACAGAACACCGGCGACGACGAGAAAGACGACATTCCATTCTTGGATGGTCTGGAAAACAATACATATTACCGAAATTACGAGCGAGTACTTGAAACTGGCTTCTGACATATTCTGTCATGCTCACTACATGTTCGTACCGTTGCAAGACTGGTCCCAATATGTTATTGGACTTGCTCAGATTAGATTGATTTGGGACTGAGAGAGAACGGGGGATTTGTTGTTGTTGGAGGTCTAGTAGGCTTGGTGCATCGACGGCATAACCCTCCCCATCCCGTAGATGCCAATTTACCAAGCATGGGTCGCATTTTCGGAGCAGCGAGAAGTTGTTCAATTTTGTCATTTTGATACTGTACGGGAACTTCAACTGGAGTGATTTTCGCTGAACTTTCGTGATCTCAATTTCTTTGATTGGCAAATTTCCCGGCGAGTGCTTCTTGTAAGTTCTTTGGGACGATTATACCGCCAAATTGCCTGGTGGGATATTAAAATGGTTTTACACAAAACATGTAACTTCTCATACTGTGCGTGAATAAAAGAAATTGCGTTGCGTCCCTGTCATTAGGGCCGCTCCGGCCGGATTACACAGCGATAGACTTCTCCTTTGTCGCGGAGGTAAAGCGTTGTTTTCATAGTCACCGTTTTGGAATGCTATGCACATTTTCACAGGTTCTGTAGGAATCCGTCAATGTCTATGGCCGTTGAAATATTCCCGATTTCAACAGTTTGAAAGTACCGGAATAGACAAGGGGATTATGTTCGGTTCAAACAAGCTCCGCATTTTCTTGTTTTTATTTGACGTCGGGAAGACGAAGAAGCTAACATTGTGCATCCACTGGTATTTGTCAAGTTCATCCAACTTGATCTTGCCGTTGTTGCAGCCCACAGCACAGCAATCACACTTCCTTTGTATTGGAAGGATAGTCTTACGAATGACAAGTGTTCGTAGCATATTTGCCGAAGTTGTATTTTGCCCGAAACGAAAATCAAATGATTTAAACCTCCTACTTTGATAAAATAAGACCCATTATCAGTAATCAGATTGAATCATCGACGACCCAAGAACACGTTTCAGAGTTTATTGGGCACGGGGTTGGCTAACTCTAAAATGTGAAATTGAAAATAGCGCAAGTACGCATTGTCTTTGACTCGAGCAGAAAACAGAAATAGAAAAATCCAATCACGCTAGGTCTGTTATCAGAGTTACTTTAAGAAACCAAAAAGGTCTAATCATTTTTCATTATTGTCAGCCCTAACATGGCGAAATTAAGCTTTAATATGTTACTATTTATAAACGCCATTACCTGATTTGTTGTGATTGCACCAATAACTAATGGACTCGCAATGCCTGCGGTGACCCCGACGGTGGACGTGAGACCGACAAGGATGCTGCTAAAACGAGGCGCCAAGTCTAGGTGATTTATTTGCCAGCCTGAAAAACATCAGACATTTTAAATCCCTGTTTTAGCCAATATTAACAGAAGTTCACAATAGTACTTAAACCTTTGAGCCAAAACATTGCTTTGTAACCTTGTCAATCATGAAAAGTGAGAAGCTTTGACGATCGTGGGTAAAACTCGGAGACGTCGAACCTAATCTGTTTAGTGACAAAAGGGGGTGTTTTGCCATAAGATTGGATGGTCTGATTGACTTGCTGTTCTACTCAAGTGAACAATGGTTTGAGCGAAGAAAACATAGAGTCACGGTTGGTGATCAGAAACACCTAGTGGTAAGAAACTCCGGAGAGCGAAAGATAAGACAATCGTCAGAGGAAGGGAGTCCCATCATTAGATGTTTCGGCCTTTAAACTTCCTGACATCTTATGATTGAAGAAAAACGAAGCGAGAACTCCAACCGATGAGTCGCCATCTCTTCACTGGTGAACACAAAACCTCTTTGCAAAGGGAATAGATGTTTGAAAGTACAATAAAGCAGTATAAGTTATCCCAAAACGTGTTGGTGACCACATGCTTTTAATTAGAAGAATTGAGCGAAGAAAATGTGGTTGCTTTTTAAGTCACGCTCAAATGCCAATGAACTTGTATTTTACCAGAAAGTGCCTCGAATAACGTCCAGTTACATGTAGGCTTTTTGAGCGCTGACCAAAGTATGCGAACGTTCTCAATAATTCTTGATCAGAAATAAAACTTTGCTATCGCGTGATTGATATTTCAAAAGTTTATGAAATGAGAATTTTTGCTTATGGATCGCCATCATTCGTCATTCATAACCGTTTTCATTTTGATGACAATTGCGTACGAATGTAAAGGAAGTAAACCGTAAAGTCTGTCTTCCGCGCATGCTCACTCCAACCAAAATCTGGATGTCTGTCAGCGCGCTTCAACGATTAATTATGGTCACGAGAAAGAATTATTCAAGGTTTGTGATTTTTGTCAAGTGACCATAGGCGGTTTATTACGTGAAACCGACAAATGTTCGCCCGCTATAATTTTTCAAAAATTTGGCAGTGCCCTAGAAAAAACGTTGAAGTTCTTTGTCGAAAACTAATTTGACGCCATACGTTTAACGAATGACGCTAAGATGACTTATTGTGCAAGCGACGCAACCTCAAGGAAGACGAACAGTAGATCGAAGAATCGGCGAAAAATGAAACTGGCCAATAGGTGTCAGACGCAATATTTCATGGCGCCGAAAGACGTCGCTAAAGATCAGTCCACAACTTTAGCAGCAGAATAACGGCAGAACGCCGTTTTTCCAACACCGTTAAATAATTTAGTTTACTCAAGGAAGATTGCAGTTTTTAATGACACTAATTTTGTGTCAGATTTTATCTAGCCAATTTTTACCCACATGGGCGCAGAGCTGTGTATTTAGTATAGCCTACAGCTTTGCGCCATGGCTAGCGACCGTTATGACTACAGACATGATATTAAACAACTGTAAAAAACAACCACGTTTTCAGAACAGTTCCATTTACCTGACACACAAAGCCCACCAAATCCGGCTCCAAAGGACATGAAGATCACAGCCGAAGTACCATCTTTCACAAATCCCAAGGCAGCCATGCATACGCACTCTACTCCAAAACCTAGTAGGATATACGCGTGCACCCATTAACATAAATAGTTTAAGCATCCGTGGTAAAGACAAATGGAAGATGAAATTTTCAACCGAAAATGAACTCTGTTACAATATGCGAATTACGATGAGCGATACTATTGACATTGGTTAATCTAAAAGTCATTGCACGAGAAATTCGGGCAAAAGTGGGAACATGAAAGAGTCACATTTGTTTTGTCGTAAGTTGCACTGTTCAGTTTGTATTCTAGGGCTCGCACGCATTTGATATGCTAGGCCAGGTAGTATAAGAGTTAAGTTACTGTATCTTAAGTAAAGTGATCACTAAAACACAACATAATTTATTATCTCCCAAGAGGTTTTGTAAATATTGGAAAGATTAAAAGGGACTTTTTAAGGTTCAATTAAAATCTCTAAAGCTCTGGTAAAGTTTATGACATTTCCATCTTTCAAAGATCTGCCAAATGTGCGTGTAAAAGTACCCTCAATAGATGCTTTAATCACTTAACGAATAATTCCTGATGCGCTTAAATGACAAAGTTTTCTGATGTATTGTCTAATAACTTGGGAACGTTTCGAACGATATCTGAAGAGCATGTGAAAGTACAAAGTAAAACTTGCTTGAATGAATTCATTTGCATTAATTTGCAGTGCCTTCAACCTAGCTTCAACATTCTCTTGTTGCAGATCGCGTCTGTACAACTTCACTTACATGTAAAACAGGGCGTTGCCCTGTCAACAGAGGTAGACGGTTGTTTCCAGCCCGCAGCAATAGGTGACACTGCAGTAGCTTACTAGTTCAGTAAGTTTCAAGGTAAACTGACAGATTTTACCAACTCTGATGAAGTCTTCTTGACGTAATTAGCTGGCTGTTAATTCAACTTATGTCACAATAAAATAACGTTTTGCCGAGATTTTTTCAGAGATTAAAGATGCCTAGTCTCATTAAATTGTGAATATGCAAATGAAACACATTTACAAACAACACCGGGACCTCCAATTTGCCGGAAACGCCGAGAACAGTTACCATTACAATCTTGCGAAAGTCTCGTTTCACGAAAATTCTTTTATGTAAATGAATATGGCAATATTTCATCGTTACCCTAATGAAACAACACTGTTTTTACCATAGGATTACTTCATTATCAAATAACGATTTCGTGATGTTTGAAATTACTAGTGTCTTTATATGTTCACGCTTGTTTTTAAGTGTATCACTTGTGGTGTTTTCTTTAAAACCGCAATTTATTTCAATTTTTTTCAGATTGCACTTGTACACACAGTTCTCAATGAAGTCACTAGGTGGCGATTGCTACAAATTTAAATGTTCACGGATTTTATCAGTATCTTTAATGTGACATTATAGTGTCTAGCCTTTAATGTGTTTTATGTGATTGGCTTAGCACAGTATGTTTTCGCGATTTCGACAACGTGCGTGAAGCTACAACAAAGAACTAGATGAAATAAAGCTTCTGGTGACATGGGACTGGAATCTTTTTACCTGAAAAGTTTGCGAAACATTTTCTCTTCGCTACTGAAGTGATCGGATAGTATGCGTGGGGCCAATGTAAGCAGGTCCGTTCATTTTACTTCATGCAATTATTTCTGACAGAGTCCACTTGAAAAATCAGTGTAATTACTGAAGTGGTCGTTGAAAGAAAATGAATAAAACAAAATACAAAAAGTTACCAGAGTGCGTTCATCATCTTTATTAAAAATATTTCCCGAAAGATAAAGGAACGTTTCTTAAGGCAGAACATATTTAAAGTTAATTGAAATTGATAGTTTTAACGGTAAGAATTTGTGCATTTTTACCGTTCTCGGGTAAGTAGTAGAAAGTGACGGGAAATTAGGATTACACAATCAGTCTAAAAACAACGAGTGAAGTTACAAATAGTGTCGTTTTTGAAGATAGACGAAAACATGACGAAATTGAATAGGGTGGTGTAAGAAAATTGATTTGTGTGACATGTCATGTTCCCAGATTTTTTTCGTTGTGCCTGACTTTCTATAATGCACTTGTATCCAGAATCAGATTTTCGAATAGGAATTCGTAAACGACTTTGCATAAGGTAATCAGACCACGATCGACTCCGACTGTCGCAAGTGACTTCGAATACGATCGATATTCTGTTTCTCAAGCACCCGTGGCATTTTGAAGTTGCGATTGAAAGAAAGCTCACGGCGCCAATCCGATCAATTTCCAGCGGGAAAATTGTCATGTTTTTGGCCGAACATCGATCGATTATCGGTACATTTTCAGGCACGTGGGCCGACCGTTGGCGTCAAGAATTATCATTCCCTGCCTCATCGGACAAAGATATTTGTTTCTCGATGCCCGGTTTATATTGAGGGAGATCGTGCATCAGCAGATCATTGGAAGATCAGTGTTTTTAGTCATCGGCCGACGATGAACCGATGCTCCGACATGATCATGATAGTCTGCCGGTATGTCGGCTAGCATCGGTGTTGCTTACATATGAAATTTATGCTAATTACTTGTAACTAAGACATCTGATCGGGCGCTTTTGCGAATTATCGAAGCGTCTGATATCTACATGTACCTTATGCCAGACGCTATTTGCCTTCTTAGAAAAATACAACATCCGAACGCGGTACTAGTGGTCTACGAATTCGTGGATGGCGAATCGGAGAGCATATAGAGGGCGTAACGGTTATGAAAAAGACCTCTAATTCGAACCACCGAATCCATTTCGTGACATAAAGAAAGTCTGTTAGCTGAACGAGCATTTGACCTGTGAATAAAGGTAGCAGTGCATTGCGCTATGGTGGCAAAACCAGGGGACGCGTTACCAAAATTCTAAGCACTTATAGAACGCAAATCGTAAATTTGCCTCGCCAACCAATTTATTAAATGTCAGCCATTTGCTAGTCTATTTGCGAAACACTCGCACTTCACTCACGTGCTTTTGCGTGGTCTTGCTCTGCGGATCTCAACCCATGCATGAGCACGCAAAATCACATCCAGACATTGTTAGAGAAAATAGCAAACTGGCCGCCACGTTTGCCACTGTTCGATAAAGTTGACAGCCTGTTGTCTAGTTTGGAATTTACTCCATTTTTGTACATTAGCACATTAATTATGTCACAAGTGTGGGTTTTCGCAATATAAAAGCACTCGTTTAAAATAGAAATGTTTGCATCACGTGCATCCTAGCTGAAATTCTTGCATCCACCAAGGAATTGAATACGTGGAATGGGTTAGACAGTTCAGAGCATAGATATGCCAGATTAGATTATTTTTTTAATTTCTGAAAACCTTTTAGCCGATATTGGTTACCCGTCCGATCATTCAATATTGACGTTTTTTTAATTGCTGTTTCCAGGATGAGGAAATCATTTTGGATGTTTAATAACTCTCTCTTAAAAAACTCTTGAGTATATTGCTGTGGTCAAGGATACCCTTAAATTAGTTAAACAGCAGTATTATAAGAGTGACGACATTCAGACAGTAGATAGTACAAGTAATCGGGCTATTTGGAAATTTTACATTTACTAGATGGCGCGCGTGTACTAGTGGTGATAGATTAAGGAATCTCGATTTCGCAAGCCCTTTAAATACATGGTGAAATGGCTTGCAGCTGTATTAACCTTAGGTCTTTTGAGAATTTGTGACCACCTGCCAAAGACTTGCCACAGGGAAAATAGCAATAATAAGGCTTAGCGTGACGACGTATTTTGATATCAATTTCGTCGTTTTACCAGCTGTTTCCATGGAGACAGTGACGCTTGCGCAATTCCATCACCACTAGTACAGCAGCGACATCGCAAGAATTCTCCAAATAGCCCCATTCAGATTTACAACTGTCTATAGATGATCAACTTTTTCTTTTAAAACGTTTTGAAGAAGATTCGCGGCAAAACAATGCACTACGTTTGATAACTTTGTCTCCGGTCTCCAAGTGAATGTGGATAAAACAATAGCCATATGGTTTGGAAGTAATACCGGTAGTGATGACGTGATTCCTACAAAAGAAAGTCTGTCTTGGACAAAAAAGTATGTTAGATTCTGGGGTGGATTTTGACACTCAATTGGATAGTATGACGGGTAAGAACTCCACTGCAAGAACAACTGAGATTAAGTCTTTATTGAAAAATTTGGAATCGACGAAATTTAACGCCGTTTGTTACAATACCTAATTAAAACGCTAGCAATTTCAAAACTTAATTTTTTGTTGTCAAGTTTACCAAATCCTCCAGTAAAGGTCTTGGATGAATTGAATTCCGTATTCTTTAGATTTGTATGGCAGGCTCGTAATAATAAAATAAAACAAACCACTGCCTATTTAGGACTAGATCAAGGGGTACTTCAAATGGTTAATATACATACTACTTTCAGCAAAGCTTTAAAACTCGCCGTGGCCCGTAGATATCTGAAAACCCTGAGTCTAAAAGTGGTCAGTTACTATACTCGCTGTTCTTGCTTCATTTGGAGAAGACTTTATTAAGTCGAAATAAACTCTAATTGAAAATTCCTACTGGTGCGACGTATTTGGAAGTATGACATCTTTCTATGAGAAAATAATTGTTGCGAGTAAAGAAGACTTTTTGAATCAACCTTTGTGGTTAAACAGTAACTTGGGGATCGGAGGCAGGAGTTTTTTATAAGTCTTAGTTTTTAAAAGGCTTAACATTTACCAGAGATATGTATACCTCTGATGGCGATTTTATTAGTTCAGACCATATGATAAATGGATTCGATGTAAAAAACAACTTTGTGGAATATAATAGTGTTGTTTCTGTTTTAAGAAGGTTTCAAAAAGTCTATTTCGAAGAACAAATAAAAGACAGTGGTAGTGTCTATTCTCCTTGCATTCCTTTGGCAAATACTCACTTAAGGAACGATGAGAAGGGTTGTACACATATTTGTTCTATTTTTAAGGTCATTAAGTCAGAGTGTAAATGGGAAATAGAGTTAGGGGATATTTTAGATTGGAAGAAAATATACGCATTGCCTTATGAAATTTCAAAGGATTCCAACATTAGATGATTCCAATTTAGAATGTTACACAGGATTATTGCAACAAATACTTTTTAGTCAAAATCGGGATTCTAATTTATGATCCTTTTGTAATAAAGCTCCAGAGGCGTTGTCACACCTTTTTGGGAATGTCACCCTGTACAAGATTTTTGGAAGGAATTCAGAAAACTACTTCAAAGGTGTCTCATTCAGCTTCCCAACTGTCTCTCTTACAAACGCGCTGTTGCTGGACTTTATGAGACACATGCTTTTCTTCTTAACAGTTTGTTATTACTAGCCAAACACTACATGAAGAAGGGGAGATGTCACAAAATATACCTAATATTCACAAGTTTGTTGCATATGCTTATGAGTACTATAATGCTGAAAAATTAATTGCATATAGAATTTTTGTGTGTGACAGCTTCTCTGGGAAATGGGAAAAGTTCATTGTTCCCGTTAAATCCATGTAGCAGTTGTTTACTTTATACGTGATACGAAAATGGTCTCTCATGAGGTGTGCATGCGTGAATGAATTGATGTACGCGTTTGTTTTTTTTTTTGTATTTGTTTATCAATGATAGTAAATATCTGAAAAAATAACGAATAAATATAAGTTTAAGAACAAGAGATCGTATTACCAGTTGAGTTCATTATCTTCCTCACGGCTGTGACTGAAAATCCATGACAGTGAAGAAGATAATCCGCTAATGGACCGCTGAGAGCAGCGACGGCAACCAACAGGAGGTGTGGTATAGACGACAAAGCACCGTTCTGAAACCATTAAGAAGCGATGTTTAAACAACCATGTGACTATGCCTTCCATAGAGGAGAAAATAAAGAACACGCACCACACGTAAGATATCGCCATGTACTACAAGTGAAGAATGTGATCACACTAGCTTTCTTCACCCTACCAAAGAAATTTCACCCTAGTCTCTCAAATAAACAGCAGCACGCCATACTATGCGGATTGTGACATCATAAATGTACTGCCGCTACCCAGCGGACATCAGAATGGAATTAAACGTGAAACACAGTTATTGTGATGAGGGGACCAATCTGTGCCATTTATGGGAAGGCTAATCGTTAATGTTAAGTTTCTGGATGTCATTTCTATAACCAACCACGAGTCAGAATAACTCTGGATCGTACAGTCTCTGCAACGGTAAACAGTTTAACCTCAATTATGCTTCTGAAAGAGCCTCCATCAATTCCACTACATGCCAGTCGGCGGATATTAAAAAAGATATAGTAAATTCAGTAGCCAAACTGCTGCCATGCATTTTAGCTAAAGTGGTCCAATTTCTAATTACCTGTGCCAGATTAAAACCAAAAACATCAAAGTATGTGGGCTGGTTCGTTAGCAACATGTAAAACACACAATTTCGCGCAAAATGGCTGAACGTGGTCGCCCAAACAGGAGGTGACATAAATATCCTCTTCCATGGCACCTGCGCACTCTGAAATGATATCGAGTTTCCAACTTATTCTGGCAACTTAAAACGTTTTATTCTTCAAACACGGAAATTTGAGGATTACCTCAGCAAGTGTTCAGGTGACACTCAGATGACATTCAAACTAAGTAGACTGAAGTGTTCAGGTGACACTCAGATGACATTCAAACTAAGTAGACTGAATTGGGCGCGTGGACATTCTTATTACTGCACAAAAACATTTTGAATAGTTTCGCTGAAAATGAACTTAGTAAGCATGGCAAATTTTGGAAATCATGGTGTGACGCAGTGAAGAAGATAGGAAGACGACTAAGTTGTGGTCTCTATTTTTTGGTGTAAGTGCTCCCATGGCCAATACGCCAAGCGATTTTTAGCCGAAGCACTGGACCTGAACTATTGTCAGAAACAGGAAATTAAACCCATTCTACAAAGAAGCATGCGACTAGACACGCAATGTTCGCATTGTGCGAAATAGCATTTATTATGGTAAATTTAATTTTTACAAAGACTAGGAAGATTCAAAATACTTCAAAGTAAGTAGAGTAAGTCATATTTACGAAACAAGCATCAAAAAGTAACATTTCCCTATAAGATTATGAGTAACCTCGTCCAAAATTTATGCATTTCACAAACATGTTCATACTACAGGATGGAGCGCGTAATAGCATAGACTATAGTACATGGACCACCAAGGACGAAATATGTGATCTTACGTATAAAATTTTGACAGCGTTTCAATGCCGGAATTATTTTTTTTTCATTTACTGGACAGTAAAATAGATGCGAAAACTTCCCGTAAAATACATTAACCGGAAACTGAAATTGCTCAGAAACAGCCAGAATGGACTCACATGACTGACGGACTTTACGTTGCAACGATGACTTCTTTGGTGGAAATGCTCCAACTCCTCTTTGCTGATATGCGGGTGGACCTCTGGCTTTTCGTAACTCAAAAAGAACCACGCAACTGCCCACGTTATACCAAAGGCACCGTGCGAAAAATACACGCTCCTCCAGCTGACGTAATGGGTGAGCACGCCATCTAGAGGATACCCCAAAACGGCGCCGGCATACACGCCTACAGAACGTACCCAAGCAAAATTAATTATTTCCTAGCAAATTGTGATATCTGAATTTCCAATATTAAACAAGAAGTTGAATAGAAAGTGGCGCTGTACTTTTGATAAAAACGAAAAGCATTAATTTTGTGATTAGAGAATACCAAGAGTGAACCAAACCATAAGCGTACATTATACGTTACGAACTATTCCACATATTGACACTGGGCGTCCGCTACGGATTATTCCACGTATTAGATTAACATACGCCTATGCTTTCACCTGCATGTACTTGCACTAACATTCCTTTCATTCGTGTAACAAAACATGGTCAAGTTTTCTTTTCAGGCCACAAGACCCACTTTGAGTAATGCAATTTTTGTGGGGTACACACGGTTTTATGCTTTTTCAATTGCACAAACTAAACGTCTTGCGTGTCCAGTTTCTCCACAAAGCAGTTTACAAGCAGAATGCAATGTGCTAAGTCCGTGACGTTCACTCTTCAAGTCAATGCAACTCCCCTCATAGTTGGACATTTTTTCATTCGAAGTTGCTCAAACGTATTTTCTTCAGCCGAATGCCAAAACAACTCCATCGCGTCTGTGAACAGGCCCGTAGCCAGCAGTGCGCGGAGGGTGGTTATTTCTTAATCGGTGGACCTTTTCAGAGGTGGATTTAGATGGGGGGCCAAGGGGGCTATGCCCCCCAAAACTCTTCCAGATTCCATTTGGCAAATGGCGGGTGCAAATGTCTGACGGGTAAAATCCTGGCTAATACTCTGCCCTGCCCCCCCCCCAACTAAAAACTGGATCCGCCCCTGCTTTTGATCATATTTCGCATACGTCCGCCATTTTTTGTAGAGCCCTTAGGCAGTTAAACCCGGCAGAAGGGAAATCTGTAAACGCCGCGATTACTCTTGGCGGCTCCAGTATCTTGAGATAAGATGCGGTTGGTAGGCCTAATCCAAGAGATGAGGATGCCATGACGGTTACTGGCAAAAACGGAATCCAAATTCAGATGTATTTCCACAAAGTTCTGTTTCTGGATTCCTGAACGTTACCTTCTGCCAAACTTTCAAACCGCGCGTGCTTTTAAAAATGAGTGATTATACTCCATCACACAATCGCACGGAAACATTTAGTCAAACATTGACTTGAATAAATTTTGTCAGGTTACTGAAGTCGCTCATACACGGGCGGCGCACCATAGGGGGCTGTGGGGGCTATGGCCTGCCCCTACTTATTTCAGTGCTGCGCCACTCATGCCTAGCCATTCTGGAAATAGGGATAGCCGGTTTAGACGCATTGTGTACCCAGTAACCCAAGAACAGCGCACGGCTATCAAACACTTAAACTGTATGGGTTTCTTGCCAATGCCAAAGTGAGCTCCAAAGCATTTCTTATGAATACGGAAAAATAAATGTGTATTTGAATTTTGAAAAGAATGTGAAGTTGGAATATTACTGAATTATAAACCACGACACATTCATCAAATCCACGTCGAGACCACATCATTTTACGGCGCGACTGAAAAGTTCATCCACAGCGTTTCAACCTCACCCACCGCATCGAAAACACGCGCATAGCCGGATCGTAAATAAGTGTTGTAGATTAACCTATCCCTGCCAGCCTCCACCATGTGAGAGAGTCACGTCCAGTCTTCCCAAGATTAAAGCTGCCGGTAAGTCCCCCCAACCCTGAAATGAAATACCTCCGTGCCCTCGATGTTGTCCCCGTTTTAAAGATGAAATTTTTAAATTCAAGAATAGCAATTGTGAAGGATTGGAACTGAGCTCATTTGCAAACTATGCAATGAAATTTTTAAGAACTCTTCCCCTAAATGGTTTACTAAATAGTTACTAAATGGACACAGGAACAATAGTTTATGAATGTCAGTTTCGCTTCATTAGCACACACTGAGAGTAGTAAACTGTCGGACTTGTGAATATCATTTTGCAATAGTGAACCTTGGAGTGAGTGAGTAATCGTGGAAATTTCTTTCATTTCGCATGAAGTCTGCGAGGTTGAACACCATTGATAAAAAATTACAAGAGAAGAACTTTCTTCGTCGACCAAATATTTTTATTAGGTCCAGTCCTACTTTTACCGAATGATTAAAACTGGCTCGTCGGCAGGATTTTCTCAGTGCATGAAAACGGGATACACTTGTAGTGACTGAAATGTCTGCTTTTTGAGCAAACACAGAGGACTTCCTATCAAAAGAATGAAAACGCACACATCACATGCATGTCAGTCCACCAAATCACAATCAAAGCGTGCACTGAGTGAACAAATATTCGGCAATCACGTTCAATTCGGAAATTAAAAAAGCTTGCACATCACTACATGCTGGCAACTATACCGAAAAAACTTCTGCTGTTTTGATTGTTGGTCGATTTTAAGACATTTACACATTACTTCGCTCTACTACAGTATAGACACATACAGCCGATTTCATAAAGGTGGTTTAAAGTTAAACCTGGTTTAAACTGGACTTAGACCAGGTTTAATGATAATCTGCATTTCATAAAGGTGGTTTAACTTTTAGACCAGTGGTCTTGTAAAACCTGGTTTAACTCCAGTTTAGACCTGGTCTAAGTCAGTTTTCATTTCACCAACGAGGTCTATATCCTTTAGACCTGTATTAAGATCTTAAACTATGTTTAACTTTAGACTTGGTCAGACCCAGGTTTAACTGTTAAATATGTCAGACTTGCATGGTATAGGTACAACTGAACGATGCCGCGGTGTGCAATTGCGACGCAGTTTTAGAGCGAAAATGGACTATTTCCAATATTCAGGTTTACTACGACACGAGATCAAACGTAGCAGGGGCGGATCCAGGATTTTTTAAAGGGGAGCGGAGGGTCAAGGACTTTTTGAAAGGGGGACCAAGTCAACAATTTGAAAATTATAGATTTGATATCATTAAAATCAAGGGAAAAGGGGGGCTCCGGACCCCTTGACCCCCCTGGATCCGCCTATGCGTAGACCAGTACGTGCTGGCCATGGAGTGTGTCCTGCGGATTCCTCAGAATACGACTGGTCAAGCAGGTCTCATCGTCGCAAGCCCTACGGATTTGACTTAAGACAGCATCCTCTGATTCTTCTGACTGAGTTTCACCTCCACTGTTCTCCGATTCAATGCTGCCGGGGAAGGGGTCTTGCCCCCCCTTTGGCCGTGAAAAATAAACACTAAAATAACACGGAAATAGATTTGGGCATTTATCATTTTACATCTAATCATCAGCATGTTCTTTAATGTGTGTGTGTTGGGCACACAAATAACATTTTTCCTCATGAGAAAAGCTTTTAGACCTTTGTCGTTAATGTCTGCACTGATTCTACTGGTGTATGCCATTCTATACCCACATGATCAAGGTTTCATTGAAACACTTCAATAGTTTCTTTGTTGGGTTTACCCAGCTCGACACAGTTGGGTGCCTTTGATACTTTAAACCTGGTTCTACTGAACCAGCTCCCTGGTCTAGCAAAACCAGGCTTTAAGACTTTTAAACCATGTTGGTGAAATGCAAGTTAGGTCTAAAATTAGACCAGGTTTAGGAAGACCAGGTTTAAGTCTTAAACCTGGTTTTGTTAAACCACCTTTATGAAATCGGCTGATATAGTTCTAGGGCTGTGTTACCCTGTAGTAGTCATCACGCGCATTCAACGCGGTAGTCGCCGGCTTATAACAGTCAGTAAGGAGTGTAGTACAAAAGGATGTTCCACATCAGCCAGCCAGCCTGGAATGTTCATAAACATCTGGTTAGCAGGGCTAGGGATTTAATGTAGCCCAGAGACTTAAGCTCAAAAATTTCAATGTCTTGTCATTACGAAACTAGCTCCTGACGTAGTACAAGTACCATTAAACAAACTGTACTCAAGTCCGTACCTGTAATGGCTCCTGACGTAGTACAAGTACCATTGAACAAACTGTACTCAAGTCCGTACCTGTAATGGCTAGGCCACCCAAACGTCCAATTTCACCAGGTGTTGTCCAGTGACTTAATATCGAGTAAAAGGAAGGAAAGACCACGCCCTGCAAAATTATGAACACCCTACGTTTTAAACTGTAGAATTGGTGAACTGCTCACTTGACAATTATGCCTATAAATTCAACAAACTGAATATTAACTTCAAAGATGCAAAGGTAAACCAATATTCAGCACAAATTCAGACAATTTATCCATTCTGAGACATGTCAAGTTGGGAAGTTAGCCAACATGGAGTGTGACGTTCAGCGTACTTAAAGGAGAATGTCACCCGATTTAATTAGTCTTTTTAGTGTCTTAATCGGTCAATATCCACATCATCTGGTACACGGTCGATCTCACCTCGCCGAGTGGAGTCGCGTTAAACCTGTGAGGAAGGTGAGAAACCACGCGGCGACGTCAGTGGTTCTTCTGCAGAGTTAGTTCCGCTATGGCGTGGCGTATCGTTACCGCTTGTATGAACTATGAAACTGCGAGGAAAGCGGTTATATCATTTTTTCGATTTCCTCAAGAGCCCATAATGCTTCGGAAGTGGCTCGAGGTAGTGAAGAATGAAAAGTACGCCGTTACCAAGTATGAGTCCGTGAAACTTCGCCGTGTTTTCAGTTGTCTGCATTTCGTCGGATCGGTTGTTGATCAGCTTTTGATTATGGAGAATTTTAGTTGGCCATGAAAACATAAGCAATTACAATTAATTCAACGCGTGAGACCATAACGTTTTATATTATTATATTTGATGGCTGATTCGTTCATGAGGCTTCTGTTTGGTACTCTGGGTGTAAGGTGTTTTAGGTAGTTCTTTTCCTTAGCCTTCTAAAAAAACGTCGTAAGCACACCTCTCTTTAGCTGAGCTGCAAAATTCAGGATGGTCCGTGAGACATATCTGCGCTTCTACAAGAAGGCGCTTCACCTGCTGAAATTTCGTGGCAGTGAAACGCAAGCGTCAGCCGTTTCCATTATCGTGCAGTTGGCTCACTGACACCATGATAACTAATTCAAACGGTTTTCGGAACGAAGTATCCATATATATGTTCCATTGTCTGTGCACGTTCAAGGAGCCTCTCTATCATTTCTTGATCAGTGTATTCCGGTTCGAACTGATAGTCTGTGAAACCTAACGATCGACCTGTGAAGTCTTCGTCGGTTGAGCACTCGTCTAAGTCGGGATTGCGAGTTGCCTTGTTGACGTTTATTATAGTGCGTTCTGTTTCAAAATAAATTATTCTCACCTTAACCAATGCTTATATAAAACTGAAACAAAGCCTGTCACATTAGATACAATTTGTAATGCCTTGGAATGTTCGTGAGTGCAAATGTTTTGAGAAGTCAGCAATGAATAAATCACTGCGTTACCGGCTTTAGATGCCGGCAATAAACTAATTGACCGGGTACCGAGGCAGTGTGAGCGCATGCTAATTCAATGTTTGCTGACAGAAAGCTGTTATGAAACAATAACTCGATTTTAAATCCTGTGGTCAGATGTTAGGGGAATCTTTATTTAGACATTCATATACATGATTCGAATCTTTGATATAGTACAACTTTTGCCCTGGCAGTTCCGTGGGATGAGGTTAACCTGACTTCACGGCCCGCGACGTGTTAATAAGTAGACTTGCAGTTTCGCGACTAATTCGTCAAATAATCAAGTGCACATTTTTTCTTTGGTTTACTATTATAGTCTTTTCGTGACTGGAAGTTTAGTTTAGAACAGACTGCATTCGAACCTCTGCCGCCAGATGTCAGGTAAAAGAGCTGTACTTGCTGATATCGACAGCCTACTCGATATAAATTGATACAAACTAGGTTGGTTTTTTGAGTGGCATCTATTATATAAAATGCATCGTTTGCACAAACTCCGTCTCCCCCGCTCCACTACAGACTTTCGTAGCGCCCGTTTCGGCACCGCCTTGGTCCCGGGTATTGCACCGGCCCCCTATTTGGATTCGAAGTGTTCTATTTTTTCTCGCGGGCCGCTTTTTTGCGGACGCGGAGGGGGGGTGGCCAGTTTCATACTGGCCTTGGTGACTCCACTGCGTCGGTCAGCTCAATGGCCTGGGTGACGTCATTCCGTCAGCTTAATTTCACTCCCTCCTGCTTCTGTCGAGTATATAATTCATCGGGCCTGTCGCCGTCAAAATGAATGATGCCTCATTAAAAAAATTACTCTTCCTTCAGTAAACTAATTATTTACGGGTGTTGGAAAATTGACGTTTTATAGTTTTTCTGCTGCTAAAATTGCGATGCGCTCTTTTGGGCGCCACTGCGTCACCTATTGGCCAATTTCCATGTTCTTCAATCAACAAGTGAGGTTGGGTACATGTCATATCAATCAGAAGAGGTTTCATTTCGTTACACGTTTTTGATATTTTAATAGCAGAAAACCCAATTTCAGAAAAAACTCTCGAGAGATATCGCAAAATTTTAGGAAAAGGCGCGTACGTGCGCGTGTCACGAGTAGGCACTGTTTGGTCAAAACGACGACAGATTTTTCTTTGTTACAAAAGGCGGAGAATTACGAAAAATAACGTTTATTACATTGTTTTTTTTTACTTCTATAAACGGCTGTAACTGGCAAGGTGAGTCTCGGAGCATTCCCAGATTCTGCATGCACCCCTACAGGTCGTTAGTTCTATATATAAGTTTCAAGCCACGACGACTGAAGTGACGAGCTGAACACCCGGGTCAAGTTACGTGGAATTTCGGTGTCTAACTGAGCTCTACACACAGTCGTCAGCATACAGCTAGCTAGCTTTCCACCTCAGTATCATGTACATTTATAAAGCAACTTTTGTAAATACAATATCAGTTTTCACTAAAGAATATATGATTATCATACTTTGTGTTCTGGAAAGAAATTTCTACTGCCTTACACTATTTCCCCTCGGCGCTTCCCACTAGCTGCTACCCGGGCGAAAGCACCGGTAACTGCTAGATATCCTTAATGGCAAAGACACCTCCCTTGGGCTTTAGCGAATGTCTGGCAGACAACGGAGCGGAGAATTGGCGATTTGTATTAACACATAAAGCGGACGTTAGTTCTCTTGTCTAGAATGGCCTGAAAGGATGCGTTGCAACAAATGTGAACAATACAAGTTTGAATACTTTGAGGTATCGAGACGGGAATTATATAATAGAAACGAATCTTCCATAATCATAATTCAGTCAGAGTCGAATCTTACATGTACATTGCGAAGCAGTGGACCGTAACACTGAGTGTATAACGTAAGCTGACTGACAGATCGTGTTAGAATCTCAGGGTTACAGCGACTACTAACTTGACACGATTTTATCAGCGATTTCAATAGTTAGTTATCCACTCGGCTCTGGCAATGGAACTACTTTTAAATGGTGAGATGCCTTGAACGTCGATACAATTTTCATAAATGAAACTTTTTTTCGGCGGCATTACGTTTATACAGAACAGCACTTTTTCGGCAAGTTTGTTAAGTGATCCCAACATATACAGAATTAGCAAGGTCCAGGAAAAGCACAATATAATAATGTACCTGTCGTTTATGACGTTCGATCGCTCCACTATACTGTTTCTACAATTCGTTTTTAACGAACACGGATACAGAACTGTAGCGCACGCGTGTTGGTGGATGGTATAACCACCAAATATTTATGTCGCTGTCGAACCGCCGTGCAGCATTGATCGTAATGTCGTGGTCTTAAAAAGTTCACGATAATTCTCTTGGAAAGTAGATGGAATTTTGAAGCAAAAACTTTCGGTAAATTTTCAACAATTGTGTTATTTTTCGTTCCTCTTCCTTTCGGATTTTCGCCATGACTTCCGACAAAAATCTTAAACTCTTGAAATTAGTCGATTTTCATCGGGATTTTCGCTTTACGACACAAAATGTATGTGCTTGAACACGGTCACTCGCCGCTCTCATTTTTAACGGCAAAAAACGACGAAACTTTACAGTTCACACATGTGCTCACGAGACCCACGAGAACGGATTACTCAGAATACTGTGGCACTGCACAAATTAGACCGTTGCGGATTCATAAATTCGTGATATTTGTTACTTTTTCAGGAATTTTAACTCAGGTTTACTGGTTTTCCACCCTAATTTCTGTGTATTTACTTTGAAATTATAAGTGAAAATTAAATTCTTAACGGATATGAAATTCAAAACAAAGGAAACCACTTCACCGAGTAGTAATACTAAAAGTTACTTCAAACTCGGCTGATCTGACCGAAGCGACTTCAGCTATGCAACGCTTATCTCAACGCCATCAGCTAATGTGTATTTTAAAAGCTTGTGGTTTACTCAGGAATTTCGACGTACCCGAAAATGGAGAAAATATTTTCGGGCCGTTCTATCACGACTAAAACACGTCATGTACCCCTAGCAGCAGTTCTCGGCTTGTTGACTGTTTTTTGGTGTAAATGTTGGTCACATGAGAGATGCTGGCAGAGCCAGTTCTAACAAATGTTCCAAACTCAGATAGAATAAACATGCATCCGAATTCCAAGTAACAATATTTAGTGGCACGTTTGCACCAGTGAACATCGAACTCTGGGGGATTTACGAAAAGTGGCAGGCACATTTGAAACCTACAATGTATGGATTGTTGGAAAGAAGTGCCGCCTATGTTGGGAACGTCAAAAGGCAATTTGGGAGCTGCGAATCCATGGGCGATGATGCCAACAGTTGGGTGTTTTGGGGGGAGTTAGGTAGTGTAGCTAAATAACACAAGGCGAACTCAGGCAATGTAGCGAAAGCCAAACACAGTAGCAGAAAATATTACTGCTTTATTTACGTAAAAGGCAACGTCCCGGCCAGCGTGCATGATGACACCACTACAGAAAACACTGGTACACAAGTTTAGTGAACAGCGACCAAGACGAAGAAATGCTAAATTGTATCATAAACTAACATTTGAACGCTCAGCGATGCCAATGGATGCTTTACTAATTAGTGCGAAAGTCCTCATGCAGACACAAGTTACGAAAAATTTGACGTAAGGTTTACAATTCCGAACAAATTCGAAAGAAGACAAGTCCGAATGCTCAGACGTCCGAGAAAAAGTAAAGCGTGTTCGTTTGCCCGAAATAATCCCGAAGGTCCAGAGCGTCACTATGGCAACTCTATACATTTCTTTAATTACTCTGGTTACTAAGATTTCAAAATAAACTAGGAGTGTGTTCATACGTATTTCGTGTGCATCGACTATTTTTTTTTCAACTCTACTTACCAAAATGTGATATAGCTTTGTAATTCATTGTGTCCTCTTTTAGACTCATGAATTAAACTCACTTGAAGCTTCAGAATATTGCGCTACTTAAAGCAAGAAACAAAACACAGAAAACAACTCTAGAGTTTCCCAAATTGTTAAACTACATTAAACTATCACTGGCTCTAAACAATAGCCCAACTAATCGTAAGAATCAACAAGTACCTCGCTTATGCCCTGCAAGAAACGAACGAAGCACGTGAACGCGAAGCCTACATCATCGATCGCTAGAGGGAGCAGCATGTTCAGACAACTTGACAGAAGAACGGAACAAAAAAGCATTCTGAAACAAATTCAGGACACAAATTTAATATGTAAAGACAAGTTATGTCTAACCAGTTTATGAACACAACATTACGCAACTCAAATATGCATAGTATTTATCTCCATCGTAATTCCAATTGCGACTTGGCTCAAATGATTTTTCAAACATACTGTAAGATCTAAAACGAACCCGACGTGTAATTTTTCGTTAAACAATCGTTTAGTGGTCATATAACACGCTTTGTGCCTCGCTCTTAGAAAAAACTACATGGAGAAAACAAATTAGATGAAGCGATCAATAAGTACTCTTCCTAACTTCCGTTGCATCTCTGTTAATTCATTTACTTTGTTCTCCCACAAATATCGATCAAACGTGTTTAGTTTTACATGCACACGCTCCATATAAACGAATTAAAGTGCTTGCAAGCACGGTGTTTTCAATTAGATTCTTCCTTAGAACTTATGCCGTCATCAGTTTTTATTTAGACGTAATCTCTGCTGCGAAGAAGAAACGCATGTTTGCTTGTTCATTACCAAAGAGCCTGAGGCTGCAGAAAAGGATTTGCATCGGAGAGAAAGCTTGGAGAATTTTTTGCACTTAAAAATAATTTCAGCTCGTTTGATTAATGATGTTTTCGTACCACAAGTGTGGGAATGAAGTGTGGTCCCGGGTACGGAGTTTGGTCAGCGACGGTAACCGGTATGCAGTATTGTCTTTGCGCGGTTGGAATAAAGAGGTTAGTATTTCTACCGTCGTTTTGGTTTTTGTTGGACAGGGATTTAGGAGATCGCAGCTGGAAATTGGAGAGGTGGATATGGAGTCATTTCCACCCCGGCCTGAGTATCAGGTGGCCTTGAGAAGCCGCAGACAACTTGCAGTCCTTAGAAATTGAATTTTTGGGGCAGTGTCCAAGTTTGGCAACTGTTTTGAAGTACCCATTACAAGTAGGAGATCTGATTTGCTTGTGGATGGCAACTTGTGGTGAATCAGGACAGTCTATTTGGCAGGCTGTTGATTTTTCTTCAAAATTGTGGACCCCTGTAATGGTATTGATTTTCTTTGCCAGCGACTGAAATCTACTGCGATGTCACTGGGTTGTCTTCAAGCACCCGAGAATTTAAAACACATCTGATAGGAAGACAGCAGGTTTTGACTAAAGTGACATTTGTGGTATCTGTGTCAAAGCATTGGCAGCGTCTAATGGTGGTTTTGGGCTGAAATTGTCAGTTTTGCACTTTTGTCACCCTTTTACTGAGAGTGGTGTGGCTGACCAATAATATGGATTGAGTAAATTGGTGTTTCTGTATTATTGTCCTCTGTACATGAACTCTATGCGGCGACAAGGGATACGATCAGGCTTTGTTTTAACTAAAAAACCACGTGTTTGATAGTATTAATGTGAAAAGCAGTTTAATAAAGATCGAGGACAGACTTCAGTGAACAGAATACTGAACACGGGTTTGGCCTGTTAGCAGATTAGTATAGCGACTTTTCCACCCAGCTCTGTAAAATGATGTCCCGTTCACTACTCTCGTATTGTACGTAAGTGAGGCAGATACGTACTTCTTCTGCGGGTACCTTCAAATGTTCTCAACTACTGCTATGGGTCGTTTTGTGTTTGCTGTTTTCTTGGCGTTTCACTTGGCGTGTCTGCTGCCATTTTGAGAGTTGAAATCATGTTTTCTTGTGATGAAGAACCATTGCTAAATCTACTCAGACAGATCAAAACAATAAGAATAACAAAAATATATTCGAGGGAAGAATTAAAGTGGTAAATCATGTTACGGATTAAGTTCGTGTGAAAATGATGTTCGTGGCCAGTTTTCGATGTCCTGCTTAATCAATTGAAATGTCTGATTGTAGACTTCCCTTGCAGCTTAATGAATATTTAATTAACGATTGCACTAATATTGGAAAAGAATAAATGTGGAAAACACACACCCGTGGTGTCACTTTACTCACTTATTACCAGCAAATCCTGCCTTGGTTATAAGCAGCCCTCCCGGGATTTGGGTCACTAAATAGCCTATGTAAAATATGGAATGGAGAAAACCAACCATTTGAGAGTTCCATTTCACTCTCGGTAGCTGTAACAAAAACAAGAAAACAGTGCTGCAAAAGTGAGGAACTCTCTGGATCATTGAAATGTCAGATTCAAAGGTGTAGTTTTCAATCCTGCCGCAAAAGCAAGCATACTGCTCACCTGAACTGAGGTTGAAGTTGAGTTAAGAAGCAGACAAAAACCCTGCCTTACCATGAAATTCCGTTACGCAATGGTTAGATATGTCTGCTTTCTTCTTATAGGCAGAGATGTCAAACCAACTTATATCACATAACAAGGTGGCAAATGTCTGTAAATTTTTCCAAGACTGATGTGGTTCATTTTCGCAAGAGGGGAAATGTAAGAACGAGTTATGAATTCATTTTGTGCGATCGCATTGTGAATTTAAAAGAATGTTATAAGTATTTGGGTGTAACTCTGAATGAGTTTATGGATTTCACTTTGACAGCTGAGGTACTGGCAGACTCCGCGTCCAGAGCGTTGGGAGCTCTGGTGAGCAAGTACAAACATATTGGTAACATGGGTTTCAACAGTTACAGTAAATGTTTTGAAATGTCCGTAGCTTCAATTCTAGAATATGGATCTGGAATTTGGGGATACTCTCAATACTCCAAATGTGAAATGATCAGAACGAGAGCACTACGTATATTTTTAGGGGTCCACAAGTATGCTGCCAATGCAGTACTTTATGGCGACACGGGTTGGCCAAATTCACTACAAACAACAGGAAAATATGCTACGGCTCTGGAATCGTTTAGTTCTAATGGATGAAAGCAGAATTGCAAAAAAGTCTTTTTATGGGACCTTAAACATCGGAACTCCTGCAACTGGTCAAATTTAATATTTAAAATTATGGAGAAGTGCGACTTTTTAGAAAATTTCAGGAACAAACAAGTTGTGTCTCTCGAAAACTTCAGAACATTCAGGTTCCAGTTAGAAGAGTTAAATTGGTTAAAAATAATCACAGAGAAACCAAAACTGTACTTATATAGATCTATTAAGAATGACTATTGTGTAGAAGAGTATTTACGTCTGCCGGTGTCTCAGAGATCCGTCATAGCTCGATTGAGAGCAGGTATTCTACCATTAGAGGTTGAGGTGGGGCGGTACTTCGGAATTCCTGTGAATGAACGGATTTGTCGTGTTTGTAAAAAAGGAATTGAAGATGAAGTTCATTTCATCTTTGATTGTGAAAAATATACTCACATTCGACTATATTTTTACGGCGTTCTGCCCCACCTCAAATATTCCAAAATAACTTGAAAGGTCTAGCGAAATTCATTCAAGACGCTTTGCAGGTTAGAAATAATTGTTTGTATATAAACTAGTCTGAAGTGGTCATATTTGAGCTTGTGCAATTTGTTATGTACTGATTTAATTATTATTAGGTGACTGAGTAAGCCTATTGAGGCTGGGGGATGTGGTGTATAATCTGTCATTGATATTGTATTTACTGGTACCCTTATGTCACTATAATAAATAAATAAATAAAATAATAATCACATAACAACGATGGCCTTGTATGGACGGAAATGTATGTAGAAATACAGCCGTCCCGGATAGAGTTCGGAAATGCTAGGACCTTGCTGAAAAGTAAGGCTTTGCTAGATTATGTGAGATATTGCCGTGTATTTTAAATAAGAATACAGGCTTTTGGCTGGATTTTAGCGAGGTTCTAGCGTAGGTCCTAGAGTTACTGAACTCTACCTAGCGATACTCGAATCTCGCTTTCATTTACCCACAATGCCGTAAACATCCGTCAGGCACATTTTTCTGCCTCGTTTACGTGCCGTCGGAATTTCATATGTTATTTGTTCTTGTCTAATTCTTAACAAGTTTCTCTGGGTTGCATTACTCTATTCGTCATAAAAAGTACTGTAAAACAGTCGAGAAATATACAAATTTACTCACAGTGGAATTCGATACAAGACGTTAGTAAGGCTATTCGAGAGTTTCACGTGAGTGGTCACAATTCTATAGTAAGACCGCTCGTCGTATTATATTATTCGAAGAATGCTGTTGAGAAAATCCTAATAATTTAAATTACGATTTTCAAAAGGCCTCGTTTAAACCGCATTTTCTCAAAACACGAACAAATAAATAAAATCCGAGCAATTATTTCACAGAATTAGAACTGTAACAGAGAAATTGGACGTACAAGAGATGATGTTTTGTGCCTAATACAAGCTTTGGACAGTCACATCTCTTAGCTGGACATTCGAGCACGTAGGAATAGCTCTCCTGACCAGAGCACATAAAAAGTTAAGTTGAGAATGAACTCTGATCAAGAACATGCAAATGCTTGGACGAGACTCACCTCGTCTGTAAATTCAACTTGTTCGAAGGATCGATTCCGCCCCAGTATAGTCACCACAGTTACCGAGACATTGACACGCATAGCATGCAGGGACACTAGACCAACAAACATAAGCACCACTGTTAAATACCGCTTGGGTATACAGTTGCACAGGCAGAGTTTAGACTTCTCCATTTCTGATATGTATTCCAAAACGGACTGTTTGGTCAGACTCTCTGTCTCTCTGTGATTATCGAGGTCGTCTTCGTCAATATCCGCAGGTTTTCGGAGTTGTTTGTAATTGCTCGACATTGTTTTGTGATCAACCTGAAAGAATGACAATAATTGTAAAATTATTCAACTGCCTCTCCTCTTTAAAATGGCAGCAGGAAACTGATTACTAGAAAACTGTGGAACCCTAAACACGCATATGATCTAACTTAGGTCAGGAACTAGGCAAAGACCGTGATTGATCGACGCAATATCCTGTTTGACGTGCTCATCTTAAGTCCATCAGTTTGAATCTAGTCTTTTAGACGTCTTTTTGTTTCATGACATCAAGTTATTACGAGTCAAGCTTTGTTTGATAATGTAAGTTAACACTCCAATTACTGTTATCGAATACTCCAAGTCGTTTTTCGATTTCCGACATGGTTCTAAGTTTGACCTTTGAAATGACACGGCATGAGTTGTGCCCACAGGAAAACACTTCACGTGCTGCATACATGTACAATGTAAGCTTGTATAAAACGCCAGCGCTAGTTCATGCAGAAAGTGAACGTGTGTATTAACGTACCGTCGCAACGCCTGCAACTTGCACTCACTGATCGGTTCGTTGGTTATGACTTCTTACACATCACGAACTCCTGGAATGAGATTTAATATGATAACACAACGTTAGCGGATAGTACAATGTAATTAGCAACGATAATGGTACTGCGTTGTTGGTCCTCAAGTCGGCCGCTGTGTTCTGTCATCGAGATATCGATTCTGTGCGCGTTAGTACTAAGTTAGAGTGATCACTAACATAATTTCCGGGGTGCACTTCCATTAAAGAAATACTGTACCCTCTGGCACAGCGCCACCTATACTGAAAAGTGGCCTTTGGAAACATGATGAACGACACACGTAATTCCGAGTGTGAGCATCAATGCGCATGCTTGGTCAGAAGTTTACCGATTNTGTACCCTCTGGCACAGCGCCACCTATACTGAAAAGTGGCCCTGTGGAAACATGATGAACGACACACGTAATTCCGAGTGTGAGCATCAATGCGCATGCTTGGTCAGAAGTTTACCGATTACATCGCCACCACTTGTACACGCCTTCTATGCACTGTACTTGTTTGGGCTTAAGCCACTGGATCGGGGTTTTCTTGATTTTTTTTACTTCGATCACTGCCCGTTTTATTAAATTTCAACTATTCAAGTCAAAAGTCGTCGCCATACTACATAACAGTAAATGAGATTTCAACCAATGGGAATGACTGAATGTTATGATGTTGGTTTCATTACTTTAACCATGTTAAACAACAATCCACAGTGCTACCTTTCGTAGCACTGAAAGAGTGTAAAAATACTGTAGTATTCAAATTAAACTACAAGGCAGTCTTCAGCAGAACGCTGCCAGTATTGTCGTAATTAGTTATCAGTCAAGTCGAACTTTTGTCGCAATAAAATATGTATGGGGATTTTGCGGTGGCTTCGACAGAATTAAAACGGATTCAGTCAAAAATATATGGATATTTAGTCACTGTTTTGGGCGCCGAGACACTGTGGAATTTCAAAGTTTCCTAGTTTACTTTGAAAACTCCTGTAAATTTATGTGCAAAATTTACGAAACAGAAATGGTGTCTTTTTTACAACCAACTTACTTTGAAAGAGTGTTTTTCCGACAAAAGATTGTCTCTACAAACAGTTTCTTTTTCCCATAACACATATATAGTTTTTAACGTCATCCTTTATTTTCAAATTGTTAAGAACAAGAGGTGTACTCATTTTGACATTTTTGGCATACACTACACTCTTCTTAGACTGATTCATGCTTAATGGATTAAAAATACGAGTTGTTAAGGAATGCCTGCGTTATGACATAAACTCTTACAAAAGGGTGGTGTTTTAACCAAAAGCATGTGGAAGGATAAGTTTTCCATGGAAGTTTCCAACCCATGGGTCACTTTGTTGGAATCACGTCTCCAAAGAGGTGGATACCATTATTCTTCCACTGCACATCCCCCCGTATATACATGTACAATTACATCACATGTTAAACTAGATGTGTCGCTACTGCCTGGATACGTCAAACGGGCTTATCATCAAGCAGCTGCATGGCGTGCAATAAAAGATTCTGATCCACCAAGACTGGATATCGAGGAGTATGGATGGAAAAAGATGAGAATAACAAATCTCTCGTACCAGCAACTATTCCAGAGACAGTGAGCGTTGCACCCGCTGCTATCTTGCTACTCATGAGTGTACCTGTGGTGCACTTTGTAGTTCATCTAGGTGTAGTTGCAGGAATGCCAGCCATCCATTTCTGCGCGTGTCACCGTGGCGGTTGTTGCAATTACGCTATTGACTAGGACGAAATTGTAACGCGAATTATACATGTACATACCAAATGTTTTGCTGTACGATTTGTGGCATTATCTTTTCATGGTTCCAGCACTATTTATCATGCGTATACGTGTTGTAGTATAGATCAATGAATGAATGTTCATTATATCAAGTCTCAATACATGTGTCACCTTATTTCACAGGTGAACATTCAGCTAGTGAATATTTGGTTATATATTGGCCATTTGTGGCGATTATCTCAGTTTTTTTGGCATTATACAGTGTTGACGAGGGTGGCAGTGGATTGCTGGTGCATCCAAACAAGTGAGAGGACATATCATACATGTCTATCTCTCATGTAGTAGCGACAATATGAGGTAAAGTAGATTTCGCCGACTCTATTGCGGCTATCTTGGATTAAAGGAGAATGCCACCCAAAAACAACCTATTTTATATCAATTTAGATCGAGTAGTTCTACTCGATAACGGCACGTTTAGTTGCGTTACTTGACACCTTACGGCAGACGGAGGTGTTGAAATTATCCAATGACGTAATTGGTTTCACACGCAGTCTGTTCAGCAATTCACAACACGGGTTAGTGGTGTCAGCTAATCGCTTGAATTCATCGTTTAACACCAATAAATCATCAAACTGCGATGTAAAACCCTTGAAAATACAATGAGTTCTTTTAAAAACGTGTTGTTTTATTTCGCTGTTACGGATTTATTGGTCTTTGGACAGCCTACAAAGTTCCAGTAGCCAGGCCAATTTACCAAGGTCCGTAGCAGGAGTTTGGGGTCTGTTTGGAGAAAAATCCGAAGTATTCTTCCGTGAAATACAGACAGGAGAACCTAGATCTGTGTTGTTTATACTCATGTTTTTTTGCGTTCTAAACACACAAAACACTTGTTATCCTGGCCAGTGGCTCGGAACCCGATCAGGTCCGTCGCGGCCGCCGGGACTGGCACGACTATTAACCAGCTTGAGTTGGAAACTAAACCTCCAGTCACGAAAAGCCTACAATAGTGAGCCAAAGCTGAAATAATGTGCACGTAATTATTTATGTGAATTAGCCACGAAACTGAAAACCTACATGTACGTACTTATTGGGGGCCGCGAAGTCGGGTTCCCCTTCCACAGACCGTCAGGGCAAAGGTTGTACAGTAACAATGATTTGAATAATGTATTTGTATTTCTAAATGAAGATAACCCCTAACATGTGAACATAGCATATAAAATCGAGTAATAGTTTCTCAACAGCTTTCTGTCAACAAACACTGAATTAGCATGCGCTCGAACGACCTTTGTTGGCGGCATCAAAAGGCGGTAACGCAGTGGTTTATTCATTGTTGGTTTCTCAAAACATTGCACTCACGAGCACTCCAAGGTATTGTTTCAATTTCATATAAGCATTGGTTAGAACGAGAATAATTGCTTTTGAAACAGAACGCAGAATAATAAACGTCTACATGGCAACTCGCACGGTGCCAATCCGACTTAGTCAAGAGCTCACCCGACGAAGACTTCAGGGGTCGGATCGTTAGGTTTGACAGGCTATCAGTTCGAACCGGAATACACTGATCAAGAAATACTAGAGAGGCGTCGTGAACATGCACAGGCAACGGAACGTATGGATAGTTCCTTGGTAAGCCCGGGAATTCGTCCAAAAGAAATCACTGTCGACGAAATGCCGGCAACAGGCACGGAGATGTTTCACGGCCTCATACTTGCTATTAAAAGCGTACCTTTCATTCTTCACTACCGCGAGTCACTTCATAAGCATTTCGGGCTCTCGAGGAAGTCGAAAAAACGATATACACTCTTTCTTCGCAGCTTCATAGTTCGGACAAGCGGAAACGATACACCGCAATATAGCGACATTCACTCTGCAGAAGAACCACTTAAGTCGCTGCGTCGTTTCTCACCTTCCTGACAGGATAACGCGACACCTCTCGGCGAGGTGAGGTCGACCGCATAAGAGGCGATGTGGATATAGACCTATTAAATCAGGTGGCATTCTTCTTTAAGTTCCTAGGCAAAATTGCTTAAGGGTGACAAGACGACACTCGGCAATTTTTAAATTTATAGGTATCAGATATTTATACTAAACATTGGAATAACTTTATACGCCAAATTCATGAACAGCCAAGATTCTGCCAGAATGCTGCCAAAGAGTGTCTGTACTGTCATCGATATCTAGTTACATTATTTCGCCGGCCAGCGTTAAAAGGGGAGCACTGTGAGAGGATCACGTAACATGCCTTTTGGCTTTTCGCTTGGACATTCCCATTGGTTGCAAAGTAACATCCGGTTTTGATAACCAAGTTTGCGAAATCCCCGTTACCATCGTCGTCCGTGACCAATCGTCTCTTATCAAGCTCGCCTTCTTCCTCTTGCCCTGTTAAATCCCCAAGATCTAAAATTAGGATAAATACATTTTACACGGTGGTACACTTTACCTAAACTCAGACGTCTCTTCCTCACGTGTTGGGATCCGTAATACATATCTGGACAAATAACACATTAGTTTTACAGATTACATGTACGTTCAACTAGGCTGCGTCTTATGGGCGCCGCAACTATGCCCATCTTTGTCCAAGCCTTAGTTTGCTTAGCTATACCGATGATTGATTCTGTTTTGCGAATCAGAAAATTACAATCCTAATTCAGACATCACCGATGCTACTAGTAGTGAAGGTGCGTGACTTATTAATGAAGGCAGATCCAACGAGGTTACTCACTGACAGTTTTAAAGTACCAAGACAAAAACAGCTGAGAATAATGAAAGCTCATTGAGGGACGCAGGGGGGCAGACGAGGACGTACAGCAAAGGCGGACCCATCGTTATTCGAAATGGAGGTCCAGGTAAAACGAAGATTTCTGACGAGTATTGTATGACTCAGGCAATGACTATAAAACCGGTAACTAAATTTGAGTCATTCTATGGAATTCGTCCATTCTTCTGTAGTTTTTGTTTGCCGCGATGGTTCAAAAGGGGTTCGGAACCCCTGGACTCCTCTCCAAGGCGGATATAACTTTTACGTTAGGAGAAGTCTAAGTAAAACGATAACAATTTGAAGAAAACAATGAGTAATGAGAAAGCCGGTAGTGAAAGTTAGTGACGCGATCTTTGCGCCCTGTTACCAACGTATTAAAATCGCCTATTTTTCTTGTTTTTTGTTTGTCGCTTTGGCTAAAAATGGAGCACAGGCACACTGGTTCCACTGTCCTGTGATACCTCGCTGTCAGTTTACACAGGTTGGTTGGTTCTGAAAGCACTAAACCCCTCCGAAGTTGGTAGAAAGTTCTATAGCGTTGGAGGAGATTTTGCCCGAATCAGAGAGAATCACCAGATACCAAAGTTAGAGCCTGTCCCTTTACTCGAAGAGTTCCCGCCCGCGGCTTGGTAATAATCGGTGCAATTCCCTCCGCAGGAATTACCACACTTGCGTTTGCGCTCCATAACGGGAGCTATAGTATAGTAATCACGAAGATAACACAGATGATGAACACAACAAAACGTGCATTAAACAAAACGTGTATTAAACAAAACGTGTATTAAACAAAACGTGTATTAAACAAAACGTGTATTAACAAAGATGGCTAACTCCTGACTACAGCGACAACTATTGACTAAGTTAAACACTACATCTTTTCCTTCCATTCCAACAAATGCCCTTAAGGTAAAGGCAACCTTTTTCATGTCATGTTTAGTAAAAATACGGTTCGTTGATTATCTCAGACATATTTTTCAGTTAATTACCGGTTCTCGTAATTTAATTAATTAGTCGTGCCCTACTCCAAAGTCACGTTTAGGGGATTAAGAATTTCCCGCCACTTTGTTTCTGCCTTCGAGTTTACTGTGAGGATCTCTTCTACTGTGGTTTTCGTGCTTTTTTCCTAAAAATTGTCGACGCTACTTCCCATCGACAAGTATTCGACGACAAGCTAGGTTGTAAGAGAATTCAAATTACGTTGGATTTAGAGATCGTTTAGTTTGTAGTAGCCTGAAAATGACTGGAGTCGGCAACTCATATCACAGTGACGTGAGTGACGGCCTGTTGACTGGACGACGAACTGTCCTCCTTACAGGGTGTCGAACTGGGCCTGCATTCACTTCCGCTACTCAACATCGCTGCAGCTCTGCTTACAGCCTCTGGACTGGAGACAACACGAGCACAGGACGAATCACTGCTAGTTCCTGGAATTGCACTCGCTTAGGGTACCGTTCGGAGACACGGGTGACAGCAGATGAAGGACCTCCAGTCACAACTCGCGAGGCTTATCGCTTCAAAAATGCACTTCTCGGGGGTGACTTAGCAACAGCGACGGCATGGCACCCTTCTTCTACTGTTGATTTGAGGAACCTTCGTCACTCCCGCGTACATATCTCTTTCGTAATCCTACGGCAGAAAATGCTTGTCACCGATACTCGGTAATTCTCCACTGCTTTGTATGTTGCGTGGATGGGTAATGCTGCGTTCTGCCATCTTTGGATAAACAATGTAATAGCATACCCAAAGTGCGCGTGAGACTGAATGAATACATCCCGGTACGCAGCAACCGTGCGGCATGTTGACTGACTCTTAAACAAACGCAAACGACAACCGAACTCATCACAACCTGCATGTAAGCAAAACAATGACAGACTCGACAGCACACACAGTCAGACTACATGAAAACAAATTGGCGAGAAATTTTTAACCCCCTAAACGTCATTTCCGGAGTGGGGCACGACTAATTAATTAAATAACAAGAAGTTTTAATTAACTGAAAAATTTGTCTGGGATAATCTACGAATCGTATTTTCACTAGAAATGACACGAGAAAAGGTTGCCTTCGCCTTTAAATAAGAAGTATAAACGTGTTCTTGAGAGTAACGTCGACAAGAAAAAAAAAACGTCCCACAGAAACACTTAACTAATGTCATGCAATCAACAAGTGCTGAAACACTCGTCAATGTATTTACGGGTAGGATTCCGTTCCCTGGAACCGCGATGAACCGTATCGAGGGGATCGCAAGCACCATAGCTCACACGTATGTCACCATCATCGTCCCCACAGCAGTAGATTTCACATCAGTGTCCGCACAGACTCCACGTCAGGAATCCCCCCCCGCCCATAAAACACTTCAAAGTGAGAGGAATTGCGAGTAATTTTCATGTCACCATTTTCAGGCCTTTACAGTCAGTGTGGAAAACTTATCAGCTTTCCTCCGTTTCACTAACACACGATCACCCTCACGAATCACGCTATCACTAACACGTCGGCGCTAGCTCATTGGCATATACAGTTGTAACTCCAATTTTTACTCATTATCTGCTTTGGCTAGCGCAACAAAAGGATCAAAACCTGTTCGACCAACATTCACATCGAACGATGGAAAGTTTGTGCTAATTGAGCGCTAAACTAACGCAGGCCGCAGGAGCCACGTTCGTCGAACTGTGAGGAGTGGCAAGATAAAAGCACGGGAATGTTGAGACATCCAGTTGAGGTAACAAAGTACAGAAATAAATGAGACAAATACTGGAATTTTCTCACTTCATTTTGAAAGTAATTTTTGAAGTGGAGAGTATCAAACCTAAATAATCAATGTTCGAGAGAAACAACCTCATACGTCATCATTTCATATTATTTTAGACTAGAAAACATCCATACATAAGGGATGGCGCAAGATCGTAAGAAGCTTGTGTTAGGTTGAAAAGCAACTAAACATTTTTTCAGCATGCATGTTGCCTATGATATAAAGAGGGATGATTTTGTATTCAAGGTGTTCTCCAGTTTGGCTCCCTTTCACCGCGGAGTTGATTTGGTCAGATTTAAAACTATATATTATTGTCAAGTACAAGACTCCTAAGGGTAGTAAATCATGTGTTGTCTTTGGTGTTCAGTGTAAGAACCCCTAGTGCTCAGACAACTGTATCGGGCGAAACTAAACAGACCTTAAAAGCGAAGGCAACCTTTTTTCATGTCATTTTGAGCTAAAATAAGGTTGGTTGGTTATCCTAGACATATTTTCCACTTAATTACAGCTTTTCGTAATGTTGTTAATTACTCGTCCGCTACTCCGGAAGTGACGTTTTAGGAGGCAAGTATTTCGCGCCAATTTCTTTTCATATAGTCTGACTGTGAGAGCTGCCGAGTCAGTCATTGTTCTACCTCGGTTGTGTTAAGTTACGTCGTCGTTTCCTTTCATTTACTAGTCAGCCAACATGCCACACTGTTGCTGCGTACCGGGATGTACTAATTATCGTCTCACGCGCGCTTTGGGAGTACCTTAGCATCGCTTTCCGATGGATGACACACTTCGCCGTACTTGGCTCGTTCGTGTGAAGAACGCAGCGTTACCCGTCCACGCAACGTACAAAGCAGTCGAGAATTACCGTGTGTGCGGCAAGAACTTTCTGCCGTCCGATTACGAAAGGGATTTGTACGCTGAACTGGTGAAGGTCCCTGCGAAACAACGCCTGAAGAAGAATGCCATTCCGTCAGTGTTAATTCCCGGCAGTGCCCCGTCGCCACCCCCGAGAAGTCCGGTTTTGAAGAGAGAAGCCTCGCGAGCTGTGGCCAGTACAGTGACTGGAGCCAGTGGAGGCACTTCATCCACTGTCACCCATGCCTCCGAACGTACCCCAGAGCGTGCCATTCCTGGAACCAGTAGTGATTCGCCCTGTGCTGTTTTCTCCAGCCCAGAGCCTGTAAGCAGCCCTGCAGCGATATTGAGTAGTGGGAGTGATTACAGGCCCAGTTCGACACCCAGTGAAGAGGACAGTTCGTCGTCCAACGAACAGATCGCTGAGCCAAACTTTGATAAGTTTACTGTGGACTTGTCTAAAGTGTTGGAGCTATTTAGAAGGTGCCAGGTGTGTGGCAAGGGAGTCACACGACACGATGTTAGCAGTTTGGGTGCCATCCAGTGGGAGTGTGTCGCGGGACACTCTGGCAAGTGGGACAGTTGTTCCTCTGTCTGTGGTATGCCGGAGGTCCACTTAACCGTGTCCAGTAGTGGCTTGGCCTCGTCGAACTCTGAACAGCACAAGAATTCCATTGGGGTAGGCATAACAACGCACACAGTGCATTTGCACCAAGATGTGTCACCA
>NMRA01000060.1:529318-551703 GCA_002633005.1 Phoronis australis | reverse complement strand
CCAAAAGCGCGCGTGAGCCAATAATTAGTACATCCCGGTACGCAGCAACGGTGTGGCATGTTGAGTGACTAGTAAATGAAAGCAAACGACGACGGAACTTAACACAACCGAGGTGGAACAATGACTGACTCGGCAGCTCTCACTGTCAGACTATATGAAAAGAAATTGGCGCGAAATGCTTGCCTCCTAAAACGTCACTTCCGGAATAGCGGACGAGTAATTAATAAAATTACGAAAAGCTATAATTAAGTGGAAAATATGTCTAGGATAACCAATCAACCTTATTTTAGCTCAAAATGACATGGAAAAAGGTTGCCTTCGCCTTTAAGATAATTGGTAATCAGACTGTGCTCGAATACATTTAAGTTTAGGCATAGGAGTTTCTAGTTCAAGTTTGCCCTTGAAGACACTTATATTCGTGCTACAAACTCGAGTAAAAACTCGAAATTTCGAGTTCAAACTCGAACTTATTGCTTTAACATTAGGTTTACAAACTTTGAACTAAGGGCAGTAAATTATCTACGTAAGTTATTGTGTACTCGAGCATAGAATAATAGACACTTATCTTGAGTTCGCCCAAAAGTAGAGTAGAAAATGCCAAACCTAATTTCGAGTTCCATTTCGAGTAAAAAGATTGGAGACCGGGCCCTGGTTGATAACATATGTAAAACTTTCTTTAATTTGCACATGAACCTTTCGGCGTGTCCGTTTGCTTCATGCCGGCTGTGGAGGTGTAACTTTCCGGTGGCGAAAACCAATTAAGTGAATTCGCATATTCGTAGACTTGATAGCCATTCAAAGGTGGCCCGTTGTCAGATTTCATAATGCGCGGAATCCCAAACATGGCAAATATCTTATCAAGCACTGGAGCCACTATTTTAAAAGATGTCGCGCTACTGAAAGACTTCCACCACTGGGTTTCTGGAAA
Source organism: Phoronis australis (assembly GCA_002633005.1). NCBI lineage: Eukaryota > Metazoa > Phoronida > Phoronidae > Phoronis > Phoronis australis. Next base: position 550,775 of record NMRA01000060.1, on the reverse strand, counting down.
CTATTATGCACAAGTACCAATCCGTAACAATTGCCGATCTGTATGAAATCTATACTGACTTCCTCCCAACATCCATTGGGTAATTTCGTCATCTGTAAACGTTCTCGAGGGTCGCGCTTTTTAGCCAGTTGACAAGCGAAACATTTTTTTTTTTTCAATTTCACAACAGACTCATACAGTTTATTCACATTCGTAACCAGTTTGTCTCGCAACAACGACTTCGTCTTTACGAGAGCCTCATGGCCTAATTCATATGCCAGACCGGCAAAATGATACTGCAACGTTTCGGGGGTAAGTATGACATTACCATTGATGAACGTCAGTTCATCTTCCATTGCTGAAAACGCCTTGAGTTAATCAGCGATGACATCATTGTTACAGGGCAAATTCCAGCTGCAAGTAGCTAATCGTTGTATGAACTCTTGAAAAATCGCGTCATCACGAGTAGTATCGATTACAGAGTCACACGATAGGGCTTTTGGCATATATTTGTCAACAATCATGCGCACCCAGCCTTTAATATGGGGGGCTAGAATTTCTGACGATATGGACCTTTTGCTGACAAAAAAGCGGCAGGACTAAAAAAACGGGGTACCACCTTCAGAACCGTGAAGTGTGCGTCTGCGCCTTTTTGGTGGACTTTGCCTCGTTTATTGGGACTTTTTGTTTGTCTGTGGCGGACCTTTTTGCCCACTTCGCCAAATGGAGGACTCGTTCGAGCCCCCCGAGCCCCCCTGGGTGCGCGTGTCACAATGAACATCACTTGGCATAACTCATGGTGTGCCTCTCCGGAAACAAGTAACGCGATAATACTATTCTAAACTGGCGACACGTACTGTATATAGTCAGCAGGATTCGTTGACGCTTTGCTGTACTTCAAACGCTACTTTTCAATGCAAGCTGGCGCTTTTGAACGCGGGTTGTTGAATATCGCTAGTAGCGGCTTATGATCTGTCATTATGGTAAAATGTTTACCTAAGAGGTACATTCAAAAATGATGACACACCAAAGCCAGTGCCAGTGACTCAATTTGGTAGTAACTGCTCTTCACATCAGAGACAGCCTTACTTAGATATGCATGAACCCTACCATCATGGGACAATATTCCACCAAGGCCACGCGGGCTAGCATCAAGGTATTCATGTGTGTTTCTATTGGGGTAACTGTCCGACGTCAACTCAAACGCTATTGTCATGAATGTCAGTCCACTCAAATTCCACACCATTCTTTGTTAAGTCCCGAAGAGGTGTCACGAGGTCCGAATAGGCCTTAACAGATCGTGACAAGTAATTAGTCATCCCCAACAAACTGCAGAACGCACTGGATTTTGTCGGTGGCTCCAACTTGATTCTGCATGACCTTGACCTTCGTCTGGTCAGGACTGTACACTGCAGCCACCGAAAATCATACCATAAAATTCGACCGAATTATTGTGAAATTCACTATTACTTGGTCATATTTAAAGGAGAATGCCACCCGATTTAAACAGTTTTTTTACCGTCTTAATCTGTTTATATCCACATCGCCTCTTATACGTTGGACCTCACCTTGCCGAGAGGTGTCGTGTTAACCTGTGAGGAAGGTGAGAAACGATACAGCGACGTCAGTGGTTCGTCTGCAGAGTGAATGCCGCTATATTGCAGAGCATTGTTCTCTCTTGTCCTAACTATGAAGCTGCGAAGAAAGCGGGTATATCGTTTTTTCCAATTCCTCGAGAGCCCAAAATGAATAGGAAGTGGCTAGCAGTAGTGAAGAATAAAAGGTACGCTGTTAATAGGAAGTATGAGGCCGTGAAACATCTCCGTGACTGTGGCCTGCAGACGTCGACGGTGCCTGACGAATGCCGGCTTACCAAATAACTCCATACGTTCCGTTGTCTGAGCTTGTTCACGGCGTCTCTTTAGTATTTCTTCATCACTGTATTCCTCTTCGAATTGATAGCCTGTAAAACTTAACGATCCACCCGCGAAGTCGGGAATGATGAGCTTCGGAAGGAGAAGTACATGTAATAAACAAATAGGTAAGTTTTGGTGATAGAATCGTTTTCACAAATGAAACTTTCCAATGCGCTGTAAGATTACGCCTAGACCAAGCATTCAATGCTCAATTTATCTCCTTTCATTTTTCATCGTAATTTAAATTTGGAATGTTTTCTAGGTGATCTCAGAACGTTTCCTGGAACCACTCCATACACACGGATTTTTTCGACATTTTTCTAAAATCCGAAAATCTTGCGTACACTTAACCATCTACTGACTATAGCTTAAAGTACATCTGAGTGGGTATTCTGGTCTGACAGTGTCGTCTGCATACTGCAAGATTTTAATTTGAGGAATGTTATTGATTTTGATAACGCTAATATTACTGTTTCAATAAAAATTAAGTCATCAATGGTGTTCCGAAATCGTTAATTTTTCTAGGGTCTTACACAGTATAAACCTTAAGGGTCTTATACAGTATAAACCTTAAGGGTCTTATACAGTATAAACCTTAAGGGTCTTATACAGTATAAACCTTAAGGGTCTTATACAGTATAAACCTTAAGGGTCTTATACAGTATCAACCTTAAGGGTCTTATACAGTATAAACCTTAAGGGTCTTATACAGTATAAACCTTAAGGGTCTTATACAGTATAAACCTTAAGTGATGTATCATCAAGTGCCTACTATCAAGATCAAAGGACAAATATAGTGCAATTCTCTTTCAAACTTAGATTTTGACTTGAACTAACTTGCGCTGTGAGGGAATTAATGAAGCGAGTGGAAATCTTCGTTACCTATCAATGCGAGTTCACGACGGTGACGAAACAAACGAGTCAAAGTTGTTGTACTAGGACTTCGATAGGATGCGACCGCTCGTCTTCATCAGAATTATGACCAACTGGTGTTCACGATGCCAAAATAGGCGAACTTCAACAGTCCATAATTTAAAGCGGGATACTGTGCGAACACGAGGAGTAATGTTCGAATATCCCTCGCTCTTTGAAATGCACAGCAGTAAACCCACTGATGTAGACTTAGGACGTGGGTTCTTGAAATATTTTCATATCGAGCCAAGTCCCCCCAAATTGTATGTGGCTTCGTCAATTATGATCATGGAGCGAGCTTTAAGTTCCCACAAAGAAATAAAACGACGTTAAAAGAAAGCTTAAAGAAATGTAAAAGTGTATGATTTTAGCGGAAAATGCGTTTAATGAAAATTTGAAATGCTCTTATTTTACCAAATCTTTTAGGGTATAAACACATCCGTGAAATAGATAATAAAAGTTTTAATGTAATTAAATTTAGATATTCAAAACATCGTCTGGATGACAAAAGAACGTCGCATAAGACATAATGCAGTATTCCGCAAAAATGTTTCAAAGTTAAACAAATGTGGTCGTGTTTACTGCATTTTTTACAATTTTACCATTTCTGAGATCAGTAACGGGAAATGTTAGATCCTGCTTTTTTGAAAACAGCGAGTAAAATAACAAATAACGACATCTTCGAAGGTTAGTTGAGTGGTAGAAAAGTCTATTCTACTATCCCTGACTTACTCATAAAGTCATCCTTGTACGGCTATATCCAGTTTTTAGATCAACTTGATTCTATAGTACAATTTTTTTTCTGAATCCTTCTTAACACTCGGTTTTAGGCGCATTTTGGGGATTATTCTTAGATGGAATAGACGTATTGATGTTTTTAGCTTTGACCATACCTACATGTACAAATAACAAAATCTTATGTGTTTTTGTTATTTTATTACACAATCGATAATTCTCGTCTTTGGCTGCCAGTCATTCGCTGAAAGCGAGGCCGATGACTTTCCGGCACCTGACTAAGACCTCGTTGTAGGGAAATCAACTGTTTGCTACCATAGCATACCTGTACAGCAGAAATAAAAATAACACGCGCTGAATGCGCATACACGGTAAAACTTGCGTAAGTCGAGATACACATAGCCTAAGACTCTGACTCAAAGTTTGTTCGTTCATTGCGCACTGTGATGATATCCACGTGGAGGTTCAACAGAATTATCTGACAAGTCAGTTATAGACGCCCACAAGTCATCCGCCTACTCATTTAAAGCCTTCGACGACATGTAGTTGTCATTGAAGCTTCTGGAAGTTCCAGTGGCCCCAGCAACGAATAACCTATACAGGCAATTTTAAATTAATCACATAAATATTCGACAGTAAAGACTCGACAGGTTATTATTGCTTATTAAGATGCTTGTCGCCTTTGATAAGGTCAGCCCCCAAGGCATCATAGCCGTAGAAGGGAAATTTAGGTGACTTGCAACCAATATCAATACAACGAATAAAGGGCAAGAACACCATAAAAGCATCTGCGAAGCAACTCGATATCTGTAGCACCAGAACATAAGTAATAGAGGATCATGATATGTGAGACTCATTGAGCGAACACGAAACAACTAATTATAATGGCCGATAGGTTTATGTGATAGTCAGCATGCGTCGTGTTTTGCCAGATTCTTTGACTTTATTGTGAAGCGTACTGTATGCTGATTTTGTAGGAAGCAACGCCATCCACTGCGTCGACCGTTAGAATTATGATATTCTTGGATTGCAAGTAGGCCTACATGTAAGACTTCGCCGTCGGATTCTAATACTATTACAAAAGTCACCTGAGTCTCTCATTTCGAGAAGCCTCCAGGAAAGTCCAACAGAGTTCATTATTTGGAGTGGCAATTTACTTTATGTAATGAATTGGACATCAAGATTGATGATTACAGGAACGTCACCTGTATGTCATGCCTATGCATAACACTGACCTTTACTCCATTATGGCTGTTCAAAGCGAGACAGGTCTGTATACAATCTAGAATATTAAATCCGTTCCGAATGATAACCTACAGACTAGCTAGTTCTTAATAAAGATTTTCATCCAAAATAGAAGTAAAACTGAAATCTGTATGAAACATCTTTTATAGCACCCGGGATATTTTTGGTAGCTTACCACAGGCATCAAAGCTATTAAAGATACTATTTCGGCTTCATTTTTGTTAAAAACTCCATGAAGCGGATCTTCAAGTACGCAAACATTTTTATTCGAAACCTAAGCCTTTGAACATGACATCGAGTTTTTTTTTAATGTAAACTGAATTTAATACAGATTTTTTTCAGCTTAATATTTTGTTGAAATGTACTGCACATCTAAAAAAGATGGCCGACGAAGTGTCGATCTAAACTCTGGTGCTGAGGAACACTGTGTTGTAGAATCCTGTCGTATGATCGAGCTTAGAATTCTGCTTAATCTCAAGATCGCATAAGCGTAAAACTTGGCAAGTTCACTCAAATAATCGGATTCACGTTGGTAAAATTTACAGTGCCTTACACCAATTTACCGGTTAATCAAAAACATTAGATTCCAAACAATCTGTATTGTTTTTTAACTATTAACGATCTTATTCACCAAGCAATAGTTTATTAACCATCCTTATACCACAATATTAGCCTCGAATGGCAGATACAACCGTGTAATAACCCTCAAAGTTATCTCACTAGTGAGATTACATTTTGGCGGGAAACCGAGGTCGGATTTGAACCCGGGCCTCAACAGTTGCGAGTCGCCGACTTTAAAACTACACCACTCAGCGGCTGACGTCATTGAACGTGAAAATAGAATATTTAAATGAGCACGCGCAACAATCGCATGTTCAGCAAACTCGCTGGTTCCCTGCGTGCCGCAAGGTTTTGGCGGAAGCCGCGCCAGCACCCAGGTATCACTTAAATTTTCTCGGGAAATTTTTTTACACCAGCGTTTCTGATTGGCTAGTCGAATTCTCAAGAGATAGCGCTTTACGCAAACAAACTGGCATGACTGATGGACTGAAGTGTAAATGTGGTCTGTTGTATAGATAGTTAGTGGGCCAGAATTTGTAGGGCCTCTAGAAAATGGTTTTTGTGAGTACTTTAGGGGGGCAATTTTATTTTGGTGTTTTTTAATTCATTTGTTAGAGTGTTTTCAAAATCTAAAAAGTTCCCACATATAAAGTTGCACATTTTTGAGAAATTTGAGTTTGAAATTACCTAATAATCACCAAAGAGCTTAGTAAACTTATATTTGTAAAAACAACAGTTTTGGTGACTTTTTTGTAAAGCAAGTAATATGGTCCCATCAGTGCCATTGTATTAAACAATACTACACTCAAATTACATGTTTTACTGTTGTAGATTAAATGTAAACAGTGAAATTTAAAAAATGTAAAGAGACACCTAGTGGCAAAAATGCAAACTAAGTCTGGATGTTACTAGGAAGTTATTCTGGCATTGTCTGGCAACAAAAATAACACAAAACACTTGAGACTGGGCAAAATGTGTGCCTCAATTACTAAAACATTGACTAATGGTGTAAAATACAGCTTGTTTGCATAATACACCAGAAATACGTTATAGTACAAAAACAATATAGTTGAATGATCTCTGTGAATGTGCACAAAGACTGTATGAAAATAATAGATTATTCTGACAGCGTTTATCAAGCAGTATGAGACAAATACATGACAATGATCAAAGTATGTACTTTCTATGACTTAATCAACAAATAAAGTTAACTTTTTAATACAAAAATAACGAAATAACGAGGTTGGAGGTCTATTTAGGGTTGACTTGTCAAAGATCTATCCAATGTTATGCAGTCAGTGTTGCTGATGTTACTACAGTTGTCACAGCTGCACATTTCTGTACAGTTTGACCCAGCATTGCAGCACAAACTCAGTTTCCCAGCACACATGTTCTTTTTGCACTTGCAATGTTCATCGTTTAGTACTGTCAATGGAGATGCGGTCATTGCCATACATATTAACTGCAAAGCTCCACCGCCAAGGACCCAACTATGGTCGATTAGAGACGGTACAGCACTGCACACTGGTGATTGGCTCGCAGGCAATGAAGGGTCAAACACTAAGTCCTTGTTTGAAGGCGGGCAGGATTTGGGCAAACATTTGATTCAAAATATGTTATAATGGGCTGTGTTAATTAGAGTCAGCAAGTGAATTATTGAACACTAGCCTCAATTCAATTTCGTATCTCTTAGTCGGGCACAAACTACAACAGTGAGTAGCTTCAACAATATTTCTTAAGATTGCCTCTCCAAATAACTTCATGCACACCAGCTTTCTGAAGAACAGCTTCAAAGTCTTGCTTTAGTTTTGAAAGGCAAATGACATCTCCATGTGCTAGAAGCTTTGATTCAATGAACTCCAAACAAAACTGTAGAAAAACATCTCTGAAAATTGTGGATTCGTCACTCTTCACAATATTTGTCTTTCTATTTTTATAGCATGATGATCTGTGGTACTTGGCTTCTAAGACACAAGGTCTTTAGCTTTGAATTTCATTTGCATATTCAGGGCTCTGGACTGAGCTGTTGCTTGCGATACAAGTCCAACTGAAAAAAACCCGAACTGTTAACACTAATTTAACATTCAACTATGAGTGAGTTGGCATGCAACATTTTCAGGCGGACTTATCAGGAACTGATCCACCACCAGCCTAACAAATTTTCATGCCGTCTGATCTGTAGCCTAAAAATGTTGATCAACAAATAATTATATTAGTTGATGCAACTGAAAATAAATCAGCTGATATACCAGTGCAGTGATTGAAATTTAATTTTTTTAATCAGATGCTCAAACCATAGTCAATCGATTTACACTTAAAGTAATCGACGTTTGACGAAATGGACAGTGGCTTCCATCGTCCTCAAATTACTACGGCGACGATGTCCACTTTAGCACTTTAATTTAATTATCATTGCAGCTACCTAAGCAATTAATGTTTACAAAAAATTGAGAAGAGGTTCCCCCTATCCCAGGACTACGGCAGGGGATGACGGCCACTTGGGCATGTTGTTTGCAACCATCTACTCCATTTAACCTTCTCAAAATTTTTTGACTTAAAGTGCTTTAAAATCACACCCACAGTATAACGCCATAGGATTATCCCTTAGCACAAGCAGTGTCGATGTGGCAACTGAACAATGGAATGTTCGAAAAATAGGATTGCAGGAGTATTTGTTTAAACTGGGAACAAATGCAAACATTAACGACCTCCTCAGAGGCATCTCTCTACGCGGTATTTCTAAACTTATAGGAACATAATTTGCCGAAAAGCATCCGGCATATGGAGTACCTATGGTATGATCACCGTCTCTACTGGGTCAGCCGTATTGTCTAAGGCCTGGGCAGCCAAGGGGCTGAACAAGTTAAAAATACAACTGGTGATAATACTGAAACACACCTGGAAAACACCAAGATGTACCTTTCAAAAACACGTACCTGTATTTGAAAGGTATACTTCTTGCTCTTTCTTGAAATATGGTCTATAATATACTTTTCCTGCTAACAAATGATGCACTCATGTTTCAGAATGTTCCTATCTTGTTCAGGTCAATTGGGTGTTTCAGATATTGGAAGTATAATTGATTTTCTTGGGAAATCATGAATTACATCTGTATCACTTTCACCAGCTTCAGCTTTTGTACTACTGCTGGTGCCTTGAAACGTTGCTATGCTGTTCTATGTCCTTTCAATTTTGGTCTGACACTTGGTCTTCTAGTCTACAGCACTCAGCAGTTTACTCTGTAGGCTATACCAGGACATGCAGCTGTTTTCTTCACAAACGTTTGTGACACCTCATCTTCTTTTTTATCTACTGATCTACAGAGTTCCACATTCCATCAGCTTTCGTCAGGAAGCTTTCCTAAGCTTCTTTAGGCTCTGGCATCACAATTTTGTGCTGTTTGATAAACCTTGAATTATACAGGCATCACACTCCATGGGAGCAGCCATATTGAAGTAACTAAGCACAACTATACAATCTGGCTCTCTGATTGGTCAATTCAATAGAAAAGCGCCACCAAGTGGCAGGAATGTACATCATATTTTATGCAACAAAAACACCTTTTTTTAAAAAAATGTGCAAGTGTAGACGTGGGAACTTTTTGGAATTTGATTTATAGGTATATTATCTAGCCACACAGAGAAAACTAGGTTCCCCCCCCCCCCACAAAGTACTCACAAGGATGAACGCTGTGAGATCTGGCCCACCGATTAAAACAAATCGGTGCTTAAAATTTATGTTCAGGAAATGTGAAGAATTGAAATTGTGATTGCGCCTTTTCGGAATGCAGCTTTCTACTGCCGATGACTTTTGTTTACGCTAGTGTCCTGTATTCATACAGTATGTATAACACACCGGTTAAATCGGCCAGATGTGCGTTTATTGTACATGTACGTGTTTCAAGCACGCGGCTATTAACTCACTGCAGAAACGAAATAGTTGCTGCGACGCCACTTGCGGGACAAGGCTAAAAATCGTCCAAAGTCCGCCGTTTTTTCACGGTGTTGTAAAGCTAACCAATGACTGCCGAGGTTTCATCGACCAATGCTAAAGCGCGTGCCACGCGTGATACCTACGTGCTGGCAGGGCTAAGCACGCAGGGAACCAGCGAGGTTCAGCAAAGGGCACTGCACCGACAATTATACGCTATGAGAAATAAGACGCATAATTTCCATAAAAACGGTATTTTAATTCAGTGATTTTTTTCTCTCGTGTTCTCTCACTTGTAAATCACCGATCTCCAATTTGAAAGCAGGTGTCGTGTGGTCGGGATCCTTTGACTTGAGCATTGTAGTCAGTTACTAGTGGTAACCTACTTTAGCAGACGATATATTCCCGGTCGAAGCTAAGCGTGATAAAATGTGTAGTAACCTATACCAGTTGCTAAACCTTAATATATAGATTCACTTTATTTCTATTTTGATATATTTTTCAATTGGTTTTGAGTAAAAGCATTATTTTACAAAAACATCTCGGCTTTTCTTTTTTAAAACGTGAATGAACTCCTGCCTAGGTGGCAGGGAACAGTTGGCCACCCTGTGACAAATGCTTTTAGTTGTATTGTTTTCTCTTCTTGAATTTTGTGAAACTCTAAAAAAGAGGTGCAAAATACACTAAGTGTTTTTGAGTATCATATGTTTTACACTCTTCATGTGGGTAAGTGAATGCTGTATTCATTTTAATTTCTGGCAAAGAATTTGAAAGATTTGTTATTCTTTCTGAGGTAGCACTTCATCTTCAAGATGAAGCGCAGAAGTTGGTTTCCCATTCCGTTGAAGCAATGGCTATATCAACAAGCACATGGAACTGATTGTGAAGACCGCTGTTGCAAGATATGTCAGACAATACCGCCTCCTTAAACATAAAAGCAAAATATTTTCCGCTTGTTATCTGACAACATTGCTGCCTTCGAACGATTCCCACCAGTAGCAGTCATTACGTCAAAAAAGCCGCCTGACGCAGATTATTTAAGTTGATAAGGCAATTGGGTGTAATTCATTTATGTGTCCTTGTTAGTTGCACAGGATCACCTGGTACTGAAGCGTGGTGTATAGTCAGGACATGTCCAGTTCCGCAGCAGTTAACATGCTCAGTCCGGCCGTTGACCATCAAACGCTGCCATGGACAGTTTGTGTAGTTGCAACTTTCAGGGCTTGGAATCTCCTTCTTTTAAGAAGATTTCCTCTTTTTGGATTTCAATTTCCTCTTATTTGATTTCTAGCTCCCTCTTTTTTGTCTCCTCATTATTTATTTGTGCAAAAAAATTTCATTTCAATTACATTTTACAACACAAAGAAATTCTACAAACAAGTCTATTTGTGGAACGATACAGTACATCACCTGGAAACTTTTCCTCTCTTTTGTCATTGGTCATTCTAAGCCCTGAACCTTGGTGTCGCAGAATGTGTTATTGTGTTTTAGCATCATCTTGGTTTAGTCATCGTACTACATAACTTTCTGTTATTGTTTTTTAATTCCACTTTCTCAGAGAAGGGATCTAGTAAAATTTTAGTAATGTTTCATATTCTTAGAACTGATTTTGAACACAGTGCATCCCTTATTTGTACATCTTATTTGATTGGTTGATTCTAGTATCGCTAGTCTATATATATATATTTCTTTCATTCAAGCAGTACAAGTTTTAGTTGTCATTCCGAACTGATAGTGAGTTTGTTCTGTATCACGATCAGCAGTTTATAACAAGTTAGACTCAACCTCGTTGTTTATATCTGTTCCAACGAACCAACTCTTTCTACATAGCCGAATCGCATTTTGCGTTGTACGCCACACTTAGCTTTGTGCAAACAATTTCTTTTTGGTTTACAGTGACACTTTCTACATGGTGAGTAAGATACATGTACAACTGGTACTGGTATTGCCTGTTTTAATTTGGATTTACCATTGGATGGTTTTTCTTGATTCTTAATATTTATCACCCAAATGTGTACAATCTGTGATTTGTCTGCAGGTGGGTCATTGAGAGGCAGATATTAGTAGACGTACTTTTGGCTGTCAAGGCTCACCATAAAGCTTCTGTGTGACATGTAATTAAGTATGATTTTTTCAGTGGTGTTTTAATGCTTTGGAAATTCACATTCATTAAAAAACTGCAATTAGACTCCTTGAATTTGAGGGGGATGGTGTTGAACATTGCTGTATTTTTGAATGGCTGCGATGTTGGGTTTTAAGTTCTGTTTGTAAGTAAGGTGCGTTATATGAGTAGCAGATTACTCGCGTCATTGCAAATGCTATGGAACATTATATCGGAAAATGTTGTGACTTTTGATAATGGGCCATGGCCAAACAACCAAAAGGATGCTAAACCCTGTTTTTGATAATTTCGTCAAATCATTCTGTCACCTGATAATGCATCATTGGCGTCAATCGCTGAAAGACAAAAGCAGGATTCAACCAAAAACTCATACCCCTATCTCACAAATTAAACATCGTGTTCCTTGTTCGGTGGTATTTTCCCACTGTTGCGTGTAATTCGCTAGAAGTGTAGGTCACGCTTTGACCGTTTAGAAGACCTTGAAAAAATCTCAAATTTTCCTTCAAAGTTTTGAGGGTTGTCAAAGGTTACAGACCATTATTTTGTTGCAAAGAACTGGATGCGAATGTCGCTTTTGTTATCTTTTAATAGGCCAAAACCGGGCTTGGTATCCTTTTAAGTGAAGTTTACGTTTTGGACTCTTCGTCCCTAGTCTAGGTATGAAACATAGTTTTGAAAAGTTCAATCTATTTTAGCAATAACAGTGAATTGCTTTCATCTCACAGAAACAGTAACAATTGTGCACAAGCAGGTTACATCAAAATACCATCATCCAATGCTCAGTCATCTATGCAGCCTGTAAGTCTCCCAAGATGTCCATGGTGCCACAAGATAAAATTTCTGTATTCCTGACGTCGGTTAGACGCATTCGTATTGGTCTTTGTCCTCAGTGCCATCACATCATTTGGTTGCAGTTTGTCTCTCTAAGTCAAGTACACCTTCATTCAGGCAAAACATTCGGAAATCTTTAAAGCACTGGTAAAATATATTTTAATGTTGTTTCAGCATTATTGCAGATTTGATAAGGATTTGAGTAGTAACATGTGTTTCTTATAAATGAAGTATATGCAACAACTGGTTGGTGAGGGGTTGTCATCCTGTATTGGACAGTCAAAATGTATTGAATTTCTTTCAGTAATGCAGACTATGAACTCACCACTTTTGTAAATTGACGTTTGGTTGGTTTTGGGTGGTATTTGCCACACAGATTTGATTTTAGTTACTTGGCAAAAAGTGTGGTTTTCTTTAAAAAGTTATTTGAATTATGTGGCTGTACATCTGTTTAAATCATTTGGAGACTCTAAACTAGTCCAAAGTAGTTATAGGAGTCTGCAGTCCTGGTAATATGAATATGACCCACTTTAAACATGGGAAAAGGTCAGGCATTCAAAAAGACTGCTAGACGATTTTGTAAAATGTTTCCCACTGATTTGTGAATTCTGTACTAAAAACTTTGTAGTGAGTCAATTTTTAAACAACGGACTAGTGAATACTTACGGGTGATAATGAGACGCAGTTAGCAGCTTGGTTCCCACAGCATAGTTTCTCTTTCAGTTGGCATTTCTTGACAACTGTGACGAGGGCACCATGATGGAACTTCTGATGGTGCTGGGTAATGATCTAATGAAGTGAGTTCTGGTAGCCTAAACACTAGTCTAGGTTCTCGCATGGAGACATCCAACAGTAGGTCTCTCAATTCTTGCTCTCATTCATGCGATTGTTCGACCCTAAAGTGACAGTAATTCATTGACTACATTCACACTACTGAGAAAAATTTATTAAACACTAAAGCTTTTATCTGTGACAACTGTAGGATTTATTTGCCGACATGAAAAAAGACAACCAGTGAATGACTCGGACTTTTCATTGAAATCACCCAAGGGCTTCATACCTAGAGTAATACATTTTGTGATCAGAAGACTGTTGACTTGTACGTCCTGGTTAAACTATTGAGCTCTGCATCTTCCTTACTTTCACGGTGACGTGGATCCCTCTTGCCTTCCACAACTTTTTGTTTGCAGAACTGGTTGATCTGGTGTGCTTGAAGGTGTACACTATTAGGCATAAAATATATTCATTGTTAATCCTTAGGAAAGCCACTAGATAATGAGGAGTTATACAACGTTAGGTGAAAAATAGTTTATAAGTGTCTAGATTAAACCTCACACGGACCCTGAATCAGTACAGTTCAATGGAAAGTTTGTCACTATAAGCACAAGTTTCTAGGAAAGCCCAGTAAGTCAATTATGCCATTACAATTTTCTTCAAACAACATTTCTTTGGAATACAATGTGGACAAACGCAACGCTAAATAAGGGAAAACCATGTACTCATTATGCAAAACATCAGCATTTAAAATTATTCGTGACAATCATGTACTATTTAAAAATGTCGACCGCTTGCACCACCAGAAAATTCAAGTAAAAATTATCTTTTTTAGCTGAGTGGAATAAAGAAAATAAAGGCATTTTAGTTTTTTTCTTCAAAATTCTGCCGCAAAATTCCCTGTGTTCGACTTTAAAGCCATACTATTTCTTCGGATACGATGCCCTTTGATATTTTCTTGTGTTCAGCCAATTAGCAATGATCTGTACTATGGCAATTAGTAAAGTATTGAGAGACTAAAACATCTCCATGAAAATATTGGATTATATAACAAAGCATAATAGCCCGTGTTGCAAAGGTCATATATTGCATACCTCGAAGTGACGTTTCCTAAGAAAAAATAAATTTGGATAAGCTTTATTGGTGGAAATTTGTGGTATTTGACAAGCTCGAAGTTCTTGAATGTTTTGCGTATGGCAGCCATCAGACATCAAATCACCTGAACTATACATTAGGATTACTGCTGTTAAAAATAATCCATTCAGTCTAGTAGGTGAGACACGTATTTACGTTAGAGGAACCTGTAATCAGATCTTTACATGAAAGCGAAATAATTCTAAGGGCAACACTAAGTAATTCGTGGGATACTTACATGTACATTACCACTGTATCCACTTGAGTGTATAAAAAGGTGCGCGCATTATTACAAAAACTCAGACAATTATAAATTGATGTATGTACGATATTGTAAGCTAGGTGTTGAAATTTATATGGTGTCTCAGCACTGACATTGAAACGTGCAAATCAAAAACATGCGTACCTAGAGGCATTGCTTCCTCAGTAAGAAAGAAGGATTGCTCCACCGAAACGAAAACTGACCAGTTTGTTATAGATTTTAGGATATCAATAGCCCTGTTGCAGGATAAACACTTTGCACGTGGGAACTATTCTTGTGAGACTGTCTCAACGTTGCACTTAGAGTTAATCAATTCTTGCTCAAGACAAAACGCTTCCTAATATAAAGAATTTAATACACAGAACCACAGGCGGATCCAGGATTTTTAATAGGGGGGTCGGATCAAGGATTTTTCAGGAAGGGGTCCAGGTCGACAATTTGGAAATTATAGATTTGATATCNCCCTCCTTGGATCAGCGTTAAACGTGTTTCTTTATGCGCCACTGATAGCATATTAAGTGGCAGCTGCGTATTGCTGTTTTCCGCCAATGTAAAACTTTGCAAGAACACTTTTGTTGAAATGACGGCCGTATCAGTCGATAAAATAAACACCTATTATAAGTAGAAAACAATCATTTTTTAACTGGAAGTTTATTTAAAACCACAACTCAGTGTAGCGTAAACATCTCAAATAACTTAAGAATTTCCTCTCATAAGAAACGCAACAAATCAACGCCCAGGCAATCGAGTGTAAGGCGAAACTGACATCTTAGAGCTATAGGACTTGCAAAACAGATTTTCCTGTCAACATTGGTATACGATACGACACTATTCACTTAATTAAAGACCTGGTGTTGATTAAACGAACGTGCAGTGATCTATTTGTCATCATTACTCAGTTTGAAAAATCATTGTGGTTTCCGGACAAGCTGTGATGTTAGAACTTAAATGAAATATCGCCATCATGTCTTGGGGAGACGGCAATTTGAATAGAGCTTTAGTTCAATCATAGACTATAGTTGTCTGTAATCTGTGGTTAAATTTTATCATAAAGCTGATCTTAACTTCTTCGTCAACGTCATCCTTTTCTAGAGGAGCCGTGACTGATTGGTTTGTGATGCTGCTTGGAAGGCCCGTGTTCGACTCCGGTCTTTACTGGCTGACAAACGAGCATTGCACAAAGGTGTCTCCTACTCAGTGCTGTAGTGGTAAAATTAGAGGTAAGTAGGCGCCAAAAGGCCTTGAGTACTGAACGTAACTTACGATGCGTAGGCGCTACGTTCAAATTCCAAAAGGTGGTTGCCTGCGCTTACGTGCGCCTACGTGCGCCTACGCCCCACTACAGCACTGCTCCTGCTCCTCTGTGCTCAGTCTCACTAACGAATATATGCAAGTGAGTGAATGGAAACTTAGATATAACGCGAATGAAATATCTCGGAGTGTGCTAATACATAATTTAATCCTTTTCTACGGCGTTTCCAACAAATCAGTTCTTGTTGTTTGGAACAAGCTTGATGATACCACTATTGCCATGTTCTACGTCTCTGAGCACCATCTGTCGGTGCGATCAAGAGTCTCTGGACGCGTCGCAGCAAAATAAGACGTACCTGAAAGTGAACATGAAGTATTTCACGTGCAACAGATTCATACAGTGCTACCCTTTTTTGTTAAAAGCAATTGTTTTGGTGTCAAACTATGTCTTTAATTCAGTCAATATATTTAGGTAGTTAGTTCTTAAATTAGGAGCGTTGCATGAAAAGAGCCCTGATTATTTTCAGTAATATTGAGAATTCAAGGTAGAGTTCACTCTCGATTTGTATCAAATCCAAAAATTGATTTAATAACATTGGTGGCGCACCATAGGGGGTTGGGGGCTATGGCCCTGTATTTTTTCAGCGCTGCACCGCCCCCAGTATAAAAAAGGACAATCAATGTTTTCACAAGACCGCAAATACGCAATAGATTTAAAGGAGAATGCCACCCGATTTATTTATTTTTTAACGTCTTAATCGGTCTGTATTCACATCACTTCGCACACGGTCGATCTCATCTCACCGAGTCGCGTTAACCGGTGAGGAAGGTGAATACACGACACAGCGACGTCAGTGGTTCTTCAGCTGAGTGTGTGCCGCTATGGTGTGGTGTATCGTTCTCGCTTGGGCGAACCATCAGGCTGCGAGAAAAGCGGGTATATCATTTTTTTCGATTTTCTCAAAACCCTGAAATGCTTAGGAAGTGGTTCGCCGCAGTAAAGAATGAAAGGCACGCCGTTAGTACCAAGTATGAGGCCGTGAAAGATCTCCGTGTCTGTGGCCGGTATTGTTCTCTATCCAAATGAGTTATTCTCACCCTAACCAATGTTTAATAAAACTGAAACAAAGTGTCTCGGTAGATACAATTTGTAATGCCTTTGGAGTGCTCGTGAGTGCAAATGTTTCGAGAAACCAACACTGAATAAATCATTCTGCGATACCGGTTTCAGATGCAATAAGGCTAATTGACCTGGCACCTGAGGTCGTGTGAGCGCATGCTAATTCAGTGTCAGCCAACAGAAAGGTGTTGTAAAATAATAACTCGACATTATATGCTCTGTCACTAAATAGTTTGATAAGGTTGGTAGAGTACACATAGATTAAGTCTTATTTACACAACCTACTCACAGCAGCCACCTTCGGAAGCTATTGGACACTAGGTGGCGTGGTGATGAAACTGTTCCAAATCTTAGATAACNATCGTCCCTGTTCATAACAGAGCCACTTTTCTGATCCAAATAGACTTTCATATTCGTCTGGATATTGTGTTTTTTTCCGCTTCAACAGGACGGGCGTCCTTCCAGTTAATTGCATGATTAAAGCCAAGAGCATGATCAGTCACTGCGTAGAGTCAGTGAGGAGATGGTCTCAGAATACTATTAACAAATCTGCAGTGACTGATCATGATCTTGGCTTTAATCATGTAATTAACTGGAAAGACGCCCGTTCTGTTGAGTAAGCGTGTTGTGAACTGTTGAACAGACTGTGTTAGAACCTGTGAAGTCATTGTTAAATTTCATCACCTCCGTCTGCGTTCTGATGTCAGGCAAAAGAACTGAACTTTTTGTTATCGAGTGGAACTACTCGATCTAAATTGATACAAAATACGTGGTTTTGGTGGCATTCTCCTTTATGGAACTTAGTTCCATGCAGCCGGGCACAGAAGTCTGAATTAAGGTTCGATAATCCAAAAAGTACAAAAAAGTAGAGGTCTCTATTGTCCCGAGAATCTTTTCTCCTAACATGTAATAGAACAAACTTAAGAACATTCAGACTACAGAAACTTCGAAGTGTAGATACATCCACTTTTGTTGTCGAACTACCGAACCTTCGGACTAGACATGTGCCCATTCAAACCTCCAGAAAAGCGCAAAAGGGTGGTTTGAAATTTTAGCGGCCATTTACGAGACTGTACTGTTTAAGACACGATTTAACCCTCCTATCGAGTTCGACAATAAGAAAAAACGTGAAATCCGACTCATTAATTTATAGACGTATTAGTTTTTTTCCAAATGTCGACATATCTAATAATTACGTTAGGTAGCCACCGGATGCAGGTACATCGCAGTTCGAATTACATTGTTACAATTTTATGGATATCTACAGTAAGATTTGACTAGAGTTTACACGCAGTAGGCATTACTAGCCGAATGAGCACAATGGTGGCTACCTTCCGATTTCCGCAACACTCCAAAGTACACGGTAACATTAAAAAATAATCACCAAGTCGATTTTAGGCGACGCAATCAGGTCCCTAGCGTTTTGGGATTTCATAGCGACGTTTTTACTTTTCGCTTTTATGCTTGGGAAAATGTAGTTAATGTCATGAATATCAATAGTTTGCTCGTCAACCTACATATTATTTCCGCCAGTTACTTAACACAATTCATTCATTTTCCAAACATTTCCTGTGGGCAAACTTAGGAGTTTATGATAGGCAGGTCGACTCCACTCGTACGTTTCTGTAAAATGGATTTATATGCTTTCGTCGATCGGCGGCATTTGCGAACGCTCGACTGAAATGGATAATTTAGATTTTCCAGGATATGTTTAATATATAAAAAAGGGAACGATTAACGATCGAGTGACGATGTTATATTTTTATCTTGGGATTCTGGCATTTTTTTAAATAAGTAAACCCCTTTATATCTACTTATCTTTATGTAGAAACTCCCGGACTTAGCCTTTTTGTTTAACAATATTTCTACTGCTCTCGACCTTGCCATTATGAAAATAATAATTGAATCACATCATGTCAGTTTGAAGAAATAGTTTTGTTACTATTGACAGCATTTAAATTACAGAAAGGAACGCGATTTACACGATATATCTATAATAATGCGACGATAAATACAGAATAGAGATCGTGACAGCAACATTCCTATAACATGCCTTGTCTTAAGTGGTAACATTTTCTGATTAGTAATCCTGCGGATAAAATGATTGTGAAGACCATGCCTTTCCGGCCGTCTGCTATCCCTGGTTTAAAGATGATAGGAAAACAGATGGCTTACAGCTGATATAGGCATTAATAAGTTAGTTTCGCGCGTTTATATCATGTAAGTATTGCTAACGCGCACCATAGGGGGCACTTATTTCAGTGCTGCGCCTCCAAATGAATTATAGTGACACACCAAGTATGTCAATTAGAAATAACTTTTGAGAGTTTTTCGTGGAGCTTTCGATATCACTTGACAGAACCGTTAACGATGAAATTACATTAAAACATACCTGCAATCAACGAGCTTGTAAAATAAAAATAAACTTATTCATGCCTTAAGAACCCCCTGACACGTACATTGCCACTTTGCCTTTTTGTGCTAGTTGACATGTACTGTCTAGATAAAGAAAATATGAAAACTTGACAGTAGTTAGATGCCTTGGTAAGTCGATGGGGCTGTTTTAGGAACGTTTCTTTTATTAATGCCTTGTAATACCCCCTAGAGAATCACGCAATCGGTCCTGTTTCATAAAAGGGTCTCGAAGATTAAACAGAAGTTGGTCTTACGCTCTCACAACGCTGAAAAAGGTTTTTGCCACGTACTTACTAGCGCATTAAATTCCAGTTTTGATTAATAAAATTTAATAAATTGGTAACTGTTACTAACAGAAATTATATCTGCAACTAATAGTTATGTGTTTATTCTCAGTTTTTGAACTTTGGGTCATGTAAGATTTATTTATTTTCTGATACAGTTGCGTGGGGAGCAAATTTATGAATACGTTTATTTGTATTTTGTAATAAGTAACCAAATTTATGTCGTAGAGACCTCATTCCGGCCGTTACATTCACCAGTTTGGTAGATAGCGTGAAGTTCGTTAGTTAAAATATATTCCTAAGATTTAAGCATCTCGTAATTCTCACCCGTTTGTGTTTGTCATATTAGAATTACTGTATTATTTAATATTATTTTTTAATTTGGGCGAGTTTCCAAGGAAACCTCATTACATATGGCGGCAATTTAGTACGCATAATGCATGAATAATCTGTCACTAACTGTGACAGCCTTTTTAGGTGGTGATGCACCACCAAACACAAAAATTAAATTCATATTAAATTCATACTGTATAAAAAACCATCCCAGTGTAAAGATTACTCGAGCTGAACTCACGCAGCTATTCAAATTTGCCATCAGCAAAACCCATTTTGTATTTAATGAGGAGTTTTTTAACCAAATTGATGGCATAGCAATGGGTTCACCTTTGACTCCCATACTAGCCGGCATGTTTTAGGTCACCGTGAGAAAACATGGATTGAGAGGTACACTGGCCCGTGTGTTTCTTTCTATCAACGATATGTAGATGATGTGTTTTGTACATTTGAAAATCAGCAGTCAGCCCAGCAATTTTTGGTGTATTTAAACTCGAGGCATCTTAACTTTAAATTCAGTATAGAATTAGAGGTAGACAACATTTTGCTATTTCTGGAAGTGTTAGTGGAGCGTGATGGTACCTCAGTGGTAACATCAGTATTTCATAAGAAGATTTACACAGGACTGTACACTTGCTTTCATACCTTCACATCCTTTGTTTATAAAGTAGGTTTCAGGCAACCAAACACAAACTCCTTCTACGCAGAACACCTGGCCAGAAGCATGGAGAAGGCTGCAGGAGGCGTTGACTTGCAGGTGTCAGAATGTTCGAAATGAAAATATTCACAATATTGAGGAGCAGGATGACTCTAAAGTCTTTGAGTTTGTCTCTAAAACGAGCTGAAATCGTTAAAGGAGAATGCCACCCAAAACACAACCTATTTTGTATCAATTTAGATCGAGTAGTTCTACTCGATAACGGCATGTTCGGTTGCGTTACCTGACACCTGACGACTAACGGAGGTGTTGAAGTTCTCATAATAATACGTTTATTTGTATTGAAGGCCTCTGGCCCGAAGTACAATAAACAAAACAATTAATCAGGCACATTTGCACAATCAGTCAACCCATTTAAAAGTTGTTCTCGTCTTTAAGGGCAAAATACACATATTTAACAGCTGGATGAGCGAGCGGGCGTATACAGGATTCTTGAGTTGGATGCCTCCATTGAACTTCCTTCATAAAACGTGACCTAAGTTCACAATATCCCTTGCAAACCAACAGGAAATGGTATTCATCCTCTACAAGACCATCATTGCAAGCCATACATAATCTATTGTAATATTCCACTTTCTCGTGTCTACCCACTTCCACTTGTAGTCTGTGGTTGGAGCAACGTAAACGAGTAAACGCTTGAATAAGACTATTGTGTAGCGGTAACTTAAGATATGGTTCAAAACAGTACAGAGTCTTAAAGTTAGAGTAGAATTTAAGTTTTGCATTATGCTCAATTTCTGATCGCCAACCTTGCTCATAACAGTCATTAACTCTTTGCGCGAAGAAACTTAAAAACGAGACTTCGCACGTGACACCTTGATTCAACCAAATTTGATAAAAACCGTATTTTGATAGCAATTGTCTAACAGAAGATACCCAAGTATTTCTTCCATTCCTATCTAAATCAACTAACATGTCATAAGCCGCTTTAGCGT